>CANJKZ010000197.1:1712500-1867500 GCA_947471745.1 Closterium sp. Naga37s-1
TTTGCCCAACATCACGCTCTGTGCCCCCGTATCTATGATGGCTGTCTTGACCTTCTCTCCCTCTACTTCCATGGCTCCCTTCTCTAGCAGCAGCACCGAGGTCTGGCACGCCAGCCTCTCTTGGGGATGGCGTGTAGGGGCTGGCTCTGGGGCTGGCTCGGCTGGCTTTTCTCCCTTCACCTGTTCTTTCCTTCCCTGCTCTCGCCTGCCATCCTTGCCTCCGCTCCTCAGCCCCATTTCCTCCCTTCCTCTCCACGCCATGAGAGCACACTGCACATCCTGCTCCACCTCCTCTCCTCCCCCGTCTCATGCGGTAGAGCGTCTCGGCCTCTCCCTCCAGTGTGTTCGGCAAGCTGAAGAAGAAGTCCACTGGGTCCATGTGGTGCCGGTCGCAGCGGTACCGCATATTCCCCACCTGCATGAGATAGTTCTTGAGGGTCGGCCCTGCACGTTGGTCGCCTGAGAATCTGGCGGGCACTTCTACTCGCGGGATGCTGGTGCCACCCCCACGCCCCTCTCCCCATGATTCACTGGCCCCTTCCGGCCGACTCCTCTCCGTTCCCCTCCCCCGCACCCTTTGCATGCCCTCTCTAGCTTCCCGCGCCCGCTCTGCCCCCTGCGCCAGTGTTCCGCCCTCTGTTATGCCCTCCTGGCGACTTCCTCCTGACTCGTACCGCCTCTCCCTCGATCCTCCCCACCCTTCCGCCCGTCCCCACTGTGGCGTCGGCGGCCCGCGCACCTCCCGCTCCTCCCATCTGCTCGTCTCGCGCCGCGGCCGCCCTTCTGGCGACGGCGACCAGGCGTCCTCCCTCCTGCTGCGCTGCTGGCGGCGCTCCGGTGAGAGCCTCCCCCCTCCGCGTTCTCCCTTCCGCGCGTGGCGCCAGTCGGGCGAGCGGGACCCGCTGTTGTCCCGCTTCTCTCTCCGCCTCTGCCGGCCCGGCGAGCGCATTGCGCTGCTGTGCTCCCCCGGCTGCTGGCCGCGCTGCTCCTGTGACCCACGCTCCGCCCTGTGACCCCCTTCCTGGCGCCCCTGGGACCCGGGTGAGCGTGGCTCACCCCTCCGTTCGTCACCGCGCGCCTGGCGACGTTCCGGCGAGCGCATGCCGCCGCAGCCCCAGCCACTCTGGTCCTGCCGCCGGTCATGCGGGCGGAACTCGCCCACGCGCCATTCTCCCTGGCGCTGACCCCTTTCCGGCGTGCGCGACTGCTCCGTCCTTCCCTCACCGTGTGATCTGGACGCCTCTGCATAGCGAGCGCCCTCGTCCAGTGTCCCTTGGTCCTGCCGCCTGGAGCCCTCCGCGCGGTGTCCCTCCCCGCGGCTGCTGTCTTGACCGTGCGGTCCCTGTAGCGTGGTCATGAACTCCCCGTCCACCGCCTGACTCATTCCCGCATTTCCTCCCGCCGGCGTGGGTTCCGCTCCGCCCGTCCCTTCTGACTGCGCTCCATCTGCCTCTTCCACTTCCACCTCCTCGATCGGCAGCCCTTGGTCCCCCTCTGCTTCTGCCGCGTCCCGCTCCTGAGTCGCCTCCGGCGCTACGTCCTCCTGCGCGGCCCCTTCGCGAGCGTCACTGCGGCCGTCTCCTCCCCGTCCCCGGGGCCGTCCCTCAAATCCCCGCCAACGCCCTCGCTCGTCGCGGCGCCGCCCACGATCCTCCGGCGAGCGAAACGCCCCCGCGTCGTGGTGGCTTCCGCCGCCCACGTCAGTCCCACGAGTGCTCTCGCGTAGCCACACGTTTCGATCCGTGCCTACGGTCTGCCCGTCCCTACCCGCTCTCGCGCCTCCTGCTCCTTCCCCTCGACGATCCCTTTCCGTGGGGACCCGATCCGCGCGGAAAGCCGGTCGGCGTGGCGATCGTTCCCAGGATCGCCCTCGTTCCCGCGATGGTTCGCGTCGCGGCCGCTCTTCCTCGCGTCGACTGTACGCCCTACCCCAGCGCAGTTCACATTTGTCCATAATCGCCTATGCTGAGAGGTCTCTTCACGCTTTCTCGTTGTTATGAAAGAGCTACGTCCCTCACCCCGTAGGTTCCCTCTCAGTGGTGTGCTGCAGTGTGCTAGAGCGTGAGACAACAACTTTCACTAGTTCGAGAGAATAACAACGAGAAAGCATCGATGGGTTGGAGGTGAGTGACCTTACCCCACCCCTGGCTGCACATTTCCAAATGTGCGGCTCGGGGTTGGGGTTGATTGGTTTCACATTTCGCCCCTCGGAGTCTTTCCCCCTTTTTATCTCAACCGCTCTTATCCTGTTTCCCCCTTTCTACACCCCCACTCCTAACAGTAACTTCGCTACATGCTACACCTATTACTTATATTCTTATTCCTATCTAGTCTTCCTATGGTCTTAGTATGAAGCCCACACTATACCATCATTCTACTGTTATTGCATATGCATTAAGTGCATATGCGGTGACACCAGTTGGACCAACTGACCTGTTGGTCCAATGGACAGGTTGCACCAACAAGCCTGTTGGTCCAATGCTCCAGTTGGACCAACTGGCCTGTTTGGTCCAATTCTCCAGTTGGACCTACTCGCCTGTTTGCTCCAAATGACCAGTTGGACCAACTAGCATGTTGGTCCAATGGACAGGTTGGACCAACTGGCCTGTTGGTCCACTGGACCGTTTGGACGAACTAGCCTGTTTGGTCCAAGGCCCGGTTGGACCAACTAGCCCGTTGGTCCAATGGACCAGTTGGACAACGGGCCTGTTTAGACCAATGCTCCGGTTGGATCAACTAGCCTGTTGGTCCAATGGACCGGTAGGACCAACTGTCCTGTTGGTCCAATCGACTAGTTGGACAAACTGGCTTGTTGGTCCAATGGATCGGTTGGACCAACTGGCCTGTTGGGTTAATCGACCGGTTGGACCAACTGGCCTGCTGGTCCGATCGATCGGTTGGACCAACTGGCCTTTTGGTCCAATGGACCGGTGGCATGCTGTTCCAATGGACCGGTTGGACCAACTGGCTGTTGATGGACCGGGTGGACCAACTGGCCCGTTTGTCCAATGGACCGGTTGGACCAACTGGACCGTTGGTCCAAAGGACCAGCTAGACCAACTGGCCTTTTGGTCCAATGCATCGGTTGGACCAACTGGCTTGTTGGTCCAATGGACCGGTTGGACCAACTGGCCTGTTGGTCCAATGGACTGGTTGGACCAACGGGCCTGTTGATCCAATGGACCGGTTGGACCAACTGGCCAGTTGGTCCAATGGACCGGGTGGACCAACTGGCCTGTTGGTCCAATGGACCGGTTGGACCAACTGCACCGTTGGTCCATTGGACCGACTAGACCAACTAGCCTGTTTGGTCCAATTGACCGGTTGGACCAACTGGCCTGTTGGTCGAATGGACAGGTTGGACCAACAGGCCTGTTGGTCCAACGCTCTAGTTGGACCAACTGGCCTGTTTGGTCCAATGCTCCAGTTGGACCAACTCGCCTGTTTGCTCCAATTGACCGGTTGGACCAACTAGCATGTTGGTCCAATGAACCGGTTGGACCAACTGGCCTGTTGGTCCAATGGACCAGTTGGACCAACTAGCCTGTTTGGTCCAATGCCCCGGTTGGACCAACTAGCCTGTTGGTCCAATGGACCGGTTGGACAACCAGCCTGTTTGAACCAATGCTCCGGTTGGACCAACTGGCCTGTTGGTCCAATGGACCGGTTGGACTAACTGGCTTGTTGGTCCAATGGACCGGTTGGACCAAATGGCCTGTTGGGTTAATGGACCAGTTGGAACAACTGGCCTGTTGATGGACCAGGTAGACCAACTGGCCTGTTTGTCCAATGGACCAGTTGGACCAACTGGCCCTTTGGTCCAATGGACCGGCTAGACCAACTGGCTTGTTTGATCCAATTGACCGGTTGGACTAACTGGCCTGTTGGTCCAATGGACCGGTTGGACCATCTGGCCTGTTGGTCCAATGGATTGGTTGGACCAACGGGCCTGTTGGTCCAATGGACCGGTTGGACCAACTGGCCTGTTGGTCCAATGGACCGGGTTGATCAACTGGCCCGTTGGTCCAATGGACCGGTTGGACCAACTGGACCGTTGGTCCATTGGACCGTCTAGACAAACTAGCCTGCTTGGTCCAATTGACCGGTAGGACCAACTAGCATGTTGGTCCTTTGCTCCAGTTGGACCAACTGGCCTGTTTGGTCCAATGCTCCAGCTGGACCAACTCGCCTGTTTGCTCCAATTGACCGGTTGGACCAACTAGCATGTTGGTCCAATGGACTGGTTGGACCAACTGGCCTGTTGGTCCGATGGACCGGTTGGACCAACTGGCCTGTTTGGTCCAATGCCCCGGTTGGACCAACTGTCCTGTTGGTCCAATGGACAGGTTGGACCAACTGGCCTGTTGGTCGAATGCTCCGGTTGGACCAACTGGCATGTTTGGTCCAATTGACCAGTTGGACCAACTGGCCTGTTGGTCCAATTGACCGGTTGGACCAACTGGCCTGTTGGTCCAATGGACCGGTTGGACAAACTGCCCTGTTGGCCCAATGGACCGTTTGGACCAACAGGCCTGTCGGTTTAATGGACCGGTTGGACCAACAGGCCTGTTGGGTTAATGGACCGGTTGGACCAACTGGCCTGTTGGTCCAATGGACCGGTTGGACCAACTAACCCGTTTGTCCAATTGACTGGTTGGACCAACTAGTCTGTTGGTCTAATGGACATGTTGGACCAACAGGCCAGCTGGCTCAATGCTCCGGTTGGACCAACTGGCCTGTTGGTCCAATGGACCGGTTGGACCAACTGGCCCGTTGGTCCAATGGACCGGTTGGACCAACTGGACCGTTGGTCCAATGGACCGGATAGACCAACTAGCCTGTTTGGTCCAACTAACGTGTTGGTCCAATGGACATGTTGCACCAACTGGCCTGTTGGTCCAATGCTCCAGTTGAACCAACTGGCCTGTTTGGTCCAATTCTCCAGTTGGACCAACTCGCCTGTTTGCTCCAATTGACCGGTTGGACCAACTGGCCTGTTGGTCCAATGGACCGTTTGGACCACCTAGCCTGTTTGGTCCAAGGCCTGGTTGGACCAACTAGCCTGTTGGTCCAATGGACCGGTTGGACAACGGGCCTGTTTAGACCAATGCTTCGGTTGGACCAACTAGCCTGTTGGTCCAATGGACCGGTAGGACCAACTGTCCTGTTGGTCCAATCGACTAGTTGGACTAGCTGGCTTGTTGGTCCAATGGATCGGTTGGACCAACTGGCCTGTTGGGTTTATCGACCGGTTGGACCAACTGGCCTGTTGGTCCAATGGACCGGTGGCATGCTGTTCCAATGGACCGGTTGGACCAACTGGCCTGTTGATGGACCGGGTGGACCAACTGGCCCGTTTGTCGAATGGATCGGTTGGACCATCTGGACCGTTGGTCCAATGGACCGGCTAGACCAACTAGCCTGTTTGGTCCAACTGACCGGTTGGACCTGCGGAGATAACTACTACAACGGGAGCTAGACTACGGGCTAGGCACGGGTGCTCGTGTGATCTCTGTGTTCGTTGGTCCTTAGTCGTTTTCCTAGTGCTCACACTGCTTGCTAGTTCACGGGGTAATTAGGCAAGAGTTTCACTAGAGAAAGTTGACAACAATGATACAAAGAAGTTGGCATGGCAAGACCACATCAGAGCTAGCATTCAGGTCGGTCGACTGCCAGCGCAGCATGGTCGACCGCATTCCAGCACGACTTGGTCGACCGCGCTCCAGCAGTGCAAAGTCGACAGCGTGCCAACGCAGCAGGTCGACGGCGTGCCAGCGTTGCTCCCGCTGTACAGCATCGCACCAGCTTCGCAGGTGCTCGCAGATGCGCTGATGACTGCATCTGATCAGCCACGTCGACCTCGGGATACCACTACCGAGGTCGGACTCGCCAACTTCGTCTGGGCGACCGTCGCACTCCTCCGCAGAACCTCGTCACCCGGGCAACCTGGTCGACCGGGCAACCACGTCGACCAGCTGCTCCTGTATGTGCCCGTCGACCTCCCAAGGCAACGACCACCCCAAGTCGACCTCACCAGGTCGACCACACCCCTGGTCGACCAGCTCCAGGTCGACGTCACTCCTGGTCGACCAGCTCCACGTCGACCAGCACAGCTGTGAGCCAACCACCCAGGTCGGCTACCCGAAGTCGGCGTCACCAAGTTGACGCCCTGCTACTCGACGCCCAGGTGCTCGGCGTCCTGAGTCGTGGTCGACGTCGGCCCCTCCTCCGTCGACCACCAGTTCAGGTCGACCACCAGGTCGACATCACGCCTGGTCGACCAACCACCAAGGCGACCAGCAGTCCTCTCAGCCGACCACCCAAGTCGGCTGCCCCAAGTTGGCGTCACCAAGTCGAAGCCCTCCACAGGTCGACTTCCCAGGTCGACCTCCCTGAAGTCGGCGCCACCCGGAAGTCGGCGCCCGTGCAGTAGCCCCCGTGCAGGTCGACCTCCTCGTCAACCAGCTCGCCCACTGCTGCAGGTCGGCTGCTCCCCTCACACCCGACCACGAAGTCGGCTCCGCCCAAGCGCGGACGGGGCCAACACACAACTCCCGTTGACACTCCCCTGCCGCGTTCACGCTTGGGCCCCCAGCCCACACGACATTACTCCTCAGAGAATAGCTCGTCGACGTGCACCCAACACACAGCACGTCGTCCACCGCACCAGCCATGCAAGAGGGCATGGCACCTATTGCTGCACGTCGTCATCTTCGTCGCCCACGTCGGCCAAGCGCACCTGGCCGATGGCGATGGAGCACCGGTTGAAGGCCGGATAGTGCAGCGCCTTCGTCAGGAAGTCGGCCGGCTGCTCGGTGGTCGGGATGTACCTCAGCGAGAACTTCCCGCACCTCACCATGTGCTGCAGCCAGGCCTGTCGCCGCTCCATGTGCTTGAGGTTGCCCGTCAACCCCATGGCCTAGGCGACTGTGATGGCCGACTTGTTGTCCACCCCAAGGACAGTCGGCTTTCCAGCATCCAACTGCTGGAATTCTGCAAGGAGGAAGCGAAGACGACGTCCCTCCTTGCCGGCTTCGGTGGCCGCCACGTACTCCGACTCGGTCGACGACAACGTCGCGCACTTGATGCGCTGGCTCGACCAGGAGACTGCGGCCCCTCCGTAGACGAACACATAGCCGCCCGTGCTCATCGGCGTCCACGTAGCCGACCAGCTCCAGCGACTCAGGTCCACCGCCGAACTCCAGGGCGGTGTCACGCGTGTTGGCGAGGTAGGCAAGGCAGCGGTCGACCTCGCGCCAGTGCTGGTCGCTCCTCACCATGAGGCCGCTCCCCAGCTTGCTGCAGGCGAAGGCGATGTCCGGCCTCGTCGTTGTCGCCGCGAACTGCGGCGAACCGATCTTCTGCCGGTACTCCTCCTCCTGTCGCTCCTGTGCCTCCTCGTCGTCGACGGTGAGCTCGGCGTAGGCGTCGACCGAGACCGGCGTCTTCGGAGTGCGCCCGGTCTGCTCCTCGTCGATGAAGCGCCTACGCAGCTTGTCGGCGTAGCCCTGCTGGTGCAGCCACAGCTTCCTCGCCGACCTGTCGCGGACAATCTCCAGCCCAAGGTATTTCTGCACCGGCGAGATCTCACGCAGCTCGAAGGCGGATTCCAGCAGCCCCTTCAGCTCCTTCAGCATCTCGGTGCTGCTGCTGGCGGCCAGCAGATCGTCGACGTAGACCAGCACCCAGCAAGTCACTCCGTCGTCGCCGACCTTGAAGTACAGAGCCTCGTCGACCTGGCTCTTCTTCCACCCGGCGCCGACCAGCACGTCGTTGAGCGCCAAGTACCACAGCAGCGGCGACTGCTTCAGACCGTACATGCTCTTCAGCAGCTTGCATACCCGGCCGGTTCCGTCGTTGAAGTAGTCCGGCTGGGACATGTAGAGCACCCGGTCGAGCTTGCTCTGCAGGAAGGCGTTCTTCATGTCGAGCTGCATCAGGTTGAGGTTGAGGACGGCGACGATGCTGAGGAAGATCCTCAGGGTGACGTAGCTGCCCACCGGCACGAACGTCTCGTCGTAGTCGGCACCATACACCTGGGTGAAGCCCTTCACGACCAGCCTCGCCTTCTCGCGCTCAACGGTGTCGTCGACGTGGTACTTCGTCGTCAACACCCACCGGTTCTTCATGATGTTCACCCCCGGCGGGCGTTCGACCAGCTCCCAAGTGTCCATGTTGATGAGGCTGCGGATCTCCTCCTCCATGGTGGCCTTTACCGCCGGGCCCTTCCAGCTCGCCAACGCCTCCTTCACCGTCATCGTCGAGATGTCCCAACGGTGCTCGGGGTCGGCATGCATGTCGGGGTCGAGCTCCGGAAACTCCTCATCCTCCTCGGCGTCATCATACGCCAGGTCGTCGTCGTCCACGTCGTACACCGTGGTGAAGGCAGCGGGGACGAAGAAGTCGGGCGGCCTCCGAAGTCGGCCTGACTTTCAGGGTTCAGGCCGAACCTCCACCACGTCACTCTTGGTGGACTCCTCGGCGTCCCCATGTCACCGCATATGCAAGGAATGCATATGCAATAACAGTAGCGTGCGGTGCTGAGAAGTAGTATTAGAATAGTTAGGAATATAGTGAAGTAGATGAATAGGAAGTAGTGTAGCTTTGCAGCCAGTAGCAAAGTGTCGGTTGTTAAGGGGTGTAGAAAGGGGGGGGAATATGTGAGAGCGGGTTGGGATAGCGGGGGAAAAGCACCGAAGGGCGAAATGGGGATTTGAATGAATCCCAACCTCGAGCCGCACATTGGAAATGTGCAAACCGAGGTTGGGTAAGTTCACCCACGCCAACTCACTCGATGCCTATTGTGTGGTATTCTCTCAGACTAGTGGATAGTTGTCATACTAGCCTCAACACGCAGCGACACAACACTAAGGAGGAACCAGTGGGGAGGGAGCAATCCCGTTCATACCACACAATAGGGTCTAGCCTGTAGTTATGGATAAGTACGAGCTTCGTTGGGGCCGGGTGTTTAGTCGCCGCGAAGAGGAACGGGCGCGGCATGAGCCGTCACGTGATCGCGGGCGATCCTTAGAGCGCTCGCCGCGCAGGCCGGCTTTCCGCGCAGATCGAGTGCCGGTTGCTAGGGACCAGCGGGCGGAAGGGAGGCCGAGAGTAGGAGCGTACGCCGCTAGCGCGGACGGAGACGCGGGGCAGAGAGAGCGGGATCGCGGAGATAGCGGGCATTGGAGCGACGACCGCCACGCCGTGGGAGAATTTCGCTCGCCGGAAGGACGCGGGCGCCGCCGCGATGAGAGAGGCCGCTGGCGTGGCGTTGAGAGGTTCGACGCCGACCGAGCGGGGGAAGCCGCCAACGGGGAAGAACCATGGGAGACTTCTAGCGAGGAGGAGGCGGAAGAGGCCGGCGCACACCTGGAGCGAGCGGCCGAAGACGCTGAAGGAGGGGATGACGAGGAGGAGCCCGTGACTGGGATCGGAAACGCCGAGCCTGGAGTGGCAGAGGTCGCCGTGAGTGCAAGCCAAGTGGGAGCGGGAGGATCGCAATCGGGACGGCGGGAATTGCGCGAGCGGGACGCCAGCCGTCAGGAAGAGCAGAGCGCGGAGGGGCTGCGTCGACAGGAGCGGCGGGACTGGGGCGTGCGCGCCGGCGCTAGTGGGGCGCAAGGAGAACGCAGCAGAAGCAACATGGGCGGGCTGCGCGCAGCAAGGGAAGAACCGCGGCGGTGGGAGCGGCAGCCTGTCGCGCACTCGACGGGCGGCGGGCGCAGGAAGGCGGGGTCGGAGACGGCGCACTATCGCCAGGCAGGCAGGTGATGCGCAGGGAAGGCGAAGAGGACGAGCCACGCGCATCCAGTCACTGGCGGCGGGGAGAGGGACACGAGGAAGGGCCCAGTTCGGCGGAAAGGCGCGGCCAGCGGCAAGAGGAGCGAAGCGGGGTGGCGTGGACAGCCGGCTCGTGGGAGCAGTGGGAGAGGAGGACGGGCGGGGAATTTCGCTCGCCGCTCGGCAGGCGGCAGCGGGGAAGGGAAGATGGCGGGGACGGGTGCGTGCCCGTGGACCGGCGGCGGCAGGAGAGGGGCGCAGCTTGGTCGCCGTCGCCAGAGAGGTGGCGGCAGCGGGAGACAAGCGCGGCAGGATGGGGGGGTGCACGAGTCTCGCCGGCACGAATGCGAGGACACGCGGATGAGGAGAGGGGCAGAAGGGAAGCTCACGGGGACGCGGGCTGGAGCCGGCGAGAGAGCAGAGCGGGTGGAGGAAGCTTGGCACATGGCGCGGAGCGGGCCCGGGAGGCCAGGGAAGGGTTGGAGAGGGCTAAGGAACGGGGGACGGAGGGAGAGCGGCTGGGAAGGGGCAGGGAATCATGGGGAGACGGGCGGGGAGGTACGGCCAGCGCGACGCGGGTGGAAGTACCCGCCAGGTTCTCAGGAGACCAACGGGCAGGGCCTGCCCTCAAGAATTACTTGATGCAGGTGGGGAATGTGAAATACTGTTGTGACCGGCAAGGCATGGACCCGATAGACTTCTTTTTGAGCCTACCGAACACACTGGAGGGAGAGGCGGAGACCCTGTACCGCATGAGGATGGACGAGCTGTTGTGGAGGGCGGGGAGGTACGGGGAGGATCTGACTGAGGCATTTCTGGAGCGACTGCAGCGTCAGTTCCCGGGGCACATGGCGGAGCGCATAAAGGAGTTTCAGGAGTTCAGGAGGGGGCGGACAGAATTCCTACTGACCTACTAGAACCGACTGATCAATCTGGCGGAGGATGTGAAGTGTTCAGACAGCAGCCTCCTCATCAGCAAGTTTCTTGGAGGCCTGGACGAGGCGCTGGGGGGAGGACTGAGAATGAGGGTGTATGAGTTGGGGGCAGAGGCGGCGCTGGAAGAGGTGTTTGACCTGGCAGAGAGGGTGGAGCTAGCACAAAGGAAGTACGAGGCCTACCTGCCAAGGCCGATGGAGAGGAGCCGCAGACCAACGTGGGCGGCAGCGATGATACCGGAAGAACGGGGAAGGGTGGACGCGCATAGAGAAGAGAGAGCCGACACGCGGGCTTGCTACCGATGCGGACAGCTGGGGCACCTCCGCCGAGAGTGCAAGAACTGTGATGGCTGCGGGAAGCCTGGGCACAGGAAGCGAGAGTGTCATGAGGCAGCAAGGTGTGAGGTCTGCGGGAAGAAGGGGCACGAGGCCAAGGAGTGCTACCAGCGGGAGGGAGGGGCAAGGAGGAAGCCGGAAGAGCTGCAGCGACAGATCAGCAGGCTGCAATCTCAACTGCAGGCCATGGGGCCAGGGTGGGGAGCGGAGGCAGGGATGTATGCCAGGGACGAGGAGGGAGAAGGGGTGGAGCCGGACGTGCAGTGTGCCCTCATGGCATGGAGAGGCAGGGAAGAGATGGGGCTGCGCAGCGGGGGGAAGGATGGCAGGCAGGAGCATCGCAGGAAGCCACGTGAGCAGGGGTCCAATCCGGACGCGCCAGCGGCAGAGAAACTCCCAGCCCGCCACCCGCAGGAGAGGCTCGCGTGCCAGACCTCAGTGTTGCTTATGGAGGCAGGAGCAGTGGAAGTGGAGGGGAGGAAGGTAAAGACAGCGATCATTGACACTGGAGCACAGAGCGTGATGTTGGGTAAGGGGATGGCCGAACGGTTGGGGCTGATGGCACCAGAGAGGCACGTGGCGAAGGGGATGCTGGTCATGACGGCAGAGGGAGGGGAACCAAAGTGGATGCCGTGCACGTGGACCCCCATAGAGTTGACCCTGCTGCCAGGAGGAGAGCATGAAACGAGGATCAGGATGAAGTGTGGGATCTCGGAGTCTAAGGACTTCGATCTGCTGGTGAGGACTGAACTGGTGCTCTATGTAGGCATGAGCATATGTACCTGGACAGAGAAGGTGGAGTTCAGGACGAGGTACTGGAAGAAGGAGGGACCATTGGGGCAGCTGCCAGTGCAGTTTGTGAAGGTAGAACCGAAGCGGGCCTATCACGTCGGGGCAGGAGGGGCACAGAAGGGGCAGGGAGGGACAACAGTGGCCAAGGGGGGGCCCAGGATGAAGCCGATGGACAGGCCGGGGCAACAGAGCGACTGGCAGCAGCCCATTCGGCTGGTGGAGTTGTTTGGGGGCATTGGGGCAGGGCTGGCAGCAGCGGTGAGAAGTGGGATTGCAGTGCAGCAGTGGATCTATGTGGAGCAGGCACCACAGGTGCGAAGGATGGCTGAACATCATGCGCAGCAGCTGAGAAGGGAGTTCCCGGACCTCCTGAGCGAACGAGTGATTCAGGATGCCATGAGCGGTACCGTGCACGTCGTGAGTCAGATCACAGAGGAACAGGTGGCTAGCTGGGGGCAGGTGGACCTGCTGGTGGCGGGATGGGAGTGTCAAGGAGTGTCATGGGCCGGAGGAGGAAAAGGGGGAGAGGACCCGAGGACGCAGCTGGTGGAGAACCTGTTCAATATCTTGGAGTGGCTGCAGGAAAGGCAGGGCAGAGTAGCGTTCTTGCTTGAGAATTTAGACTTAGATGGGGACTGCAGAGAGCCGATTCGGCTGGTGAGGGAGAAGATAGGCAGGCACTTGGGTAAGGGGATGAGCTGTGATGCAGCCAGAGCGGGATCGTACGCACACCGCCTCAGGATGTACTGGCAGAACGTGGTTCCAGTGATGGACCTGCAGGAGGAAGCAGAGGGGATGAGGAGGGCAACAGGGAGAAGGGTAATGGACATCCTAGAGCCAGGACGGACTCCCGCGCCAGTCTGCCAAAGGAGTTACAGCAGGCATTACCCGTGTAATCAGGTGGGGCAAGACAGGAGGGCGCTGCCCACCTTGGTCGCGTATGCAGGGGCAGCAGGCTACAGGTGGGAAGGGGGGAAGCCTGGGCCCGGGCTGGTATATGACCACAGAAGGGGACGATGGGAGGAACCAACGGCATTGGAGCGGGAGCTGGCTATGGGGTATGGAGAGAACGTGACAGCAGCACCAGGGGTGAGTGAGGAAGACAGGAGGAGGGCACTGGGGAATGCCATGGACGGCTATATGATGAGGTGGCTGTTGCAGAGGATGTGGCGAGAGATGGTCCTAGGCTGGGGGCAAGAAGCGGAGGAGGTGGCGGCAGAAGCAGCCCCACAAGGAGCGTGGAGCTGCAAGGCAGAGGAGGGAGAGAAGTGGACAGTGGGGGAAGCGATGAGCAAGGAGGGAAAGGGGGCCATGCTGGAGTTGCTAGCCAAGCACAGGAAGTGCTTTGCCTTCACACTGCAGGAACTGGGAAGGTGCAAGGTGAAGGAGATGGAGCTGAAACTGAGCAGCACGGAGCCTGTGTTCCAGCGGCGTAGGAAGATGCCGCACGGAGATGAGGAGATATGCAAGGAGAAGATTAAGGAGCTGCTAGCGGCTGGGCTGATCAGGCGCTCCGAGTCAGAATACGCCACGCCAACGGTGGTGGCAGCGAGGAAGGACTTGACAGGGGAGGTCCTGAGCAGGAGGATGTGCGGAGATTACCGAGCGCTCAACAAGATTACTGTGGCGGACAGGTACCCAATGCCGATGGCGGAGGAGATATTTGACAAGTTGGCGGAGGGGGTGTTCTTCACGACGCTGGACCTGCGGCAGGGGTTCAACAAGATAAAAATCAGGGAGGAGGACATCAAGAAGACGGCCTTCCATGGGCCGGACGGACTGTATGAGTGGCTTTATATGCCATTCGGGCTGAGGAACGCATCAGCAGTGTTCCAGAGGGTCATGGATGCAGTGCTGAGGGACGTGGAGTGTGCGGCGTGCTACATAGACGATGTAGTGATCTTCAGCACCTCCGAGCAGCAGCACCTGCAGGACGTGGAGAAGACCCTGGCGGCAATAGAAGCAGCAGGACTGACGTTTCATCCGAAGAAGTGTAGGTGGGGTGAGCAGACCGTTCAGTACTTGGGCTATGAGGTGAAAGGGGGGCAGATCGGAATACAGCAAGCGAAGGTGGAGGTGCTGGATAGGCTGCGAGAGCCAAAGGACAAGACAGGGCTGAGAGCGGTGTCGGGATTCCTGAGCTACTACCGGCGGTTCGTACCCAACTTCAGCAGGCGAGCAGCAGTGCTCAACGGGCTGTTGAGAGAGGACAAGACATGGGAGTGGGGGGAAGCGCAGAGGGGGGCATTGCCGGACCTGATGGCAGCGGTGAAGACAGCAACCGTCCTGCAGCTGCCCGCGACAGACCAGCCCTTCACCCTTTACACAGACTGGAGCAGCCAGGGGATGGGCGGGATACTCTGCCAGGAGGTGGAAGGAGATGAGAAGGTGGTGGATATTAAGAGTGAAGCAGCCGCCGGGTTCTCCGCTTGCCTTCAAGGCGCGTTACGTTGCTCGAGGCTTCAGTCAGCGACAGGGGGTCGACTTCTTCCAGACCTTCTCCCCCACCCCGAAGATGACTACTCTTCGGGTGTTGCTGCACGTTGCAGCACAGCGTGACTACGAGCTGCACTCCCTTGACTTCTCCACAGCTTTCTTGCAGGGCAGCCTTCACGAGGAGATCTGGCTGCGCCGCCCACCTGGCTTCACTGGGTCGTTACCTGCGGGTACCCAGTGGAGCCTCCGGCGGCCAGTCTACGGTCTCCGCCAGGCGCCCCGCGAGTGGCATGACACACTGAGGACGACACTTGCGGCTCTTGGGTTTGCTCCTTCCTCTGCTGACCCGTCACTGTTTCTACGCAGCGACACTTCTCGGCCGCCGTTCTACGTTCTCGCGTACGTCGACGACTTGGTTTTTGCTACTGCTGACACTGAGGCACTGGCCCTAGTGAAGGCGGAGCTGCAGGAGAGACACACCTGCACTGACCTGGGTGAGCTGCGGAGCTATCTTGGCTTGCAGATCACCCGGGACAGAGCACGGCGCACCATCACCCTGCCTCAGTCACACATGGTGCACCAGGCCCTTCAGCGCTTCGGCTTCCAGTACTCCTCGCCACATCCCACTCCTCTGCCTACTGGCCACTCGCTCTCAGATCCACCTTCGGATGAGTCTGTAGAGCCGAGTGGTCCGTATCTAGAGCTTGTGGGTTACCTCATGTACCTGATGACGTGCACACGACCCGACCTCGCATTCCCTCTCAGCCTCCTGGCTCGCTACGTGGCTCCCGGTAGACACTGAAAAGTGCACTGGGATGCTGCGAAGAGGGTACTGCGTTACTTGTGCAGTACATCAGGCATGGGACTCGTGCTTGGAGGACGGGGTTCAGTGGTACTCACAGGACACTTCGACGCTTCTTGGGCCGACGACCGGGCGACTCAGCGTTCGTCCCAGGGTTACACCTTCAGTCTTGGCTCTGGTTCTCTCTCGTGGAGGTCCACTCGTTCTTCTTCTGTGCTTGGTTCCAGCTGAGAGGCCGAGATCTACGCTGGGGCTATGGCTGCACAGGAGCTACGCTGGCTGACCTACCTGCTGACCGACTTGGGAGAGCGGCCTCGTTCTCCTCTTGTTCCGTACGTCGACAACAAGGTCATGCTTGCCTTGTGTCACGAGCAGAGACTGGAGCACAGAACGAAGCACATTGCTCTTCGCTACTTTCTTGCTCGAGAGCTGCAGCAGCGTGGTCAGCTTCGCCTTTCCTTCGTGGCCTCTCGGGCCAACACTGCTGATGTCTTCACCAAGGCCCTCGGGTCTGGTGATCATCAGCGTCTTTGCACTGCTCTTGGGCTTCTGCCAACTCTGCCTCACCTGCTTGTCTCTTGATCTTGCACTTGTTGTACACTGATATCTATATTTATACCTGCATGTCTACTCTTGCTAGGTTGTGATCAGTGTACTGCCTTGCTATTATAACTCTGCATGTGAACTGGCCTTGTGGTCGCTTGATTGTGCTCAGAATGAGTGGTGATCTTGAGATCCACCCTGGGCTTTGCATTGCTTTGTTCTCTTGCCTAACTGGTCTTGTGACCGTTAGTTGTGTTGGCTATCCCTCACTTTGCCTAGGGGAGTGTGTCAAAACATATTTGTATGTTCTTAGTTCGGCTAGGCTACAGTGAGGTGCTCAGTATAGGGTACAACCCCAGTTAGGGTTTCATACTTGTATCTCCCTGTTGCTAGTCATTCATCATTCCTGTCTTCCTATTTTAACATGTATTACATTTATTAAGGGAACATACCCCTCAGCGTATATGGCTAGCTAGGACTACGTATTTCATTGTATTGTTTGATTATAACCATCTTCTCATTTACATTCAACATAAACAAGGAGTTCATTGCACTCACAGAAGCAGGAGGTTATTACTATTTCATCAGCCGAAGGTAAGTTCATCACCGCCAGCGCACCAGTTCGCGAACTGATGGAGATCCTACAGGAAGCGAAGGTGACGATGAACGGGTCCTTCACGTTACTCTTCGGCAACCAGAATGCGATCAAGATCGCTAACAAACCCGGCTTCGTCAACCGCACGAAACGCATCGCCCTCCGTTACTTCTCCGTAAAGGACAATATCGACAAAGGCAAGGTGGATCTGACCTACTGCCCAACAGGCGAAATGGCAGACGGCTTTCCGACAAAGAAACTGCCTCGTCAGAAATTTCAGTACTACGCGGATTTGTGCGGAGTCGCTAAGAAGGCACACGTTCCATGTCAAACGTTCCATGTATGTTAGTTTCTATAGGCTAGAAAGGGTTAGTTTTTTGAGAGTTTAGCACTTGTACTTGTTTCCTGTACCCAACTCTTGTGAAACTATGATTGTTATAGTTTGTCAGTCTAGTCTAGGTGTTACAGTGAGTTATGCAGTAGAGGGTACAACCCCCTTTAGGGTTTGCTATATGTTTCCTTGTACTGCTTCGTTCTAGTCAATTTCATTCCACCGTTCCTATCTTGACATGGTATAGAGCGGGTTTTGTTCCTATGGGCCCACAACCTCGCGCCCCGCCCGTCGCTCGTAGCTCGTAGGCGCCATAGCCCGCCGCCCCGACGTGCCCCGTAGCCCGACGCGGGCCCCTCGTTTGTCCTGTAGCGCAGCCCCTTTTGCCCTTCATTCGTCCCATAGTGCCGCCCCTCGCGACCCTTTGTACGTCCCGTAGCGCCCCCCCCCCCCCCCCCCCCCCCTTCCCCGCGGGCCCCTCGTTCGTCCCGTAGCGTGGCCCCCGCGGGCCTCCCGTTCGTCTCGTAGCTCGCCCCACGCGAGCGCTCCCGTTCGTCCCGCAGTTCGGCCCCCGCGGCCGCTCTCGTTCGTCCTGTAGCGCGGCCCCAACGGGCCATCGTTCGTCCCGTAGCGCCCCCCCCTCCCCCCCCCTCCCCACCCCCCCCCCCCCCCCCCCCCCCCCCCCCCCACCACCCCCGCGGGCGCTCTCGTCGCGACCTAGGTCGCGCGTCACCCGTAACCCTAGCCCGTCGCGCCCGTGCCCGTAACCCTAGCCCGTCGCGGCCGCGCCCGTAACCCTAGCCCGTCGCGCCCTTCGCCCGTCCCTCGCCCTAGCCAGTCGCGGCAGTAACCCTAGCCCTAGCCCTAGCCCGTCCCTCGCCTTAGCCCGTCGCACGCTAGCACGATCAGCAGCGGCTGCAGCGCGCCGCCCCACGCCAGCGCGAGCAGCAGCTAGCGCCAGCAACAGCAGCGAGCGCCAGTAGCAGCCGCCCGTGCCTTCGCTATGTTCTGTCTGACCACTCCCCACCGCACTAGACCGCTTCCCACCGCACTAGACCGCTCCCCACCGCACTAGACTGCTCCCCACCGCACCAGACAGCTCCCCAGTGCACTAGACCGCACCTGACCGCCCTAAACCACATCCAACCGCCTGTGCCTTCACTACGTTCTACCCGACCACTCCCCACCGCACTATACCACTTTCCACCGCACTAGACCGCTCCACACCGCACTAGATCGCTCCCCACCGCACTAGACCACGCCCAACCGCACCCAATCGTATTCGACCGCTTTGAACAGCTTTCCATCGCACTAGACCGCAGCGGACCGTACCCGACCGCGCTCGACTGCTCCTAGCCGCACTCGACCGCTCCTAACCACCTGTAGTTCCAGCCATGGCGTCCACTAGAGTTCTGCAGCAGCAGTGCCAGCGGCAGCAACTGCGGCACTCCCGCGGTCGTCGCGACGTTGGTCCCTACGAGTACCAGATCCTGACTGGCCCTGGTGCTGGCACTACCTGCAGGCGTTCTGACCACTCCGCGTCCCGCTGCTACAGTCGCCTCGACGACCTCTACCGTGCGCGTTTTGGACCTGACTGGACTCTCCCGCACTGGCCTTCTCTGTCTCGCCATGGTTACGATATTTATCTCATGTCCATATCTGAAGTTTTTGAGACGATGTATTTTGATAACCCTAGTATTGTCGGACGTGTTGCCTTGTGGGCACCTAGCTTAGGACATTTGCCGGTTGCTAGTGTAGAGCCTTGTGTTTCTAGTCTTGGTACTTGTGTAGTTTCTAGCCTATGTGCTTTTGAGGATCTTTGTGTGGGAGCTGCAGCCACAGTTGGCCCAGTGCCTGCCCTTGTCACTGGCACGGGTTCGACCTCAGCGACTGCGCCTCTTTCGTTCATCCTCGATTCTGGGGCGTCGAGCTGTTTCTTCACCGACTGCACCGACCTTACTGCGCACTCCAGTCACTGTCGCCTTGGCTGGCCCTACAGTGGGACCTGTCGTAGCTCACTACACCACCACTCTCACGTGTCCGGCGACCCCCTCTGGGGTCCTTACAGGTTACTACACCCCCTCGTTTTCCATGAAATTGGTGGGTGTTAGTCACCTCCACGACCTCGGAGTAGTCACCGCTTTTCCTTTGGACGAGCCTGATGCCTCCTGCACAGACGGTGCCACTGGGGCGGCAGTGGCCACTTTTCACAGGGACCCAGGCTCTAGTCTGTACTCGTTACACACCGGTTCCCACCACACTGGGTCAGGTCAGGTCAGGTCAGGTCAGGTCAGGTCAGGTCAGGTCAGGTCAGGTAGCTGCTGTGTCGTGCGACTGTCGGTCACTCACCCACCCGTCGGTCCTCTGGCACCACCGTCTAGGGCACCCGTCCTTCCCGCATCTTAGTAGGATGATACGCCACCGTCTGGTCTCAGGTCTCCCAGAGTCACCGCTTTCTTGCTCGCCTGCGACGCCGTGCACTCCTTGCGTCGAGGGTCGGCAGCGCACTGCCCCTCACTCCTCCTCGTCCCCCCCCACCACGGCTCCCTTACAGACCCTGCAATTGGACGTCTGGGGCCCCTCCCCGGTCCTTGGCCCACGTGAGGAGCGCTACTTCCTGATTGTGGTATACGACTACTCTCGCTACACTACGGTTTTTCCCTTGCGACGGAAGGCCGACGTGCCTACCGTCCTCGAGCCGTGGCTACTAGCGAGGGGTGGCGCCCAGGGCCTGTGTGGGCTTCGCCTGCACTCGGACCGTGGTGGTGAGTTTTCTTCCACTCGCCTGAAGACGTCCTGTCAGGGTCAGGGGATCATCCAGTCTTACACGCTACCAGACTCGCCGCAGCAGAACGGGGTAGCCGAGCGTCGCATCGGCCTGGTCATGGAGGTTGCCGGACCACCATGTGCCATGCCGGTGCACCCCAGTTTCTGTGGCCCCAGGCAGTCCGCTACGCCGCGCACCAGCTGAACCTGTGGCCCAGTGACGCACGGCCACGGGTGACGCCGGTCTTCCTTTGGACAGGGTCTCGGGGTGTAGCAGCTGACTACCGCGTCTGGGGTTCTCTGGCCCACGTTCGCGCTCCTGGCGCGAACAAGTTGCCTGCGCGCACCCGTGCCTGCGTCTTTTTTTGCTCACCACTCGACGCCTCTGGCTGGCAGTTCTACGACCCGGTTATCTGCCAGTTCTTCAGTTCCCAAGACGTCACTTTCGACGAGTCGGTCTGTTACTACAGGAGTTGCCCTCACCGAGGTTCTGAGGCCTTTCCCCCCCCCCCCCTGTTCCTCACCCCTGACCCTCCCCCAGTTGCCCCGGTAGTCCCCCCCCCCCTCGCGTCCTGCCCTGTCAGGTGTGTCGCACGTCACTCTGCAGTCGTCTCCCCCGCAGCGTCCAGTCCCTGTTGTGTCTGGGGGTGTGGGAGGTGCAGCTGCGGAGGGTGAGGGTACTGGGGCTATTGGAGCTGGTGGTGCCGACTTTGGGGGTGCAGGGGGTGTGGGTGTGGAGGCCCCTCATGTGGAGGACACGGCTGCCTCGAGTCGGCGGCCTCGCCCTGGCTTCCCGTCAGTTCCACAGTTTCCTCCTCGTTCGCCTCCTCGACCGGTCGCTGCGGAGCCTGGGGGTGTTCTTGCCGGAGGTACTGGAGGCCATGGGGTTGTTGTCGGTGGAGGTTCTGGTTCTGGGGCTGCTCGAGCTGGAGGCGCTGGCACCTCGGCGCCTACACCGCGCACTGTACGTTTCTTGACACGTGAGCAACGTCTTCTTCCTTTGGAAAGGGAGGAGCGCGAGCGGTTTGAGAGGGCACGGCAGCAGCGGCAACAGCAGCAGTCTCAGTCGGAGTGCTAGGAGAGAGTAGAGGAGGAGTCACAGCCGCACCAGGAGAGAGCAGAGGAGGAGTCACGGCCGCAGCAGCAGGTGCAGTTGCAGCCGCACCAGGAGAGAGAAGAGGAGGAGCCCCGGCCGCAGCAGCAGGTGCAGTTGCGGCCGCAGCAGGAGAGGGTAGAGGAGGAGCCACGGCCGCAGCAGCAGGTGCAGTTGCAGCCGCAGCAGGAGAGGGTAGAGGAGGAGTCACGGCCGCAGCAGCGGGTGCAGTTGCAGCTACCGCAGGAGAGAGTAGAGGAGGAGCCACACCTGGAGCAGCAGGAGCAGCAGCAGGGGCAGGTGCCGCCACAACAGACACCGGAGGAGGCGGAGCAACAGTGACTGAGAGACCTGCCCGACCCGGCACCTGCACGCTTGGTACGTGGTCCCCTACCGTCCCCCCCTGTTCCCCCTGTCGAGTCCCTTCCTTCGTCCCCGTGGACTCGTCGTTCTCCCCTCAGTCTTGCTGTGTCTCCAGAGCCTCGTCGGTCTCGTTACCGTGCTGACGGCCCGTTTCACCTTGTACTCCGCTCTCGTGTTCCACCTCCTCCAGTCCTTCCACAGCCTACTAAGTCGTCCCTTACTGTGTTTCCCGACCCACTGTCCGACTACCTCCTTGCCTCCCGGCGTGTCGTCTCCCGTGTTTTGTCGTCGTTGGTCACTCACCCGACTGCCCCCCCGCTGTCTGTCTCAGCTCTTGTTACCACTGTCACTAGCTTTGCCTCTTCCCACCGCATTGACTACGCCTCTCACCTGATGAGCGGCACTTCTCGTTCTCCGTCCACTGGGGGTGTTCCTGTTTTTCCCCTGGAGGTCCTGGAGGATAGGCAGTTCGAGCTTGGTTTCCTTGCGGCCGCTGTTCCTCATCTCTGTGCCATGCTGCTTGCCCGTGAGGGGGATCCACACGCCCTTGACATCCCGATCCCTCGCACTCACGCTGAGGCGGTATCGGGACCCTGGGCTTCGTACTGGATAGCGGCTGAGGCAGAGATGGCATCTTATAGGTCCACAGGCACCTACGTCGACGCCGTCCCACCACCTGGGGCGAACGCCGTCAGTGGCATGTGGCTCTACAAGGTGAAGCGGCCGCCTGGAGCACCACCGGTGTTCAAGGCGCGCTATGTGGCGAGAAGCTTCAGTCAGCGAGAGGGGGTAGACTTCTTTCAAACCTTCGCTCCCACCCCGAAGATGACCACTCTTCGGGTGTTGCTGCATATTGCAGCACAGCGCGACTATGAGTTGCACTCCTTGGACTTCTCCACCGTGTTCCTTCAGGGGAGCCTGCACGAGCAGATCTGGTTGCGTCGTCCGCCTGGCTTCACTGGCACTTTCCCTCCTGGGACCCAGAGGAAGCTGCGTCGACCGGTCTACGGCCTGCGCCAGGCTCCCTGCGAGTGGCACGGCACGCTACGTACGACTCTAGCAGCGCTTGACTTCTTTCAGTCGTCTGCCGACAAGTCGCTGTTCGTCCGCCGTAGCTCGACCCCGTTCTTTGTTCTGGTCTACATTGACGACCTGGACTTCGCCACTCCCGACCGACGCGCACTGGCCTCCGTGAAGGAGGAACTGCAGAGGAGACACACTTGCAATGACCTTGGTGAGTTGTAGCGCTACCTTGGCCTGCAGATCACTAGGGATAGGGCAGCTCGCACCATTACGCTGACGCAGTCGCATATGGTCGAGCAGATCCTCACGCGGTTTCGCTTCCCATTCTCCAAGGTACAACTCACCCCTCTTGCTGTGGATCATGGGCTCACGGCTTCACCTTTGGACGAATCATGAGTCCAGCGGTCCATATCCTGAGTTGGTGGGCTGTCTCATGTACCTGATGACCTGTACTCGCCCAGACCTAGCTTACCCTCTTAGCGTCCTTGCGTGCTTTGTTGCGCCTGGGAGACACCGGCCTTCCCACTGGTACGCTGCTACGAGGGTGGCGAAGTATGCGGCGAGCACATCAGGCATGGGACTTGTCCTTGGAGGGAAGCAGCCAGTTACACTCACTGGTTTCTCTGACTCGTCGTGGGCCGACGACGCAGAGTCGCTGCGGTCTTCACATTTTTACTGCTTCAGCCTTGGGACCGGTGCTGTTTCGTGGAGGTCGACTCGGGCGTCGTCTGTCTCCAGTTCGAGTTGTGAGGCAGAGGTGTACGCTGCAGCTATGGCCGCCTAGGAGCTTCGCTGGCTGTCTTTCCTCCTCACCGACCTTGGTGAGCGGCCTCGCTCTCCCCCATTCTTGTTTGCCGACAACACGTCTGCTGCCCTGTTGTGCGAGGAGCCCCGACTGGTTGGGAAGGCGAAGCACATCCAGCTTCGTTACTTCCTTCTGCGAGAGTTGCAGCAGCGTGGCCAGGCACTCGTGCAACGTGTGGTCTCGGAGGCCAACAATGCAGATATCTTCACCAAGGCATTGTCGCCTTGTGACCACCAGCGTTTCTGCACCCAGTTAGGCCTTGTGTCTACAGGCCCTCACTTTCTTGCGTAGAGATGCTTTGTCTTGTACTCTTGCATCTCACTATATATTTTATATCTGCTTGTGGACACGCCTTGTGGCCCCTTGCTTTTGTAGAGATGCTTGTCATGCATGTCCTGTACTCTTGCATCTTCTATATTTGCTATGTCCTTGCATGTGAACTGGCCTTGTGGCATCCTGCTTGTTCTCGGACTGCGTGGTGATCTTGAGATCCACCCTGAGATTTGTTTTATTATTGTGAACTGGTCTTGTGACCGTTGCTTGTGCTTGCTGACTGGTCATGTGACCCTTGCCTTTAGACTTTGTGTTGTTTTCCACAGGACTACCGTCACCTAGACTATGGGGGTGTGTCAAACTATGATTGTTATAGTTTGTTAGTCTAGTCTAGGTATTACAGTGAGTTATGAAGTAGAGGGTACAACCCCCTTTAGGGTTTGCTATATGTTTCCTTGTACTGCTTCGTTCTAGTCGTTTTCATTCCACCGTTCCTATATTCACAACTCTCTCTAGTGTAATTTTCTCTCTCGACAGGGTATCGATCTAGGTTAGGTCTAGCTTCCGCTTGAACTCCTAAGTACCTAACTTCCTAAATAACTAACTTCCTAGGCAAGCTCTGCCCCTAGCCAACTCGACATTGCCTCTCGCCATAGCAACACGCGCCCCGCTGCCACGTCGCTTAGCATGCCCCGCTGCCCTGCTGCCTAGCGCGCGCTATTGCCCCGTCGCCCAGCGCGCTTTGCTGCCCTGCTGCCCCGCGCGCCTCGCTGCCTCGTCGCCCTTCGCGCTTAGTTACGCTGCCACCCTGCGCGCCCCGCTGCCTCGTCGCCCAGCGCGCCCCGCGGCCCCATTCGAGCAAGCAGCAACGGCAGCATCGCGCTGCTGACTTAGGAGCGCAACTAACAGCAGCAGCCTCCTTAAGAGCGCGAGCATCAGCAGCAGCAGCAGCAGCAGCAGCAGCGCGCTGCTGCCCCTTAGCGCCCCCAACAGTAGCAGCAGCGCGCTGCTAACTTCGTAGCGCACAGAGCAGCGGCAGTAGCGCGCTGCTACCTTAGGAGCGCGAGCGGCAACAGCAGCAGCAACGTGCTGCTGCCCTTTAGCGCACTCAGCAGCAGCTGCAGCACGCTGCTACATTAGTAGCACGCACGGCAGCAGCAGCAGCCACTGCCTTAGGCTGCCGCCGCTACTGCCCCAGACTGCCACCACAGCAGCAGCAGCAGCAACAGACACTGCCTTTGGCCGCCGCCACTGCTGCCTTAGCCGCCCCCGCTGCTGCTGCTTAGGCAGCCACTGCTGCCCTAGGCCGCTGCTGCCACCACCCGTACCGCCGCCGCCGCTGCCCAGGCCACTGCCGCCGTTACATATGCCACTGCCACAACTGCTGCTTAGGCCGCCGCTGCCGCCCCTGCTTCAACCGCCGCCCGCGCCACCGCTGCCGCCCCTGCTGCAGCCACCGCCCACGCCGCCGCTGCCGCCCCTACTGCAGCCGCCGCTCGCGCCGCCACTGCTGCCACTGCAGCAGTTGCCGCCCGAGCTGCCACTGCTGCCCCTGCTATAATCGCTCAAGCCGCCATTGCTGCCCCTCCTGTCGACCCCACGACTAGTGCTGTAGCCGTTACAGCCGCTCCTACTATCGCTTATGGCGCCTACTACTTCTCCTGAGCTCGTGCGCTTCGAAGCGGAGGGTCGAGTGCTGGACTTTGACATATGGCTGGACGACGTTAAGCTGTTCCTTCAGAGCCAGCGCCAGGACGACGTGTATCTGTACGCCCACATGTCTGGTCGGTTGTCTTCTCCCGAGCGCCCTCCTGCCCTTGGTTCTGCTCCCACTAATACTGAGCGGGAGGAACATGCTGAAGCACTGAGAAACCTTGGGTTTCTCGCGAAGCAGCTGCTTGACTTGCCCTTAGCAGCCTCCTCCCGCACTCTGGGCCCGTACACTTTTGCAGTAGCAAGACGGTCAAGGAGTTCATAGACGTTATTATTGGTCGTTACTCCACTCCATAGGCTGCTACCCTAGGCCGTCTGATCATGCCGTTTCTCTTTCCTTTCCTACCTGCGTTTCATACTGTTGCCAACCTGATGACCCACCTTCGCACACTTGACGCTCGCTTCTCTGACGCTTGCTCTGCTGAGAAGCGTGATAAGTTCCCTCCCCCTATGTATCTCACTATTCACCTCCTTGCGGCTTGCCTCCCTGACCGCCTAGCCACTGTGCGTGACGCCCTCCTCGCTCTCACTGAGCTCACTCTCGGTCGTTTTGAGACTCGTCTCTCAAAGATCGAGAACCGCGTCCGCACCGTTGCCTTGACAACATGGGACCCGGTACCCCATATCTTTGAGGGGTGTGCCCCTCTGCAGCTCCATGTCTCTGCTGCCACCGTTTCTGTTTCGGAGCCCGCTACCACTGAGGTCGCAGCTTCTGCAGCTGCCTCGGGCGGGCGCGGTAGGCGGAGAGGTGGTCGTGGGCCGTGGCGTGGAGGCGGTGGAGGTGGTGACGCGTCTAGGGGGACCGACACTGGCGGCGGTTCTAGGGCGAGTGGAGCAGCAGGAGGAGGTACCGGCACTGGGGTGCGGGACCACAGCAGCAGCAGCAGCAGCAGCAGCAGTCACAGCAGCAGCGGTCCCGTCGGGCACACTGTCAGGTCTCTACCTCCCCTCGTTCTCTACGAACTTGGTGGCGGGTCGTGCGCTCCAGGACGGGGGTGTCCACCAGTTCACCCCTGCCTACGAGCGCGTGACACACTGCACGTGTGCTCGGACGGGTCGCCACCTGGCTACCTTCACTCGGCAGCCGGGGTCGGACCTGTACACACTGACCACTGAGTCCCCTTAGGTAGCTGCGTCTGCGTCTGCGTCAGGTCAGCTGTCGGCCCCCTGCTCGTGTCGCTCCCTGGCGCACGAGACCGTCCTCTGGCACCACCGCCTTGGTCACCCGTCAGTGCAGCGCCTTCGTGGCATGCACTCCCGGTACCTTGTCTCTGGTCTTCCCAGGGTTCTCCCTCCCCTCCCACCCTCGCCTGCTCCTCCCTGTCTTCCCTGTGTCGAGGGGCGGCAGCGCGCCGCTCCTCACTCCTCCTCGTTTCCCCCGACGACTGCTCCCCTGCAGACGCTCCACATGGACGTGTGGGGCCCAGCCCGCGTCCGTGGACAGGGTCACGAGAGGTACTTCTTGATAGTTGTTGACGACTTCTCGCGCTACACCACGGTCTTCCCCTTGCGCACCAAGGGTGAAGTCCCTGATGTTTTGATCCCTTGGATCCGCGCTGCCCGTCTCCAGCTCAGCAAGAGGTTCCACTCGGACTTTCCTGTCCTGCGTCTGCACTCTGACAGAGGTGGGGAGTTTTCCTCCGACCTCTTGAGGGCCTTCTGTCAGGGGGAGGGCATTGAGCAGTCGTTCACGCTTCCGGCCTCTCCACAGCAGAATGGGGTTGCTGAGCGCCGCATTGGCTTGGTCATGGAGGTCGCTCGTACCTCCTTGATCCATGCGGCTGCCCCCCACTTTCTGTGGCCGTTTGCGGTCCGATACGCTGCGCATCAGCTCAACCTCTGGCCCCGTGTCTCCGTTCCGGAGACTTCGCCGACTCTGCGTTGGACGGGAAAGGTTGGCGATGCGTCGGTGTTCCGGGTCTGGGGATCTCGTGCTTTTGTCCGCGATACGTCCGCGGACAAGCTCTCCTCCCGCGCTGTTCCTTGTGTCTTCCTTGGCTTTGTCCCGGACGCGTCTGATTGGCAGTTTTACCACGCCACCTCGCGCCGTGTCCTGCCCTCTCAGGACGTCACTTTCGACGAGTCGGTCCCCTACTACCGCCTCTTCCCCTACCGCACTGCCCCGCTCCCCCCCCCTCGCCTCTCTTCCTCGCACCCGGTGCTGCTGTGGTAGACCCCCTCCCCCCTCAGGGTGCCGCTCCCTCAGGTGTGTCTCAGGTAGACCCGGTTGAGCCTGTCAAGGTAGCTGTCGACTCTCGTCCTGCTAGGGGTGCTGAGCCTGAGCGTGCGGAGCCTGGGGGTGCGGAGCCTGGGGGTGCGGAGCCTGGGGGTGCGGAGCCTGGGGGTGCGGAGCCTGGGGGTGCGGAGCCTGGGGGTGCTGAGCCTGAGGGTGCTGAGTCTGGGGGTGCTGAGCCTGAGAGTGCTACGTCTGAGGGTACTGAGCCTGGGGGTGCTGCGACTGACAGTGCTGCGCCTGGTGGCGCTCCCTCTTCACAGCAGCTGCGGGAGTGGTACTCGCGGTACTGCAGCCTCAGGAGGGGCGCTTCTGGGGCTAGGGGTGCTGCTGGAGCTGGTGCTCGTGGCTCCCCGCCTAGGCGGGAGCCGCCCTCTCCCCAGCGGCTCCGAGAGTGGTACGCTCGGCGCTGCAGTCTCCGGAGTGGCGCTACTGGTGCTTTGGACCCTGGAGCTGGAGCTGCTGCTGGTGCAGGAGCTGCTGGTGGTGCTCCTGGTGGTGCTGCTGGTGCTGGAGCTGCTGGAGGCACTGCTGGTGCTGGAGGTGCTGCTGGTGCTGGAGCTGCTGGAGGCGCTACTGGTACTGGAGGTGCTGCTGGTGCTACTGGAGGTGCTGCTGGTGCAGGTGCTGCTGGAGGTGCTGCTGGTGCTGGAGCTACTGGAGGTCCTACTGGTGCTGGAGCTGCTGGAGCCGCTGGTTCTGGAGGTGCTCGTACTGGAGGTACTGGAGCTGCTGGGACTGGAGCTGCTGCGGGGGTTGGAGCTGGAGGTACTGGAGCTGCTGGGGTTACTGGTGGTGCTGCGGGAGTTGTCGCTGGAGACCCTGGGGCTGAGGGTGCTGGTGCTGTCACTGCTGGTTCAGGAGGTGCTGAGCGGCCGCGGCCGTACTACGTTCCGCTCCTTCAGCAGGTTCTTGGCCTCTCACACACCTGTCTCTTCTTTGGCACCACCGTCTCGGTCACTCCTCCTTTCCGCGCCTGAGTCAGATAGTCTCCCACCATCTTGTCACTGGTCTCCCACAGTCGATTGCGCCTCTTCCTCCCTCGTTTGCACCACCTTGCACTCCCTGCGTTGAGGGCCGGCAGCGTACCGCTCCTCACTCCTCCACGCTGTCTCGTGCCACTGCTACACTTCAGGTCCTACACATGGACCTCTGGGCCCTGCCCAGTCGCTGTGCCTCGCAGGGAGTGCTACTTTCTGGTTGTCGTGGACGAGTTTTCTCTCTACACCACTATGTTTCCTCTGCAACAGAAGGCCGACGTGCCTGACGCGCTTCTCCCGTGGATCGTAGCCGTCCGCACCCAGCGAGGCCGTCCTGTGCTTGGTTTGCACTCTGACCAGGATGGTGAGTTCACCTCACCTCCATGTCATGTGAGTGCCCCATCCTTTCTGTGGCCCTTTGCAGTTCACTACGCTACCCACCAGCTTAACCTGTGGCCGCATTCTTTGCAGCCGCAAGTTTCGCCGACCATCCTCTAGACTGGTTCCCTTGCGCCAGTGTCTACTTTTTGTGTCTAGGGCTGTCTTGCTCACATTCGTGAGCAAGCTTGCGGCCCGCACTGTCCAGTGTGTCTTCCTTGGTTTCCCTCTCGACACTCCTGACTGGTTTCTCTACCACCCTCCCTCTCGTCACTTTCTTAGCTCCCGTGATGTCACCTTTGACGAGTCGGTCTCCTACTACGTCCGCTTCCCCTACCAAGGTAGCACTCTCCCCCCTCCTCCTGAGTTCCTCACTGCCACTCCCCCTCCTGGTCTCGTTCCTCAGGTAGCCCCTGTCCCCCCGCGTCTTGCCCGGTCTGGCCTGTCGCACGTCACCCCGCAGCCCCCTCGTCACCGTCCTCATCTTCACAGTCACTGTAGCAGCCTTTGTCGCCGCAACCAGGTTGTACGTCGCAGCGGCCAGTCACTGTGGGCACCGGAGGTCTTGGTCAGGGGGGTCCAGCTGCAGTCGGTGTTGTCCCTGACGGTGCACGTTTTGGGGGTGCTGGTTCTGGAGGTGCTGGCTTGTGGGGTGCTGACATTGGTGGTGGTAGCTCAGGGGGTGTTGACGCTGCTGGCGTTGGCTCTGGGAGTGCTGCCGCTGGAGGAGAGGGTTCTGGGGGTGCGGCTGCTGGGGTTGCTAGGTCTGGAGGTTCTGACGCAGGCAGTTCGGATTTCGGGGGTACCCCGGCCCCACATCGTTCGGCGAGACAGCAGAAGCAGCAGCAGCCGCAGCCGCAACAGCAGCCGCAGCCACCACTACAACAGCTTCAGCGGTCGTCGCCGGCTCTACTGACTCGTCTTCAACTACTTGGTCTTCTTTTTCCCTTGTCTGACTATCCTCCTACTGCCCTATTGCCGGACCCATCTCCGTCACGTTTTCTTCCTCGTTCGTCGTCCTCTCCTCTCCTCCCTAGCCCACCTCTTTTCTCTGCCTCCCAGACTACTCATCCTCCTCCTCATGCTCGTCCCTCGTCCCCTATTCCTGGCTTTCACTCTATCAGCCTTTGTTCTTCTCCTCCTCGTGTCTCTCCTCCTCCCCTCCCCTCTCCTCCTCAGTCGTCGCTCACTGTATTCCCTCCTCCGTTCTCTGACTACCTTCGTGTTACTCGTCCTACAGACTCTCGTGCCATTGCCTCTCTTGTCACTCACCCTACGGCTCCTCTCTCGTCTGTCTCGGCTCTTGTCGCTGCTGTCACCGAATTTGCCTCCAGCCACCGCCTTAACTACGCCACTCAGTTAGTCTGTGACGCTGCCCGTCCTCCATCCGTCGAGGGTGAGCTTGCCCTTGGCTGTGACGTCCTAGAGGATAGGCCATTTGAGCTGGCCTTCCTTGCACTGCTGCTCCTCGTCTCTGTGCCATGCTGTTAGCCCCTGAGGGGGACCCATACGATTTCGACATCCCGACTCCTTGCACCTACACTGAGGCGATTTCGGGACCCTGGGCCTCACTGTGGATAGCAGCTATGGAGGCAGAGATGGCATTTTGGAGGTCTACATGCACTTACGTCGATGCAGTTCCCCCTCCTGGGGCTAACATGGTCGATAGCATGTGGATCTTCAAGGTGAAGCGGCCGCCTGGATCGCCGCCTATCTTCAAGGCGCGTTAGATTACGAGAGGTTTCAGTCAGCGAGAGGGGGTAGACTTCGTTCAGACCTTCTCCCCCACCCAAAGATGACTACTCTTTGGGTACTACTGCACGTACAGCAAAGCGTGGCTACGAGTTTCACTCACTGGACTTCTCAACTGCGTTTCTCAAGGGCAGCCTCCACGAGCAGATCTGGTTGCGTCGTCCTCCTGGTTTCTCTGGGTATTATTTTGTTTGCTTTACAATCTAGGCGCAATCCCTAGTGCAAACGTTAATTCCATCGCAATTGCATCCCGTAGATACTAACGTTTCGCAGATATTAGCTTGCTTGTTACAGCGCGACTCGTTCAACCCTTACGCTCAGAGCGTGCGGGCTTTTCAACGAAATTCGCACTATGGAAGTCTACGGTCTGCGCCAGGCGACCCGCGAGTGGCACGGCACACTACGCACCACTCTTTCTTCTCTCGGCTTCACTACGTCCTCTGCTGACCCTTCTCTCTTCGTGCGTTCTGGTCCTTCTCCCTTCTACATCCTGGTGTACGTCGACGCCCTCCTCTTTGCCACAGCTGACAGAGTTGCAGTGGCCTCAGTGAAAGCCGAGCTGCAGAGGAGACACACTTGCACTGACCTAGGTGAGATGCGCACTATCTTGGCTTGCAGGTCATCCGGGACAGAGCAGCGCGCACCATTACACTATCTCAATCGCACATGGTGCAGCAGATCCTCAAGCGGTTCTGCTCTCGCTACTCCTCTCCAAAGGCCACTCCGCTCGTGGTCGATCACAATCTCACGGCTCCTGTTCCTGACAAGCCTGCTGAGCCTAGTGGTCGGTACCCTGAGCTGGTGGGCTGCCTCATGTACCTGATGACCTGTACTCGTCCAGATCTTGCATACCCTCTCAGCGTTCTAGGTCGCTTTGTTGCACCCGGGAGACACTTATATGTCCACTGGGAGGCCGCTAAGAGGGTTGTGCGCTCTCTGGCGAGCACATCGGGCATGGGGCTTGTGCTTGGAGGGAGATGGCCAGTCAATCTCGTTGGGCAGACAACGTTCAGTCTTGGAGGTCTTCACAGGGCTACTGCTTCAGTCTCGGCTCTGGAGCTGTGTCTTGGAGATCGATTCATGCGTCGTTGGTTGCTCTCTCTAGGTGTGAGTCTGAGAGCTACACCGGTGCCATGGCTGCACAGGAGTTGCGCTGGCTCACCTTGCTGCTCACCAACCTGGGTGAGCCGCCTCGTACTGCCCCAGTGCTCTTCGCTGACAACAGGGCCATGATCCTGTTGTGTCATGAGCCTCGACTGGTGGGGCATACGAAGCTCGTTGGGGTGCGATACTTCCTTTTGCGCGAGCTGCAGCGATGCGGTCTGGCACGAGTGGTTGCAGTGCCCTCAGAGGCCAACACCGCTGACATCTTCACCAAGGAACTTCAGCTTGCAACCATCAGCGGTTCTATACTCAGCTCGGACTAGTTACTTATGGTCCTCACTTGCTTGTCTTGATCACTAATGCTTGCTCTGCATGTTGTATCATATATATGTATATCTGTGCGAACACTTGGACTGGTCTTGTGGCCTTGATTGTCTCTCAAGTTGGACTCATAGTAGATGTAAATGACAAGATAACAGTAACAAGGATTACATTGAAATATATAGTGCTGACTAGCCATGTGCTCTGAGGGGTACAACTCTTATTCAACCGTTTTACAGGCATCGCTACAACCGCTGTGACAATTCCAATGCCTTCGGTTACTTTGCTGCACTTCGTTACCTCCGGTTGTAACCTTCGAGGAGGTTGGTGGAATTGTCAAGAGTCAACCTCTTTAACCGTTGACCTACCTCTGCACTATCCTGTCCTACTATATGGGCATATCGCGATAGTGGGATTGCGCTTACTCTATATGCATTCATACGCTGTTCTCACAACTTTAGGAATGCTAAAATAGCTCGAAGGTTATTCCAATATCCCCCTTCATTCCTGAAGGTGTGCCACGTGGGACTTCTTGACGACTCCGCACAGATCCGCGCAATACTGGAGCTTCTGATGTGCCAGCTTCCTCCTCAGGAAGTCGGCTGCCATTTCTCCGGTTGGGCAGTAGGTAAGCTTCACCTTCCCTTTGTTGATCTCATCCTTCACGAAGAAGTAACGGAGGCCGATGTGTTTCGTGCGATCAGGTTTGTTCGCGATCTTGATCGCGCTCTGATTGTCGCAGAGTAACTTGAATGACCCGTCCATCGTAACCTTCGCTTCCTGCAGGAGTTCCATCAAATAGCGTCCTTCGCGAACAGCTGCGCTAGCTGCGATAAATTCAGCTTCCGCTGACGAAAGGGCGATAAGCTCCTAATTCTGCGAGTTCCATAAGATGGATCCAGCAGGTTCAAGTTAAAAAGGGAAGCCATTGCGAGAGCGTCTGTTGTCAGCGTCTCCATAGTGGTCAACATCTACGTAGCCTTTTACCTGCAGGATCGTCGTTAGGTTCGCCGTGATCAATATCGCAACAACTTATACTGTGGTCAATAGCATGTCTGTTATGAGTGCAATTGAGCGAGCGAGCGAGAAATGCGCTATTGACGCAAAACAGTCCATTGAGTGAAGGAATGGGCAAAGATTATATAGCGAAGCTAGCGTGGTAACGGTAACGCGAGAAATTGAAGTGTGATACGGGCCTAGCGCCGAGGTTGGGAAATGTCGAGGCGGAGGTCCGGAGCGCGGGTTACCAACCGAACCGTCAGGTTGGGTCGCGTCGTGAACAGAACAGTGGTCGAGGAGAGTGTCGCGAGTGGTAACGATGCAGTGTTGGGTACCGTTGGCGGGAACAGTCGTGTACGCGGTAAGCAGGGTTGCAAAGTAAGGAAAATGAATATTCCTTACACTACCCCCCTCCCCAAGGAGGCCCTCCTTACGAGAGTGCGTGTACATCTCGAAAATTGCGGCTGCGCAGGTAGTTGGTGAGGACAGGGTGGTTTTTGATTCTATCCAGGGGCACCTAGTTGTCTTCGGTGGGTGTGCGGTCCTTCCAGCGAATCAGGAACTCGATCATGCGAGCTCCACGCGGGTCACGAACTCGGTGGCTCAAGATTTTCTCGGGTGTGATGATCGGCTCCGTTGGTGGTCGTGTCATGCTGGCTGGGCGGTTGCGAGGCAGTTGGCTGGTGGACGGGACGTATGGGCGGAGTAAACTGACGTGAAATGACGGGTTGACGTACCAGTCAGCAGGGAGGAGGAGGTGGGCGGTGACGGGTGTGATCATGTGGCTGATGCAAAATGGCCCGCAATATCGTGGGCAGAGTTTCGGAGTGATTGGTAGGCGGAGGTTTTGGGTGTCGAGTAGAACGAGGTCATCGGGCTGGTAAGTGACAGGGCGGCGGTGGCGATCGGCGTTGCGCTTAGCGACGATGTTCGGTTTTTTATAGCGTCTGCTGCTCGGGTCCGGGCGGCCTGTAAATTTTCTGCGAACTGTTGTGCGCGTGGGACTGGGTTGTCGGGATTCGGGGTCATGGGTACTGTTGGATTCTGTCCGTAGTTGAGGTAGAACGGTGACTGTTGCGTTGTGGCTGACGTGGAGTTGTTGTATGCGAACTCGATGAGTGGCAGTTGCTGTTCCCATGTTGCCGGGTCGTCGCAAGTGGCTCGAATTAACTTCTCCATGGTCTGGTTGGTCCGTTCTTTCTGTCTGTCGGTTTCGGGGTGGTACGATGAACTGAACTGTAGTCGTGTGCCGAGCTGCTGCCACAAGTTCCGCCAGAAATTGCTGGTGAATTTTGTGTCGCGGTCGCTGATGATCGCTGCTGGTATCCCGTGTAGTCGGACGACGGTGGAGATGAAGAGTCAGGCCGTTTCTTCGGCTGTGAGTGATTTCTTGCAGGCTGCGAAATGTGCCATCTTCGTCAGCCGATCGACGACGACCAGGATCGCGTCGTTCCTACTTGCTCCGACCGGTAACCCCGTGACGAAGTCCATCGTCACCTGCTGCCAAGCACGCTCTTGGGGTGGTATCGGCTGCAACTGTCCTGCCGGTCGCTGTCGTGACGACTTCATGAGCTGGCAGGTGGGACACGATGCCACGTGTCGCTGCACGTCAGTCAGCATCCCGGGCCAGTAGTAATATCGCCGCAGCTGCTGCCGTGTTTTCTCTTCTCCGAAATGTCCGGAGGTAACTCCGTCGTGTGCCTCCTGTAGTAGTAACTCCCGTAGTAAGGTGTAGCCCGGTACCCAGATGCGATCAGTACCGGCTTTTACATAATAAAAACCGTTTGCTGTTGCAAACTGCTGCGAATTTTCTCCGGTAAAGAATGGGTCTGTTTGGTAGCCGTGGGTAAATAGACCTGTAAGCAGTGGGCTGGTCTGGGCGAGCAGTATGGCGTGTATCTGGGCAGTTGGGCGGGTCTGTGCGTCGGCGATATTAGAGGCTCCCTCTTTCAAGGTGACTCTGTAGTGGAAGTTTGACTCAAGGAAGTCGAGCCAACGGACCTGTCGTGGGTTGAGGTGGGGCTGTGCGCGGAGCTAGTGTAGTGATTTGTGATCTGTCCGTACTGTCACGTCAGCGCCGGTCAAGTAACAGCGCCACACTTTGAACGCTTGCACGATCGCGAGCATTTCGCGGTCATGTATCGAGTCATTCTTCTCGGGCGGATGCAGTTTTCGTGGCTCGTATGCGATGGGCTGGAATCTGTTGCCGAAATCCTGTAGCAGTACTGCTCCGATGGCGATGACGCTTGCGTCTGTAACAACTTTGAATGGGCGGTGTGGGTCGGCAATGCGCAGTACGGGGGGTGAACAAAGGACAGTTTTCAGGGCAGAGAAGGCAACATGCTCTTTCTCCCCCCACGTAAAAGCGACCCCCTTCCGTAGCAAATCCGTCAGTGGGGCAGTTAACCGTGCCATGTCGGGGACGAACGGACGCACATAATTAACGAACCCTAAAAAACACTGCAATTCCGTGATGTTTGTCGCGGGGTGCAACGCTTTTACTGTGTCCAACTTCTTCGGGTCGATCTCAACTCCAGCCTCCGAAATGTCGTGCCCTAGAAATTCTAGCCGGTCCTGAAAAAACGCGCACTTCGAACCCTTGGTCAGAAGTCGTTGTTCGTCTAAAATCTTGAGCACTGCTTCCAAATCCGCTAGATGCTGCTGCTTGTCGCGACTATAAACCAGAATGTTGTCGAAGTAAACTATCACGCATTTATCTAGAAGCGGCCTAAACGCCTCGTTCATTGTCATCTGAAACGTCGCCGGTGCGTTGGTCAGCCCGAATGGCTGTATACTCGTATGACCCGTACCTTGTTCTAAAAGCTGTTTTGGCACAGTCTGATGGTTTGACTCTAATCTGGTGGTAACCTCCCCGTAAGTCAATCTTCGAGAATACCCGGGCTGTTCGCAGTTGATCTATCAGTTCGTCGGCGCGGGGAATGGGATATCGCGATTTAACTGTTACCCTGTTCACTGCGCGGTAGTAGATACACATGCGAAAACCTCCGTCTTTTATCGGCGTGAACAGTATTGGTGCGGCGAACGGAGACGAACTCGGTCGGATGATTTTTTTTTCTCCAGTAGGTAATCTAGTTGCTTCCTCAGTTCGTCGAGTTCGGGATGTGTCAGTCTGAACTGTCGCTGTACGGTTGGCTGTGCCCCCGGTTCTAACTCTATGTGGTGGTCGTGTGCTCGCTGAGGTGGCAGTCCCTCCGGTAAGTCGTCTGGAAAAATCCCCGAGTACTGTTTCAATATTTCCTGTAGTTTCTGAAAATCACTCGGCTCCTCTGTGTCTCCTACTAGCGTGATGTCCACTGCGTACACGTCAGCTCCAGCAGCGACAGCCCATTTCATCGTGATGGCGTTAACGTGGACCGTTGAAGACTCAGGCGACTGCCAACGAAATAGTGCGACCCAGTTACCACCGCTTCGCACAGTGCAGCTACCTGTCGTCCAGTCAATTCTTGGGTTGTAGCGTCGCAGCCAATCACGTCCCAGTAAAATGTCGTGCCCATCCAGCGTCGTCGCAAGCATTTCCTGTGTAAACCCGAAATCCCCCCCGCAGCGAACCTTCACTCTCTCCACCTTCTCCCGTATAGCCAGTGGCGCACCGCCAGCTAAACGTACGCCGATCTTTGGTAAGCAGCTTCCGTGGCGTTGCTCCTCCGTCAATAAAAATCTTCAATGCTATCCCCTGTATTTTCCCGTGAATCCGTATTGGGCAATCTGTCGCTGTACCCTCCTTATTCAGCCGAGCCCGATCGATTGCGTGAATCGGTACTGTGACTCGGTGAGGGTCAGTGAGGTCGGGCGAGCAGTGAGTCTCGTCAGTAGTGGGCCCGTACTCTACTGACTGTTGGCATTTCCCTGCCTCCCAAACTCCCTACCCTGCTCTGCTCCACGGCGCCTTAACTCCTCTGGGCATTCGCTCTTGCGATGGCCCGGCCTATTGCACGCGAAGCAGCGCCCCTTAAATGGTGCGGCAGCTGCGCTCGCTGCAACGGCGTGTATAGTGGTGTGCTCGATCGGTCCCCGAGGGCGATGTCCATAATAGGACCTCGGTCTCAGACGCCGCAAAATGTTGATTTTCTCCGCTAGTGCCGGAATTTCGTTGAAGTTCGAGATCCCGCGAAGAAGGATTTCTTGCAAGATTTCCAGCTTCAGGCCACCGACGTAGTGATCCACTCGCTCCGCTTCGTGCATGTAGCCGACCTGCTCACACAGCGCGAGAAAAACGCTGGTGTAGTCTTGCAGCTTCTGACGTGCCGAAATCGAAGCCGCGATCGGCTCGAAGCGCGCCGAATCCCTGCGCACCAAGTGTCCCACGTGCTGTATTGGGCGGTTTCACAGAACGAACTCCAGGTGACGGCTGGGCCCGTGGGCCTTTCCTCTTGCGACAGTGGCTCGTAGGCGCTTCACGACGTCACGATGACTCGCCACCAGTCCATGGCGTGGCCCCACAGCAACGATACGGCGTACCGAATCTTCGCTACATCCGACGTGACGTAGTTCGCATAAAAAAACACGTTCATAGTGAAAATCCACGATTGAACTGTTGGACTTCCACGCTGGCTAGGATCGAAGCAGGGCGGGCGCTGCGGCTTGAGTGGCATCGGCTCACCAATGTCGTCGTTGCCGGCCGGTGCTGCAAATCCGACGTGACCACGAGCCTCGCGAGGTATGTTTACGCCCGGTGCGGTCCTGGTTCTCTCCATGCCCGGCATAGTTTGGGCGACGCCATCGATAATTGCGCCTGAGCGCTGTCCCACACTGTCGTGTTGCGACGGAGTTCCTGATGAGATAACAATCGGCTCGCGCAGGTGCGTTTGCAGGTGCGGGTGCTGGTGCATTTGCCGTGGATTGCTGTCGCGCGGAATCGCGTTCCGCCGTCAATGTCCCGAGCTGGACGCTGTCGAACACAGACATGGCGGAGGCGTCGGGCTAGCTCAGCGAGAGCCTCAGTCGTGGCTGAGTGTGCTTATGAGAGAGCACACGAGCAGCAATGCTTGGTCGCTGTGGGACGTCTACCCCCTCCAAAAAATGAGATAAATGTGGAAGCGAAGGTGTGGGCGCGGTCCGAAAAAGGGTCGTGGCTTTGGATACCAAGTGTTATGAGCGCAATTGAGCGAGCGAGCGAGAAGTGCACTATCGAAGCAAAGCAGTCCATTGATCGAATAAATGAGCGAAGATTATAAAGCAAAGCTAGCGTGGTAACGGTAACGCGAGAAATTGGGGTGCGCTACGGGCCTAGCGACGAGGTTGGGAAAGGCGGAGGTCCAGAGCGCGGGTTACCAACTGAACCGTGAGGTTGGGTCGCGTTGTGGACAGTGGCAGGAACAGTGGTCGAGGCGAGTCTCGCGAGTGGTAACGGTGCAGTGTTGGGTACTGTTGGCGGGAACAGTCGTGTACGCTGTAAGCAGGGGTGCGAAGTAAGGAAAAGGATCTTTCCTTACAAGGTCATAAATTCTAATGATTTCAAATATTCAAGATCCTCACAGGCTCCCACAGCTTTTGCTCGCCCATTTCTAGAGTTCCATACGATTTATATCATCCATTTTCTTGAAAGAGGATTTGAGAGCATAACAAATTTTCCAAGTACCGTATTCTCCCGGACATAACACCCCCCGAAATTGTACACCCCCCGGGTAGCTTGTGTGGGGTGGGTGTTATAACCGACTTCGCTTGTACTATACCCCCCCTTTTGGGGTGATTCTCTATAACAACCCCATTTCTTACAAAAAAATCTTATTATAGCTGTTAAGGAGTAGGTGCAATCAAGGGAGAACATAGCGGAAATCACTTCATCGATGAAATTACATGGTAATTTCGAAAGGATCTGCCGGAATCACCTCCCTCCCACTTTTTTCGCTGTTGCCACGCTGGTAGATCGTTCGCTAACAAGTGGCCAAAGAGGTGCCACCTGGCTATTTCAAGGGGGTGAAAATGTTGGCGCTGAAACTCGCGTTCTCGCCTCTGAGTGTGATGGTAAACCATATTTGAAAACACCCAAGCTATCCATTTATCCAAATCCTTATATAAAACAATGTATATGAATAGACCCATGTAGTATGTAGCTTTTTCAGATGAGAAGACCCCCCCCCATTTTCTTTCCTGTATTTATCATAACACCCTAGGGTGTTATGTCCGGGAGAATACGGTACGACTCTCAATGCATTACATAAACCACGACATGATTAAATAATCGGTATAATCTCAAGTAACACCAAATCACTGGACATTTAAACATACTGGAAAAGGGTAAACTAAGGTGCATGTAACATGGAGATCTCAATGTTGGTGTGAGAATTTTCAATTCCTTTATGGTTCTCGCACTTTAGCTGGTACAGTTCCGAGGGGGTCGCCCCCGCTCCAATCACCACCCTTCCGAGCAGGGCCTCAGATTCACTTTTAGGGTCGTCGACCCGTTCAGGGTAACCCTGTGTAGAAACCCTGATTGACAAGCCTGAAATATGAGTGTTGCCTTTAAAAAACGGTTGATGCATCAGTGTACAATGATATACAGGGCTGTTATTATTTGAAATCTCTATTTTAAATACTAAGTCAGTAGCAGCCTTCCGAAACATTGCTAAGCTAACATGCCTCATGAATCATCACCAGCCGTGCTATCATCACTGCCCTTAGCCTTTGGTTCTTCTCTCTCCTCCTCAGCTTGGGACACCAGTACGTGAGAGTGCTCTGCCGCAACACACACCCCGGCTTCACTTCTGCTTGCGACACATACACGTTGAAGCTGCAGGGGCAGGGTTTGGGGGAGGAACCGGATTGACAGGCAGGGTGAGGCAGGGAGAGAGGAGGGAAGACTAGCACGGTTGGGGGGGAGACGACCGGGGGAGAGAGGGAGTGGATGGAGTGCGGGGTGAAGGGAGCGGGGGAATGGACGGCGGGCGCGCGGGTCATGCCGTCGCGCAGCACGTCGCTCTGCGCGCCGCCCGCGACGCAGATGGCCTTTCAACCGCGGTTCGTGCAGGCGACGAGGCAGCCTTCGGTCGTCGCCATTAGCACGAAATACTACGCGTCGTCGAGTCTTAGCGGGCCTGCGACGCCGACGGGGATTGCCACGTGGTCGACGACCATCTCGCAGCATGCGCTGCGGATCGCGTCGAACGGGAGCGATGTGTTCGGCGAGACAAGAGGAGGTTCGGCGGCGCTCGCGATGGGTTCGATTCCCGACAGCCCGCCGTTTCTGGTGCTGATGGCGCCATGTATTAGTGCATACGAGAAAGCACGAGAGAAATCGTGCTGAGATGGAGGGAGAGAGAAACAGGAGGAAAATAAACAAGAGAGATTGGATTGGAGGGAATGGGAGCATCAGTGCTTGCCAGCACAGCCAACGGTGCAGGAACCCTTGCAGCCCTCCAGCACCACATGGTTGCCACATTCTGATTAGCCAACACTTCATGCTGCAGCGAAACTGCCCAATGGAGTGCTGGCACCGCAGGAATCTAAGATTCCCTGTAATTGCGGGCAAATCCACACGGAACGGAACAAGTAAGAATTGTTTTCAGTGTTAGTTTCGTTACAACGCTGTGGAATTAGTGTACTTGGGGAAAAAGGTCTGAAATTTCAGTGTGGCCTAACAAAAAAGGCTGAAAGATCAGTCCCACAAAAATCTCAACACTGATTTTTCAGTGTAGGTAAAAAAAGGACTGCCAAAATCAGGAATTTCAGGGTTTTTTTCCTGATATATGAGGCCCTGCTTCCGAGCCATCTTCGCCCTACGTCCTCGCCTATCTAGGAATCCCTCTATTTTATCACGTCTCTTTCATTGTATCGTCATCAGTGAATCACATTCTCGATATTAGTTTACTTTGTGCACTCTGTAAGTTCATTCATAATAGTTGGTCCTTCAGTGTACATGCTACACAGGCGATTCCTCGATATTGTCAAGATGTGACCTATGTGACGCGATGAATCCCTACTGCTGACGTCGAGCAGGCTGCATCTGATTATCCCGCCTTCAGACTAGGTTGCTCTATTGCGTGGAAGGGCTCTGAACTACTCCATCTACCATAAGATACGCCATGGTAACCAACGCGACCGGACCGCGCTTTTGCGCAATGCTACCGCGCAGTTCAAACAGATTAAATAGGCAGCCCATTAGTTGCAGTTCCATCATCTGCCGTCTGCATATTCATCCATTTCTAGAATCTACTCTCACTCGGCAGTACACTTCGCAACGTATTATTCTCTCACGCGCTGCGCTATTCTCCGCGAATGATGTCGCACGTACCGGAGACCATGGCGGCGTGGCAGTACTTCAAGCACGGCGGCGGGGCTGATGCTCTCTCGGTGCGTGCCATTCCTGGGTTCAGCAACATTTCCCTGGGGGCCCCAGGAATAGCCCGCCCGAATCATCCCAGGGCTGCTGTTTGTAGTAGACGCACGTAGCTTATTTGCACCGCCATGCGATTCCATGCTTGCTTCATACTTCCGCCGCCATACTTCCCCCATGCGTCGTTGCGCCGCGACGCAGTTCTTTGTTGAAGTACGTCATGAGCGAAGCATGATCGAAGATTGGTTCGCGTTCCCGAGCGCGGAGCTGCCCTTAAGAAACTACCTAACTCTCCCCATCCGCACTCTTTCTCATTCACCAGTTGAGCGACAACGTCCCCCGCGCCCTCAGCGTGTAAGAGCGAGGCGGCGCGCCGTGCTGGTTCGCGTACGCGCGGCAAGCTTACTTTCGACTCGAATCTTTGCACCACGCCCGCCATCCCGTCACCTCAACACAAAAAAACACACAGCGCCCCCGTGGTGAAAGGCGAGGCGCTCATGAGAGAAGCTTAACGAGCGTTGCATCGTTGCTTTTGAGGCGCCTCAACCTCAAAAGCCGTGCTGAAAAGCAAGGCGCTCATGAGAGAATCTTGATGAGCATTACATCGTGAGAACGGGCGACAAGCTTAATCTCAACTTCCCCTTAATCGGCTTGCTGTTGCATTTCCCTCCCGCACCTCGTTCACTTCACCAATTGAGCGACAGCGTCCCCGTGCCCACGCCGTGCAAGGGCGAGGTGCTGATTCGAGTGTGCGCAGCGAGCAACTTCAATCAATGTTTTCTCCCCATCCCTCACTCTCCTCTCCTTCTCACTTAACCAGCTAAATGGCAACGTCCCCGTGCCCAAGCCGTGCAAGGGCGAGGTGCTGGTTCGCATGCACCAAATTCAACCTTATTGTATTCTCCCCTTCCCTCACTGCTTCTCACATCACCAGTGGAACGACAACGTCCCCGTGCCCACGCCGGGCAAGGGGGAGGTGCTGGTTCGAGTGCGCGCGGCGAGCATCAACCCGGGCGACTGGAAGCTACAATCGGGACTCATCCCCTTCCTGCCGCGCCGCTTCCCCGCCACCGCTGGTGAGAAAGCATGCTCGCAACTGTCTCATGCATTGTGCAAAGCCGGAGGCTGTAAGGGACATGGTAGATAGTTGGAAATATTGGCCGACTGGAAGGGGCACTCTAGTGGGGCTCATCCATTTCCTGCAGCTGCGATTCGCCACCACTTCTGAGGCCACCGGCTCGCCGCTTGTCCGCCTTTTTTTTCATGGCGCAGTTAAAACAACGGCGCAATAACTTCTTATTAGACAATAAGTTGTTGTCTGTCTTTTGGAATCTGCTGTCTCATCTCATGCCACCATGCAGGGTTCGACCTTGCAGGCAATGTGGTGGCAGTAGGGCCTGGTGTTACCAAGTACACTGTTGGCGAGGCAGTATTTGGACGGGCTCCATGCTTTGTACGTTCATTAAAGGCGACAATTTTGCTTTCCTTTTGTGCACCCGATCCACCTCTCTTCACCACTCTGCATCGCATTCCTCACTCATAGGATGTGAGGGCTCATATGTTTAGACTGCCTACAGTGTGGTCCACGATCACTTCTGAATCCGTTCTCAAATTCTCCTATGTTATTCCCGCACCCAACTACCCTGCAGCCACACTTCACTTCTTGTTTCAAAAACACACACCTTATGCATTCACCCATGTCTCGGTCCTCACTCCCATTCATTACCTCAGAAAATGGGCGCTCTCGCACAATATGCAGTGCTCTGCCCATCGCTGGTCTCACTGCCCTGCAAGCCGTGAGGGACTATGCTGGCCTGCCTCTCCCTGCATCCAAACCGAGTGGAGAGGAGAGTGGTGACATCAGCGGTGGTGGTAAGGCTGAGAGCAGCAGCAACAGCACTGGATACAGCAATGGGTACTGCAGTGGGAACAGCGCACGGGTGCTGGTGACGAATGCGTCAGGGGGAGTGGGGCATATGGCAGTGCAGCTGGCGAAGGCAGCAGGGGCACACGTGACTGCCACTGTCGGCGCTCGCAACCTCACCTTCGCACGGAACGTGCTTGGAGCAGATGAGGTGTTCGACTACAACTCGGCTGCAGGGAAACAACTCTTCCCTTCCCCAACCCCGTCCCCTTCGCCTGTTATCAGCTTTTCCAAACCTCATGCCGCACAGGTTGCTTCGTCTGCGGAACCTCCTAGCAGTGGACTGTATGATGCGGTAATTGATTGCTCTCCCAACAGTCTGGCTGTTTCTGCTGTGGATAGGGTTTTGCGTCCCGAGGGGAAGTGGGTGCATGTGATTCCCCCGTTCTCAGTGTTCGCTCTGGGACTTTGGCGCCGGTTTGCCGGTCGCCCGAAGAAGATATATAATGTTATGATGGAGAACAGAGGGTCTGATTTGGAGGTGGTTGGGAGGATGGTGGAGGAGGGAAAAGTGAAGGTGGTGGTGGAGAGTAGTGTGGCGTTTGAAGAGAGTGAGGCGTGGAGGAGGAGCATGGAGGGGCATGTGACAGGCAAGCTGGTGGTTAGGATGGAGTGAAGGGGTATGATGATTACAGCTAGAGCAAAATCGGCTGCACAAATGTATCCTACTGTTGTATAATTTATGTATTGGGTATAACATGTGATGTAGCTTGACCGCGCAGATTGTGTAATAATTAAACTAAACATGTTCTGATAGGCTGTGCTTGTAGCATGTCATACGCTGAAGACTGGAGTTTCCTTTTTGGGAGCTTAGACTCTGCTCAGGCTTGAACGACCTCCTACTACCTGAAATCCAGAGATTAGCCTAGCCTCCTAACACAATGGTAGCCTCCTCAGACAACGGTCCTGTGGCATTAGTGTGCTATTTTTGGGAGCATCCCAGCTTGGGTACCCGTATGTAGTGAGACAATTCATTCTGAACCATCTCATACAGGAGCACAAATATAAAACTGAAAGACATGCATGCAAGTGGTATTTCTGCACCATCGTATTCCCCTCTCACAAGCCCACTCCCCCGCTAACCCTTTCCCTTCCCAATAACCCACTCCGCTCCCATTCCACTCCCCTCACACCCACTACCACCTAACGTTCAGCCAGTCTTATGCTCAAAAGCATCTACCCACCAAGAAGCGTGTCGTCACTACCGGCGCCAACTTTTGCCTTTGAAAACCGTAGAATCGGTCCTCCACGAGTACTACAGCGGCTTTTGGGGCGGCGCCTCAGTTATTCTTCACGCCCACTTGCCTACTTGCTCTCAGCCATGAGCTTCTTGAAGTTGGTCTTGCTCGAGTACAGCGTCTGTGGCTTCCAGGCGGCGGGAATGACCTTCTCGAGGGTCTTCTCGAGGGTGTGTAACGCAGTGAGGCGAACGCTCACCGCCTTCTTCGCGCCCAAAACCGCCTTCGCCTCCTTGCCCTTGATCCCCCAGATCGCCTTGCTGCCGTCGCGGGTCAGCTTCGCCCACTTCTTGCCGTCCACGCTAATCTCGACCGCCTTGAGCGCGCCGGGGCCGGCAAGCCCCACCATCTGAATGTTGAAATTCTCTGCCGTTGAGTTGCTGCGCACGCGCACCGCCGATCCGAGGGTCGAATGGCAGTTAGTGCGCTTGTACGTGAATCTGACGGGGGTGGCGTCGGATCCCTGCACGATCTTGGACCACGAGACGGCGGAGAGCGAAATCTTCTTCTCCGTGGTGGTCGCGCCAATGACGCGGACCGTCACGGTCGCCTTGCCGCTGCGGCAGCGCTTCGTGTCGTTGGCGCAAATCACCTTGTAGCACGCGCCGCAGCGCTTGCCGAAGACAGCGGGAGGAAGCTTCACGGTGAGCCCCTTGCCGAAGTATGGGTTGGCGGTGTAGTTTCCGTAATAGGCGCATGTGGAGTTCTTTCCTAGCCCCGCGCTCTTGCTCTGCCTCGCCGTCGCCGCTATGGGGCTCATGTTAGCACCTCCAGGCGTGGTTGCGTTTGCAGACCCAATCGCGCCAGAAGCAACCGCCTTAGCCGAAGCATTCGCGTTAGCAGGCGCAGTCGCGTTGGCGGGAGCCCCAGCGGCAGAGACTCGCGCAGGGACGGAAAGGAGGACCGCAGAGGCGATGAAGACGACGAGGAAAGTGGCCTTAGCGCAAGCCATTTTAGCTTCTGTGGGAGTCCGACAAGGCTTAAACGATCGAGCTTGCAAATAATGATCAGATTTCGAGATATAGAGTGGGAAGACGTTTGTAAATGTTGGTGAGATGTGCGGTTGCGGTAGCTCCTTATAACTTCCATTCTGCTGCTTCGAGGGATGGCACCGTGAGTCGCGGGCATATGACATGGCTTGGCTGTGGGTTGGTTGGATTTCATGCAGTCCGAGTCGCACGAGTTTTGAGGGATTGATCATTGAGACGAATAATTGCGTTTTGGGTGCGTGAGCTTGCGAGCAAGCGACGACCAGCAGCGTTTTCGCGAGTGATGGCAGACCCTGTTCACGAAATGACGAACACAGGATATGGAATCGTACAATGCTCGCGAATAATAATCGTGACGGAAGCATGCCCCACCCACACATTCATTTTCTGGCGCACTCGACGGCGCGATAGGCGCGAAGCTGCGGCATGGTGTGTTCGGTGATTGTACTGTACTGTGGTAAATAACAAGTCACTATTCCAAACAATACTATCTTCACGCAACTTCTGTTGACCCATTTCTAAGAACACTCTGTTATGACATATCCCACCCACCATTGCACATTTGGCTTTTGTTACGGTATGATGTCCAAAAGGCAAGAAGACAGTGTAACCTCATGACGAAAAACATGACACGGATTTACATTCGTAATATAGCACACGCTTCTTCAACGTCGCGTTATTCCATATCCCATTTACTCGAAGCCCCCAGTATGCACTCTCCTTTCCGCAAGCAACACAATCACATCGCTCTCCATAATAAGTTAAACATCCCATCGCCCTCCATTATAAGTTACGTTTTCTGGGAGAAGGTTGGCTCCCCCTTTATTGAGCCTGCAGCGAGTCCTGCAGCCGAAACAGCCTCACCACCAAATCGTCCATGCTGGGTTGAGTTGGGTACGCATATGGGGTCGTCCTGTATGATTCCTTAGCCAACGCATCCAACATGCGCACCACCATGAGCCTCACAGCACTCCACCGTGCAACACCACCCTCCACCGTAGCAGACCCCTGCCTGCGGCCCTTTAAAACTCCCCCCTACTGCGCCTGCAGCGAATCCTGCAGGCGGAACAGCCTCACCACCAAATCCTCCATACTGGGTCGGCACCTCGGGTCATCCTGCATGCACTCCTTAGCCAGCACATCGAGCATGCGCACCACCATGCGCCGCGTAGCGCTGCCGCACTCCGCGCTGCGAGCGAGGTCGTCAGTGTAGGGCTCGGCCCAGTCAAAGAGGGCCTCTGCTCCGTGCTGCTGCGCCGTGCTGTGTGCTCCCTGCCGGCCCGTGAGCAGCGAGAAGAGTACTACTCCAAAGTCAAACGCGTCCTTCCCCATGCCCTCCGCTCCTGGGACAGAGGAGGGGGATCCGGGGGGTTTGGGGGTGGTGGGGGAGAGGCAGAACGGAAGGGGAAGGGAGGAGGAATGGGGGTGAGAAGGAGGGGAGGGGGCAAGGAAGCGAGCAGCAAGGTCGTCAGTGTAGGGCTCGGCCCAGTCAAAGAGGGCCTCTGCTCCGTGCTGCTGCGCTGTGCTGTGTGCTCCCTGCCGGCCCGTGAGGAGAGAGAAGAGCACCACGCCAAAATCAAACGCGTCCTTCCCCATGCCCTCCGCTCCTGACAGACAGACGGGGACGAGAGGGGGACGGGAGCGGGGGAGAAAGGCGGAACGGAAGGAGAGGGGAGTAGGGGTGAGATGGAGGGGAGGGGGCAAGGAGGCAGTTGGGGAGGTCGTCAGTGTAGGGCTCGGCCCAGTCAAAGAGGGCCTCTGCGCCGTGCTGCTGCGCCGTGCTGTGTGCTCCCTGCCGGCCCGTGAGCAGCGAGAAGAGTACTACTCCGAAGTCAAACGCGTCCTTCCCCATGCCCTCCGCTCCTGATGGCAATGGAGAGGGGTGGGATGGGGGTGGAGGGGTGGAGGGGTGGGGAGGAAGGGAGGGGGCAAGGTGGGAAGCCGGGAGCAGCGAGAAGAGCACTGCTCCGAAGTCAAACGCGTCCTTCCCCATGCCCTCCGCTCCTGATGGCAATGGAGAGGGGTGGGATGGGGGTGGAGGGGTGGAGGGGTGGGGAGGAAGGGAGGGGGCAAGGTGGGAAGCCGGGAGCAGCGAGAAGAGCACTGCTCCGAAGTCAAACGCGTCCTTCCCCATGCCCTCCGCTCCTGACACAGGGGAGGGGGACGGGGGAGGGTTTGAGAGGTAGCCGGGGAGAGGCAGAACGGAAGGCGAGGAGAGGTGTGAGAAGGAAGGGAAGAGTCAAACGAGTCCCATCCTGCACCCACCATTCTTCGGGGTGCGAGGGAGACCGGGGGGAGAGGAAGGTGTGAGGGGGACCGGGGGGAGAGGAGGGGGCGAGGGAGACCGGGGGGAGAGGAGGGTGCGAGGGAGACCGGGGGGAGAGGAGGTGCGAGGACGTGGAACAAGGAAGGGACAAGTCAAGAGAGTCCGGCTGGTTACACAGTTACCTCGCTAAGAATGCCACACAGGGCCGAAGAGCACTCAACCCCGAGGCTCTTCTTAGGGCGTATTTCACTTCGTGTCAGGAATACCGTTCGTGCCATCCGGGAATCTTGGAACCCATGAATCTAGACGAATTTCAGGGTTTCCAGTACACTTCGCACTTGGAGTGCCTGGATTCGAAGACTCTTGAATGCACGTGTGTACCGTGAATTTTTGAGACATCTAAAAAAATCACTGTACACATTTTGAACTTGGAATGCCTGGATACCAAGACTCTCAAATGACACGAACAGTATTATTCGTGACACAAACTGAAATATGATCTTAGACAACCCTAGCTAGTACTGCCGCCAGTCTATCGCCGGTGAGCAGCGGCAGTAGAGAAGCTAGTCAAGCTGTCATCAACCCACCGTGCCACAAAGTACACTCACCCTTGAGGGTCTTCTTGGACGACCCTTTGCCGCCAGCGAGTCAAGAAAGTCAAGCAAAGTCAAGCGAGTGAGGGGAAGGGTCAAGTCAACTCACCCTTGAGGGTCTTCTTGGACGACCCTTTGGCCAGTATTGCTAGTGAGTCAAGCAAGTCAAGATAGTCAAGCGAGGTGAGAGAAAACAAGAACTCACCCTTGAGGGTCTTCTTGGACGACCCTTTGGCCAGTATTGCTAGTGAGTCAAGCAAGTCAAGATAGTCAAGCGAGGTGAGAGAAAACAAGAACTCACCCTTGAGGGTCTTCTTGGACGACCCTTTGGCCAGTATTGCCGCCAGCCCATAGCCCGTCAGCAGAGCCGTGTAGCTCTGTAGAGAGACAAGGGAGAGGTAAACAAAGGAACGACAGGAACATGAAGGGTGGGTGGGAGGCACATGAAACACGTGAGTGACTGGGTAGAAGGCATTGGAAAGGCATGGGAGGGAACATTTGATTATGGACTGAACACCCTTTACTACCATCCTTTTTCACACTTGATAAGAACACCCAATACTCGTTACAAGCACGCCACTCACCGAATCCAGCATGACATTGCAGCACATGAGGTTGCCGTGAACCACCGACTTGGAGTGCAGGTAGGCCAGCCCCTTGGCCACTCCTATCGCCACCTTCACCCTGACTCGCAGAGGAAGAAAGTCACCATCCACGCCCTCTGTATGGAGCGAAAAAAGGTTGAGAAATGAGGAGACAAACGAGACAAAGGAGTTGAGGGCATAGGGCAATGAGAAAAAAGGTTGCCGTGAACAACCGACTTGGAGTGCAGGTAGGCCAGCCCCTTGGCCACACCTATCGCCACCTTCACTCGCACCCTTAGAGGCAGGAAGTCACCGTCCACCCCCTCTGGTGTTTGGGGGAGGGGGAAACGGGGAGGAAAGCGGGAGGGGAAGGGGGGAGGAAGTGGGAGAGGGAAGTGAATGGGAGGGACGGGCTGGTTGTATTCACATCAGCCGCTTGGCCACGCCTATCGCCACCTTCACTCGCACCCTCAGAGGCAGGAAGTCACCATCAACTCCCTCTGGAGTGATAGGGAGTGGATGGGGGGGAAGAGAAGCGAATGGGATGGGAGGGATGGTTGAGTTCACATCAGCCGCTTGGCCACGCCTATTGCTACCTTCGCTCGCACCCGCAAGGGAAGGAAGTCAATATCCACTCCCTCTGGAAGAATAGGGGGAGAAAGGGGACTAAGCAGAGAGGGTCAGCAGGTAAGGGTAACCAGTTGTTTTCTTGTCCGTTTCGGTTCACAATGTAACGTATATCTAGACCTTACCCCACAAATCTCATACCCCCCCAAATCGTATGTTTCCAGTTCAGCTTGAAACGTGGTGACATCAGCAAAAGTAGGCGTTAACCATACCCCCAACCATGTATTCAAAACTCAGGACGCACCTGGGAAGAGGTAGTTCTCAAGGGAGGCGGAGTTGGGCGGGAGATCGTATGCGATCTGCACGTCGTCCTTCTCCAGCGCATAGCCCAGGATCTCCGCCAGGTTGGCATGTTGGAGTGCAATGAGAGCTTGAATCTCCTTCTGTTGTGTGAAAGGGAGAAGCGGAGGGAGGGGTGAGGGGGTTGAGGGGAATGGAGGAGGGAGTTGGGGGGGAGGTCGTATGCGATCTGCACGTCGTCCTTCTCCAGCGCATAGCCGAGGATCTCCGCCAGGTTGGCGTGCTGGAGGGCGATCAGGGCTTGGATCTCCTTCTGATGGATGGGATGCAGGCATGTGCAGGGGAGGACATGTGGGGAATAAGATATGTATCTGCACGTCGTCCTTCTCCAGCGCATAGCCCAAGATCTCCGCCAGATTGGCGTGCTGGAGTGCTATCAGCGCCTGAATCTCCTTCTGTTGGATGCAGACATGTGTGAGGGAGGGAGCCATGACGGGTGGTTGAGTGGGGGGGCGGGAAGGGGGGACGGTGAGCAAGGAGGAGCGGGGAGGGAGGTCGTATGCGATCTGCACGTCGTCCTTCTCCAGGGCATAGCCCAGAATCTCCGCCAGGTTGGCGTGCTGCAATGCTATCAGCGCTTGAATCTCCTTCTGTTGCATGCAGACATGTGCAGGGGGGAGGAGGGGATGATGGGGTGGGGAGTGGGTGGTGGGGTCGTATGCGATCTGCACATCGTCCTTCTCCAGCGCATAGCCCAGAATCTCCGCTAGATTGGCGTGCTGCAGTGCAATGAGGGCTTGAATCTCCTTCTGTTGCATGCAGGCAAGCGCAGGGGAGAGGGGCATAGGGGAGTGGGGGGAAGGAGGGAGGGGGAGGGGATAGGGTGGGGAGAGGGGCCGTATGCGATCTGCACGTCATCCTTCTCCAGGTCAGAGCCCGGGGTCTCGGCCAGCTCGTCGTGCTGGAGCCTGGAGGGCTATCAGCGCCTGGATCTCCTTCTGACGCATGCAGAGATGTTAGAGGTAGGAGGGCATTACCGGATGGGGAGTTGGGCGGGGAGGAAAGGTCGTATGCGATCTGTCATTCTCCAAGGCATAGCCTAGGTCTTGGCCAGCTTGGCATGCGTTTTTTATTTGGAGTTTTCAGAAATCGCTGTGAGCCTACATAAGAGGCGCAATAATAGGATGGGAGCTCTCACCATCTTATTCTTCTTTCCCAACGTGGCAAACAGAAACTTCTTGGCCGTTTCACGCAGTGGCGACGACAGTGCCATAAGAGGCAATTTCGACCCCCCTCCCCCCCCCGCGGGTACTTTTGAGGCGCCTCAACATCATGTCAGCTTACCATCTTATTCTTCTTCCCCAGAGTAGCAGACAGAAACTTCTTGGCAGATTCAGGCAGCGGCGACGACGGTGCCATGAGAGGCGACTTCGACCCTCCCCCTCCCCTCGGCGACTTTCCCCCTCCTCCTCCCCCTCTTGGAGACTTCGCCCCTCCTCCTCCTCGAGGGGACTTGGCCCCTCCTCTTCCCTCTCCGCCCACCTCCTCCTTTGTCTTGGAGTGCGGGAGCCCAAGCATGAGCGCTGCCAGGTCCAAAGACCTCGACTTGGGGATTCTTCCCGGCTGCTTCGTAGGAGCTTCTTCCTGCGACCGCTCCCTTGCATGGCCTCGATCCCCCTCGTGTTTCCCCCCACGCTCCCCCCCACGCTCCCTCCCATGCCCTCCCCCTCGCTCCCCCTCATGCTCCCCACCATGCCCGCCCCCCCGCCCACGCCCATGCCCACTCCCCGGCCGGTCTCGGCTGCTCTCCCCATGTGCTCGGGCATACCCTTGCCGATGCTCCCCCTGCTCCTCCTCCCCATCCTCCAACTCGTCATCCTCCCAGTGTCCCTCGTCGTGGGGGTCTGGACGATGGGGGTTTGATTGATGAGAGTCTGGTCTTCGAGAGTCTACATCGCACTCCTCCTGCCCGTACATCTCACGGCTCTGTGGTGATAACGGCGCTCCGTACTCGTCGTCCTCCTCCTCCTCTTCTCTCTCCCTTTCTCTTCCCTGCTGCTGCTCCCGCTGCTGCTGGTGCGACTGCTGATTCCGAAGGCGCGACTGCTGGTGGTGCTGCTGCTCCTGCTGCAAGCTTCGCCTCTCCGGCCTCTGCTGTTTGGGCTGCTTCAGCTGGTTCGGCTGCTCCTTGCCGCGCCGCTCCTGCTCCCGGCTGCTCTGCCCGCTCTCGCTCCGTCTAAACAGCCCCCTCTTTCCTCCGCTGTCCCCCTCCCCTCTGCTCCTAGGCCTTCCCCCCGGTGTGGTCGGCGTTTTGGGCGTTGTCGGAACTTCCCCTCCGGAAACGGTCTTAGAGTGCGGAAGGAACCCTCTGAGCGCACGGGCAGCAGGCTTGGGGGAGAGAAGCTGAGAAGAGACACTTGGAGCAGAAGCACCACCACCAGCACCCCCACCACCCCCCCCACCACCACTACCACCACTACCAAACCTACCACCACCACTCCCCTCACTCTCCCTATCCGACTCCTCTCCCCCCATCCACCTCCTCCCAAACCCTCCTTCCAGCTCCCCTTCTTCCTCTTCTTCTGTACTCTCCACCCTCTCGACTCCCCTCCTCCCCCTCGCCATTCCAGCCACTGCTGCTGGTACAGCAGACAACGGTGCCTCTGCTTCCGTCCCCCCTGCTTCCCTCCCTCTGGAACCTTCCTGTTGGCTTCCTTCCGAGCCTGATTCAGAAGGCAGGTTCGCGAGATTCATGTCAGATTTCGAGCGGACCGGCGGGAATTTCGGGCGCCAGAAATCTTTCTGGAAAACGTTTATTCCGCCCGGGATTCGCGGCGAGAGCATGGGGAACGCAGCCACAGAGGAGGTTCTAGGGGTCGAAGCACCACCACCACCACCACCACCCCCATCTGCAGCAGCAGCAGCAGCAGCTTCAGGAGATGTGATAGACCCACTGCGTGTGTGTGTTTTGGGAGAAAGAGGGGCTCTCAGCTGGTCTTTCTCATGCTGCTGCTGTGACTGCTGCTGCTGCTTCTGCTGCTGCTGTTGCTGCTGCTGCTGCTTGTGCTGCTGCTGTTGCTGCTGCGGCCCCCCTCCCCTTCCGCTCCCTCCTCGCCCCAACAGTCTCATCTCACCAGATTTACTCCCAACTGCTTGCACAGGCTGTGGCTGGGCGTGTGAGGAACCTTCCCGGAAGGAAGAGGAGCGGGAGGTTGGGGTGGAGGCGGAGGTCGAGGAGGAGGTGGAGGAGGTTCGGGAGAAGGAGGGTCGGCTGCTCGAACCTGACCCGGCTCGGCCGAACGTGGGGAAGCCTCGGAGACTGCCTGAAGCTGTGGCTGCTGCTGCTAAAGCTGAAGGAAGGGGAGAGGGGTTGATGGGGAGAGGGGTTGAGGGGGAGAGGGGGGAGAGGGGTAAAGCCAGGGGAGAGAGGGGAGAGGGAAGAGAACGGTGGACAAAGAGAGGAGGAAGCTGGGTGAGGCGGTTGCTGCACATACATGACGGCCTGGCCAGACTGCCCACCGCCTGCAGCGCCTGTGAGGGGATGGGTGGGCGGGCGTTCCCCTCCCCTCACAGAGTCAATCAAGAGTCAAGACTCACCCTGCTGTCTGATGGTCTTGAGACGCCTCACCACCTCCCCCATGGCGGGGCGGTCCTTAGGGAGGCGCTGCACACACATGGCAGCGAGACTGGGGCTGTCTTACCCTGCCCCCCACATGCCACACCCCACAGTCAATCAAGAGTCAAGACTCACCCTGCTGCCGAATGGTCTTCAACCTTCTCACCACCTCCCCCATGGCAGGGCGGTCTTTGGGCAGGCGCTGCACACACATGGCGGCCAGGCTGCCCACCGCCTGCTTGCAGTGCCTCCACATGCCACAACCATTACTCACCTTGCTGTCTGATGGTCTTCAGCCTTCTCACCACCTCCCCCATGGCAGGGCGGTCCTTGGGCAGGCGCTGCACACACATGGCGGCGAGACTGCCCACCGCCTGCAGCGCCTGCGGGGTGCTCGACTCCAGCAGCACTGGGTCTGCTACTGAGTCCGTGTGGCCGCTGCAGATGGCGGGGGTGGCCTGAGAGTGTGGGGAGGTGCAAGGAGGGGAAGGGGGGAGGGGGGAAAGCCAGCAAGGGACAGAGGGGTGAGATGTGACTCCAGCAGCACTGGGTCCGCTACTGCGTCCGTGTGGCCGCTGCAGATGGCGGGGGTGGCCTGAGAGTGGGGGCGGGGTGGGGGCGAACAGAAGGGGATTTGGGGATTTGGGCAGCGAGCAGGAGAGATTGCGCATGAGACAGAGAACGCCACCCTCTCCCCAGCCCAATTGACCCCTCCCCCCAATCCCCCCTCTCCGCCACTTCATTTCCTATTCCCCCTCTCCCCCTAATTTATGAGAATTCAGAAAAACGCACCCATGCGAGCGCCATCCTCTCTCCACAATCATTTGATTGACGCTTTCCCATCCCCCCCTCTCCTCGCCCCACCTCCCATTCTCACCCCCTTAATTCCCCCTCACTCACCCATTTGGCGAGCGCCATCCTCTCGCCGGCATCATCGACTCCTTGAGAACGGGCGCACTGCCTGCCCCCTTACCAACTTGCCCTTTTAACCAATCAAATGTTTTCCCTTCACCCCACCCCTCTCCACCCCACTCACTCACCCATTTGGCGAGCGCCATCCTCTCTCCGGCGTCGTCTGACTCCTTGAGGACGGGCGCATTGCCAGTGATCAGCTCCAGAAGGAGGTGCTTTAGACTGCAGCAGTAGGGGAGCCGCTAAAGACATGGGATCTGCTTCAGCGTGGCCACTGCAAAAGACAGGGATGGCGAGGCCCCTCGCCAGGGGCGCCAGCCATTCTCTCCCTGGCTTGGAGTCAGTTGACTCCTTGAGGCTCCTGCCTGTCCTCTTAACCATTTGTCCCGTTCTCCTCACCTCACCCAAAACCATCTCTCCCCCTCGCCCCACTCACCCATTTGGCGAGTGCCATTCTCTCTCCCGCGTCATCTGACTCCTTGAGGACGGGCGCATTGCCTGCCCACTTCAACATTGCCCTTTTAGCCATTGAATGTTGTTCCTTCACCCCACCCCTCTCCATCTCCCCCACTCACCCATTTGGCGAGCGCCATCCTCTCTCCCGCGTCGTCTGATTCCTTGAGGACGGGCGCCTTGCCTGTGATGAGCTCTAGAAGCACCACTCCAAAGCTGCCACGTGGCATGCACACAGATAGAGGTATACAATTGGACAAGGTGCAAGACATGGCAACCAAGTGAATTTCTTTATATAAAAAACAGAGAGTAAGAAACCCATGAGAAACCCATGAGAATTTATTTACTGCTGGTCCGGCAGTACTGGCGCATCCAGGTAGCCCGGTGTGTCAGTCAGGGGTTCGCCAGCCCAGCATGAACATACACACAAACACATCAATTTCCCAATGCCTACCTGTACACATCAGAGCGATCAGACACAATGCTGGTCTGGCAGTACTGCGGGTCCAGATAGCCCGGTGTGTCGACCACTCGCGTGTGCGTGGGAGACGTGGACTCGTCACACGCGTGCACAGGTGAAGCACTCTATTCATTGCATCCCTACCTACCTGTAGACGTCAGAGCGATCAGACACGATGCTGGTCTGGCAGTACTGCGGGTCCAAATAGCCCGGCGTGCCGACCACTCGCGTGTGCGTGGGCGACGTAGACTCGTCGCTGATCTCCTTCACGTTGCCAAAGTCGCCTAGCTTCGGCTGGAGGAAGGGTAGACGATAGGGCGAGGGCAGCAGGAGTGTGAGAGTGTGAGACAAGGAAGAAATGGAAAGTGGGTGATGGTGGTGTGGGAGACGTGAACTCTTCGCTGATCTCCTTCACATTCCCAAAGTCCCCTAGCTTCGGCTGGAAATGAGGGGGTTGGTGTGAGTGAGGGGGGCGGTGATATGGATGAGAGGCGAGGGAAATTGTATTAGGGATAAAGGAGTGACGGAAGTAGGAGTGTGAGAGTGTGAGGCGGGGAAGATGGGGAAAGTGAGTGAGTGAGTGGGGTAGAAGACCCGGACTCATCACTAACCTCCTTCACATTGCCAAAGTCCCCTAGCTTCGGCTAGAAGGACGATAGAGTAGGGGGAAGGAAGAATGTGATTGGTCATAGAGTAAGGAAGTAAGGAAGTACGGGAAGCAGGTTAGATAGGGAAGATGGGGGGTTGTGGGTTTGTTGAAGATCCAACAGACAAGAGAGAACAAGCACAAGTTGCCACATGCATAACAATTCACTCACATGCAGGTTGAGTTTGTTGTTGCTACATACACAATCCAGCGGATATGCGTCTGGTACATTCCAAGCTCACCGAAACCATGTGACTCATAGAGGTTGCTTTTAGAACTCTCTCTCAAAAGCACTCACGCAAAACTCATTGTCCAGGAAGGAACACGTTGAGAGTCTTCACATGACGGTGAATGATGGCCGGGTGCGACCCATGCATGTACTGCGGCGCCTCTGCAACTCCCAGCACAATCTCCAGGCGCTTGTCAAACGAGAGCATGCCAATTTCCCGTTCCCCCCGCCCTTCCTCAGCTCTATGGCCGCCTGTAGGGATGAGCAACTTCACGAACGCCTGTTCGGTTCGCCTCGAACATGTTCGAGGCGAACCGAAGAGGCATTTTTTTTTGCCTAAATCGTTCGGGACGAACGTGTTCGGTGTTCGCTCGAACACGTTCGCCGTTCGCCAAGGACATTTGGCGGCGGGTCGAACACGAACATGTTCGTGTTCGACGGGGGGGGGCGACGAACACCAATGTTTTCGTCGACAAATTTGGCCGCGACGAAATTTAGGTCGCGGCCGTTTTGAGTTTCAGCTCATGTTTTGAGCTCAAACTCAAAACGCCTTTAGCGCTTAGCCCTCCCACAACCGCCATAGCCTTACCGTTTGAAGAGGCACCACACGCCATTCCTGAAGTTTTACACGGACATTTCCTAAACCTAGTCCGTAGTTTAGGGTAATTTCGTCAAAATTAAGGTTGTTAGCTAGAGGTTCAAGCTTGGAGCGGTCAATTCGTTAGTAGAAGGGGCGGGTTTTTCTCCGTGCCGCACGTACCTAGGTAGGTACATTAGGACCGTGCTATTCGTGGCACGCGACCGTTACTTTGGGGTTTTAGTGTGTCAGTGTGCGTGACTTCTAATTGTTAACGGGAATAGGGAATTGGCTCCGCCCTCGCGTGGGCGAAGCCGATGTAGTGGTCGGGTGCGCGGGAGGTGCGGCCGACCATCCGCAGAAGTCGACGCGTGCAGGTCAACGCAGTTGGTTAACCTGCAGAATACTGCTGCGAAGCCGCCGACGATGGGAAGCCGGCGGCAGATTTCGACTGGCATGGTCGATGAAGGTGGCCGTCGATCTGCGCGGGACCGTCGAAGAGGCCGTCGACGGTGGATGTTCGACGGCTGCAGCTGACCAAGTTGGTCGACGGAAGGGCCAGTCGACCAGGGTGTTCTTCGACGGGCGAGTGGTCAACGAGGGAGGCCGTCGACCAGGGCGCCGGGTGGTCGACCCGGTCGACCAAGTAACCTCCTCGACGAGGTTTTGCGGAGGCACACGAGGCTCATCGAGGCTGCGATGGCGAAGGCGACCTCGGGCTGGTATCCCGAGGTCGACGTGGAGCGTCAGGCGCAACCGTCGGAACGTGGACGACTTGGGAACCGCGCGACGGTAGACAACGTGCTCGACCGTCGCTGCGCACCTGCGAAGTGGGTGCGCACCTGCGTTACTGTCACCTGCAAGTGCAACGTTGGCAGACCGCCTTGGTGCAGCGTTGGCAGACCGCAGACTTGCTCTGTTGGCATGTCGCCTTTCTGCAACGCTGGCGCGGTTCCTCTACGCAACGCTGGCAGATGTCGACCTTGCTGTGCTAGCAGTCGACCAGCTTGCCTGCTAGGTTGCTAGGGTCTGATGTAGTCATTTCTTCAATTGCTTGTTCAATCATTCTGTGAAACTCTTGCCAATTCTTCCTGTGAATGTGCGAGTGCTAGAAAACGCAGGCAAAGCTACGATCACTCACACAATCCGTGCCAACCCCATGGTCTAGCTCCCGACCGTTGTAGAATGAATATCCGCACTAACAACCAGACTCACATGCAGGTCGTTATCGAGGAACACGTTGAGAGTCTTCACATCGCGGTGAATGATCGCCGGGTGGCACCCATGCATGTACTGCAGCGCCTCTGCAACCCCCAGTGCCACCTCCAGGCGCTTGTCAAACGACAGCATGCCGCCGGGCTTCCCTTCGATAGCAGCCTCGCCCCTGATAGGCGCGATGTGCTGGCGCAGGTTGCCGTTGGGCACAAACTCGTAGATGAGCAGAAGCTCCTCTCTTTCCTCGCAGTACCCCAGCAGCCGCACCAGGTTGGGGTGGCGCAGCTGCGACACTGCATGGATCTAAGAGGGGGGGACGGGGGGGGGGGGGGGAGGAGGGGGAGGGGAGGTAGGGGAGGAGGGGGAGACGGGGACAGAAGCAGGGGGGCACAGGGAAGGGGGAAGGGGAGGGAATGAGGAGTGGAGGCGTGGATGGGGGTGGTGGTGGCCGCCTCGCCCCTGATGGGTGCGATGTGCTGGCGCAGGTTGCCGTTGGGTACAAACTCGTAGATGAGCAGCAGCTCCTCTCTTTCCTCGCAGTACCCCAGCAGCCTCACCAGGTTGGGGTGGCGCAGCTGGGACACTGCATGGATCTTGTATGTGGGGAGGGAGGGGGGGGAGGAGGGGAGAGGAGAACGGGGGGGAGATAGCACAGAGAGTGAGGGAAGTGGAACAGGGAATGGAGGGGCAACGGAGGGGGTGGAAACGTATCGTTCTGAGTTTACCTAAAACGCATCTCTCTCACCTCTTTCTCGTAGTCTTTTTGCCGGCTGATCCCGCCCTTCTTCCCGCGTTTCACAGCCCACAGCTGCCCGTCCGCCCCACACCCCCAGTACACCACCGCCGACCCGCCCTCGCCTAGCTTTGCCTCCTCCGCCCACTCCTGTGTCACCCTCTCTTCTGTGTGGCCTTCCCTTCCTCCTCCTCACCCACCTTCAGTACGAAAATGCAAATAAGCAATCAAAAGACACCTTTCTCACCTCTTTCTCATGGTCTTTTCGCCTGCTGATCCCGCCCTTCTTCCCACGTTTCACAGCCCACAGCTGCTCGTCCGCCCCACACCCCCGGTACACCACCGCCGACCCCCCTACCCCAGTTTGCCTCCTCCGCTCCGCCCACCCCTGCGTCGCCCTCTCCCGCCCAGCTTTGCCTCTCTCCTCAATCCACGGTCCACCCACCCACACACCCACCTTCATTCAGAAAAAGCAAACAGAAATCCCTTGCTCACCTCTTTCTCGTAGTCCTTCAGTCGAGAGATCCCGCCCTTCTTCCCGCGCTTGACAGCCCACAGCTGCCCGTCCGCCCCACATCCCCGGTACACCACCGCCGACCCCCCTTCCCCCAGCTTTGCCTCCTCCGCCCACCCCTGCGTCGCCCGCTCCACCTCCTCGTACGGAATCGCCTTGGCTGGTTCAAGCTCTTCCAGGTCTGTGCCGTCAGGTACGGATTCGAGTCGCTTGGCGAAGGATCGGCGCAGGAGGGCTTGGTGTTTCGTGCCCCTGCCTCCGGCTCCTCCCATACCCGCCCTCCCTGCTGCTCCTGCTCCTGCTCCTCCTCCTCCTCCTCCTCCTGCTCCTGATCCGGCTCCTCCTGCTCCTCCTGCTGCTGCTGCTCCTGCGCCTCCTGCTGCTCCTGCTCCCTTTCCTATCCCTCCTATTATCGGCATCCTCCCCGGAAGCTCCAGCACCACTCCCCCTCCCCCTCCATCTCCACCTCCCGCCCCTCCGCCTCCCCCAGCCAACCCTCCCACCCCCGCGCCCCCGCTCCCCCCAACACTCCCCCCACTCCCCACAAACTGCCCGCGCCCCTGCTTCATCTCCAGCCTAGCCCCCCCCTCCACAGCCCACGCCAACTGCTCGCCCACCCGCCTCTCCGCCTCAAATCTCACCTCTGGGAGAGTAACCGCCATGAGCAGAGACTTATCAGAGGATCTCAGCATCGCGTGCTGCGAGGAAGGGGCGCCTATGGAGTGCAGCAGGCGCTTCACTGACACCTCGCTGGGGATACTATCCACAGGGGACGTCCCGTTCCAGGCTACAAACCAGGAGAAATCGCTCATGGAGTCGATTCGAACGGTCGCGCCGAGCGGGAACGAGGAGGAGAAGGAGCAGGCAGCGGCGGCAGAGGAGGAAGCGGAGGAAGGGGAGGAGGAGGGGGAGGGGGAGGAGTTAAGGTTTGCCTCGCGACGGTCAGGGAGGAAGAGGTCTCGTACGTCGTCTAACCCGTCGTCCCACAGGATAAGCTCGTCTCCCACTGCTGGGACTACCCGCGTGTGCTTTCGCACTGTCAGCCGCCCGGAAACCCTAGCGCTTGTTGCAGGGGCGGTGGTGGTGGTGGGTGTGTTGGTGGTGATGGCGGTGCCTTTGGTGCCGGTCGCTGCTGCAGCGTCTGCTGAGGTGTTGGGATCAATACCTGCCGCTGTAGCTTCAATGGTACCACCGCCCTCGGTTCTACCTCCCTCTGCGCTGCTTCTACCGCCACTGCCGGCACTGCCACTGCTGCCACTGCTGCCATTGCTGCTCAAGCTACTCACACTGCTAATCCCCGTGCTGCTGCTGCCACCACCGCTGCACTCACTACCTCCTCCCCTCCTACCCTCACCTCCCACGCAAAAATCGCACAACCTACCAGCAACACCAGCACCAGCACCACCAGCACCACCAGTGCCACCCTCCGCTGTAACCACCTGATTATTCTCCTGGATCACCAGCTGCATGGCTCGACCCAGCAAGGCATACTGGGCCAAGACAGGGGCGAGTGTGATCGCCACATCGTACACCGTCCGTTGGGACGCCTCCCACACTGCTTGCACCTCGTCCGTCAGATCTTCCAGCAGATCCTCCAATGGCGCGGCGGCAATGCGGTAGGACTCAACGTCCCAACGGGAGGGAGAGGGGGAGGGGGAGGAGGAAGGGTGGCACCCGTTGGCAGTGGCAGGGGGGGGCTTATTGGCAGGTTCGGCGTTGGCAGCGGCAGGTTCGGCAGCAGCAGCGGCGGCGGCGGCAGGTTCGGATGTGGATCGCAGGGCTTGGGAGTCGAGTTCGGCTCGAAGAGCAAAGGTGCGGAAGGCAAAGAGGGGTACCCTGCGAGGGTCGCCCTGTGAGGTTGGGTGGGGTGGTGGGGGGTGGGGGTTGTGTGGGGTTGGGGGGGTGGGGGGATGGGGGCAAGAGGAGGAAAGACAGGAGTAGCAGTCGAGTTGGGCGCGAAGAGCGAAGGTGCGGAAGGCAAAGAGAGGCACCCTGCGAGGGTCGCCCTGTGGTGGGGAGGGGGGAGGGTGTGGTGGGGTCGCCCTGAGGCGGGAGGCGGGGTGAAAGTAGGAAGGGAGGGGTGGGGAGACGGGCTGAGCTGAGCAGTCGAGTTCAGCTCGGAGTGCAAAGACGCGGACGGCAAAGAGAGGCACCCGTGGTTTATGTGAAAGAGTTGCCCTGTGGCCCGTGGGTTGCGGGGAGGAAAGGGGGAGTTGACATAAACCCGGGGAGGGGAGGAAACAAAAAACGAACTAAACTAAACTAAACTGAATCAAACTGAACTAAACTAAACTAACTAAACTAGGCCAGGGAGAGGGGGAGAGCGACTGGACTTATGAGACGTCTCATAAGGGAGGCACAGGCGCGGAAGGCAAAGGAGGAACCTCTGAGGGTCTCACTGTCCCCTGTCTCCTCCCCCTTCTCCCCTCTCCGCTACCTTCCATTCCCCCCCCCCCCTCCTCTCAACATGCGAACTCCATTTATCTTCTCACCTTGGGATCATTATATATCATCATGGCAGCCCTAACCCCCGTGGCCTGCGCACTCAGCCGCATTTCCCTCAGCTCCGTGCGGAAAGGCACCTCAACCACTCCCAACCCAGCCCAACCTCCCCTCCCCTCTCCGTTCGCCTTCCCCCCTCTCTCCTCCTCACCTTGGGAACCGTATCATCATCATGGCAGCCCTGACCCCCATGGCCTGGGCGCTAAGCCGCATCTCCTTGAGCTCCGTGCGGGACAGCACCTTGCCACCCCAACCCAACCCAACCCAACCCAGCCCAACCCAACCTCCCCTCTCAAACCATCCCACTCCTCCTCACCTTGGGAACCTTATCAATCATCATCATGGCAGCCCTAACCCCCATAGCTTGGGCGCTCAGCCGCATTTCCCTCAGTTCTGTGCGAGAGGGCAGCTTGCCGCGGGTGAGCGGGCGCAGGCACGACCGGTACCGGAGGTGCAGGATGCGCACTGCCTTCTCTAGACCGTCCAGATCGGCCGGGTCGAGGATCGGACGGCTCACAGCGCCTGAGGGTGGGGTTCAGGGAGGAGTGTAGGAGGGCAGGGGAGGAGAGTCGGGCGTGGGAGGGGACGGTTGAGGGAGGGGAGAGGGAGCAGGGAGAGGGGAGATGGGGGCGGAGAGTAGAAAGGCATAGCAAGGTACGGCAGGTGCAGAATTTGCATTGCACTGCCTTCTCAACACCCTCTAGCTGAAAAGCACCCACAGCTGCGCTACTGACAGGGTATCGAACAAAACGGTTGCGGGAGGGGATAGGTAAGGGAGAAGGGAGAGGGGGAGTGGAAGGGTGTTTCTTCTAGGTATGGAAGTTGCAGGATGTGCAGTGGCTTATCTAGACCGTCCAGCTAGACAGCATCCACAGCTGTGCTACTGACAGGGCGTGGGATGGGAGGGTTGGGGAGGGAAGAAGGGGGGCGATGGAAGGGCGACCATTAGGTGCAGGATGTGCAGTGGCTTCTCTAGACCGTCCAGCTAGACAGCATCCACAGCTGTGCTACTGACAAGGCGTGGGATGGGAGGGTTGGGTAGGGAAGAAGGGGGGCGATGGAAGGGCGACCATTAGGTGCAGGATGTGCAGTGGCTTCTCTAGACCGTCCAGCTAGACAGCATCCCGAGCTGTGCTACTGGCAGGGCGTGGGATGGGACGGTTGGGGACGGTGGAGGGGAGAGGGGAGAGGGGAGGAAAGAAGAAAGAGGGGAGAGGAGAGAGGGTAGAGGGGAGAGGGGAGAGGGTAGAGGGGAGAGGAGAGAGGGTAGAGGGGAGAGGAGAGAGGGTAGAGGGGAGAGGGGAGAGGGTAGAGGGGAGAGGGGAGAGGGTAGAGGGGAGAGGGGAGAGGGTAGAGGGGAGAGGGGAGAGGGTAGAGGGGAGAGGGGAGAGGGTAGAGGGGAGAGGAGAGAGGGTAGAGGGGAGAGGAGAGAGGGTAGAGGGGAGAGGGGAGAGGGTAGAGGTGAGAGGGGAGAGGGTAGAGGGGAGAGGGGAGAGGGTAGAGGGGAGAGGGGAGAGGGTAGAGGGGAGAGGAGAGAGGGTAGAGGGGAGAGGGGAGAGGGTAGAGGGGAGAGGGGAGAGGGTAGAGGGGAGAGGGTAGAGGGGAGAGGGTAGAGGGGAGAGGGTAGAGGGGAGAGGGTAGAGGGGAGAGGGTAGAGGGGAGAGGGTAGAGGGGAGAGGGTAGAGGGGAGAGGGTAGAGGGGAGAGGGTAGAGGGGAGAGGGTAGAGGGGAGAGGGTAGAGGGGAGAGGGTAGAGGGGAGAGGGTTAGAGGGGAGAGGGTAGAGGGGAGAGGGTAGAGGGGAGAGGGTAGAGGGGAGAGGGTAGAGGGGAGAGGGTAGAGGGGAGAGGGTAGAGGGGAGAGGGTAGAGGGGAGAGGGTAGAGGGGAGAGGGTAGAGGGGAGAGGGTAGAGGGGAGAGGGTAGAGGGGAGAGGGGAGAGGGGAGAGGGGAGGGATGGAAGGGTATGATAAGGTTCCGCAGGTGCAGAATGGGAGCAATGGTTGGGGGAAGAAGGGGAAGAGGGGCGAAGTAGTGAACTAGATACTAGGAGTGGGCGGCTGACAAATTGGTTGGGAGAGGGAGTGTGGTGTGAGTGGGAACGGGGTGTGAGTGTGAGACGCACATGGGAATGGGAATGCGACTGGGAATGGGAATGGAAATGAAAGTGGGAGTGGGTGTGGGAGTGGAAGGGGAAATGGGAGTACGAATAACATTTTGAGTGGGAATGGGATTGGAAGTAAGATTCGAAGAGAGAATGGGAATGGGAGTGGGCGTGGGAGTGAGAGAGGGAGGGAGTAGGAACGGGAGCTGGATTGCGCATGGGGTGGAGCGGAAATGGGCATAAGAAGAGAGTGCGGGGAGTGCGAGAGTGGAGGAGGGAGCAGGGAGGAGCGAAAGAGAGTTGAACGAGAGAAGAGCGAAAGATAACTCAAAAAGAGAAGGCCAACATCTAAGGCCACGACTATTCACCACGTCACCCTCCCACTGACCTCCCACTACCACCAAAAACCTAACCCAAACGCTAACCGTAAACCTACTACGAAGCCTGATCCTAAACTGAACCATAACCCTAACCATGACATTCGCACTGTCACGCAATCCCGCCTTCTTCCGCGAAACCTAACCTAACCTAACCTACCACGTCACAATGCTACCATACCCACCTCTGTCCGCTGTTTCTTGGCTGCGCTTCCTTGCTGCCGGTATCACGGCTTTGAGTGCTAAACGTGTGTAGACGCACCATGGTGATTGGTGCGTCCTGTCACAGTAGCCAGAGGCCACCCTGCCACGCTGTTACCCTACTAAACCTATTCGCATCCGATGTCTCCTCGCTACCTACCTCCGTCCGACGCTGTCTCTTCGCCTCTCAAATTTCGAGTCGACTCAAAATGTGTGCTGCCAGACTGTCACGCTGTAATCCTTCTAAACCTAATCCCGTTCGATGTCTCCTCGCCAGAACCCACCTCCGTCCGCCCTGTCCCCTCGCCTCTCGAATTTCGAGTCGACTCAAAATGAGTGCTTACTGCCAGGCTGTCACGCTGTAATCCTACCGAACCTACCTCCCTTCCGATGTCTCCTCGCCAGAACCTACCTCCCTCCGCCGCTGCCTCCTCAATTCCCGAATCGTGCAGCTGCGTGAAAAGCGCGTGCAGACAGCTCAGCATGCGTACACGTGGCAAGCCGTCCCCGTCCGCCTTCGCATTTCCGCGGTTATACGCTGACATGGCGGCTGTAACCGCGCCGAGTGCCAGGTGTGCGATTCCTAAAGGCGCGCCGAGCTGACCGGATCGTGCGACGCTTCCGATTGGTTCGGGTAGGTTGTCAGAAACGTTTCGATAGTCGGGCAGCCATGTGGGTTCGACATCGTCGTCGCTACCGTCTGAGAAGTCGCCAAAGTCCGCCATTATTGGAAGCAGAGTAGCAGCAGGGCCGTACGATGTGAAATATGGGTCGTTATAGATAACTTATTTGACGAATTTGACTATGCTTGGCGGCACTGCTACCGCAAAGCCGCGCCCTATATCGTGTCCCGCAGTGACAATTTGTCCCACTGGTAGTCACTACCGCTGGTCTGTAGTGACATCTGTGAATAGCAATGGACTACAGAATTTCAGTCAGTTCTCGCAAGAATGGAGTCAGTGTGAAGTATTATCCCCCCCTGGTTAATCACGGGGACGAACCGAGTTAGCTTGACACGCCCTACATGTAAGTCCGATGTCGTTACGTCAGGTGCGTCAGAAACCTAGGCTAGCAAGAAGCAGGTAACAAGTAACAGGTCGTTCTTCGCATAAGTGCGGCTACCGGATGTACCCGTTCCCTACAATACGGACATCCATTGGGTGGGCTACTATCATGACAAGATAACACTACGAGAGAAACGACTGGAAAACACGAACATGTGGTTCCAGGAATGACTGTTCTCGAGTGAACAAGAGGGACACAAGCAGCAGCGCAGCTGCTTGCTCGTTTGGTTGATGCACCTCTCGGAAAGATGTAGCTCTGACGGGGAGGTTTACTCTGTTAATTATTCTGACTCTCTTCCAGTACACGAACGCATAAACGGGGTATAATGTAAACATTCTCCAAAATATCGACTCACCGTTTACTGGAAAGAATGGCTACCAATTGGCAAAAGGTCGGTTTGCTACGTTCTAAACAACAGCCAGCACATCAAAAATGCTTTATAACAGACAGGGACAGTGCGGGAAACCTTTAGATTTCTCCCTTTCATCGAGCCAGAACAGAAATATCAAAGGAGGTGAACAAAACATTGCAGTACAGAAAATGTGGGAATCGCTTGGTTGAGGAAACAATGGGTCACCAGAAACAAACGTGCTTTCCCTTTCTCTCATTGGTCCATTGGAGCTCTTTGCGCGAAATGAACCAACTCCAGGAGTTGGTGAGCAGGAATGAAATGAACGGTGTGACCACATGGGGCGTGCGTGTGTGAGCGCAGCGGGAAAATCACTTCAGCCAGTGATGTGAGGGGACCAAGAACAGCTCGATTCCTGCGTCTTGCGGCACAAAACGCCAAACCTCATGGGACCTTGAAGTGTACGGTGAACAGGTATAAGCAGACTCACAACTGTCGACGAAATGCCACCACGATGCCTAATTGCAAAACGTTTACAATTCGCTAGTAGTTTCCCTAGTTCATGCCTGAACCATCCTTTATTCAATGTTCTGACGATTGAACATATTAAAAGGCCAGTCGTAGACATACATCTGCAATACTAACAAGCAGATTGACTTTGCATCAAATCGAATCTATCTTCCCATCTGCTAAAGAAAGGGACCACCACACATATACTTCATCAACGGTATGGCTCGTTATTGCGAATTATAAGCCCACCCATGTTCATCTAGAAAGTGTTGCACTGTTTCTCTGAGTGCCAGGTTCGGCACCAGCTGCTCTGGCGTCAATGGGGCCCTTGTCACCGGGTCAAACTGCTTGCCCTGCACCAGAGAGAAAAAAGAATGACATTACTTTAGAGGAAAACCAAGTGTAACTATGGAAGACACAGTGCAGCAAAACAGGCAGCCAGTGGAGGGTACAATGCAGCAGTGCGATGAGTGGTGCGTAAGGCAAGGAGAGAAGAAACGGAGAAGCATATATACTTACAGACTTCGTATGTAACGCCAGTAGGAGGATATTTGAGGCGCCTAAAATACCAAGGAGGGTTGGAGGGGAGAAGAAACGGAGCAGCCTATGCACTTACAGACTTCAGATGGTCGACCAGCACTGCTCGTTCGTATGTCACGCCACTGGGGGTGATGACTGGGTCCTTGAAGATATCCATTGTGATCTTGCAGCACAAAAAGTCTGGCACCTGTGGGGCAAAGAAGAGATCGGGAGAGAGATCACAATGAGTGGTGATTGACCGGGTTGCTTGAAGATATCCATTGTGATCTTGCAGCAAAGGAAATCAGGCACCTGTGAGGCACAGAGGGGGAAGGGAGAGGGATACAGGGACAGAGCACAATGAGTGGTGATGACCGGGTCCTTGAATATATCCATGGTGATCTGGCAGCACAGGAAGTCCGGCACCTGCCATCCACAAGGGAGAGAGGGAGAGAGAGAGCACGGTGAGTACATGGTGGGAAGCACATCGAAACAACAGGGGCTAGCACCAGCTGGTGTTCAAACGGGGTGATGACCGGGAGTGATCACAATATCCATTGTGACCTTGCAGCACAGGAAGTCTGGCACCTGCCATCCACAAGAGAGAGAGGGAGAGACAATGACTGGATGTTTGAAAACATCCATAGTGACCTTGCAGCACAGGAAGTCAGGCACCTGTGGGGCACAGCGCAAGGGAGAGAGGGAGAGAGGGAGAGCATGGTGAGTGATGACCGGGTCCTTGAAGATATTGTGACCAGCGTTAAATTGCAGAAATTTACTCACAATTTTTTCTCACACACCCCAAAGTCATCTCCAGAGTGTTGGGGCGCACCTCTGACACTGGAGCAGAGCATGCTGCAGGTTGTTTTTGAGAACTCTCAAGCTTGTATTTTAGAATTCTCAAAAACAAACTGCAACATCTCCAGACTGTTGGGGCGCACCTCTGACACTGTAGCAGAGCATGCTGCCCTGCCTCGTCGTCAAAATAAGAACATACAACAAAACAAGTCGCTTTGGTGCTCCTGCCTTGCCAAACACGTTCCCCAAGCGTGTTGCGCTGCATCTCACCTTCTGAGGCATCTCAGCAGCTCAACGCACCCACCTAATTCCAGAGCCCCAAACACTCACCTCGGTAGGTCTGTCTGGTGCTCCCGCCTTGTCAAACACGTTTTCCAGCGTGTTGAGGCGCTCCTGGTACTGCTCTAGCAGACTACATGCTGTCAACACCCCATCTTCTAAGGCACCTCAACAGCTCAACAGACCCAGCTGTTTTTGAAGTCTTTAAACACTCACCTTGGTCGGTCTGTCTGGTGCTCCCGCCTTGTCAAACACGTTTTCCAGTGTGTTGAGGCGCTCCTGGTACTGCTCTAGCAGACTACATGCTGTCAACACCCCATCTTCTAAGGCACCTCAACAGCTCAACAGACCCAGCTGTTTTTGAAGTCTTTGAACACTCACCTTGGTCGGTCTGTCTGGCGCCCCCGCCTTGTCAAACACGTTTTCCAGTGTGTTGAGGCGCTCCTGGTACTGCTGCAATAGGCATGCCGTCTCATCACTCCACCTTCTGAGCCACATCAACAACTCAATGCACCCGCCCAGCTCAACACTCACCTCGGTGGGTCTGTCTGGCGCCCCCGCCTTGTCAAACACGTTCTCCAGCGTGTTGAGTCGCTCCTGGTACTGCTGCACAAGTGTCTTCACCTGCTCTGCCCTGCGAGGGTCCAGACCTGCAGGAATGGGGGAAGTGGAAGGATGGATGGGGGAAATGGAGGCGAGTGTTGAGTCGCTTCTGGCATTGCTGCACTAGCGTCCTCACCTGCTCCGACTTGTGAGGGTCCAGACCTGCGTGAAGAGTGGGGTTGGTAAGATGAGAGGAGAGGATACAGGCGTAAGGCATATAATGTGTTAGGGCGCTCCTGATACTGCTGCACGAGCGTCCTCACCTGCTCCGTTTTAATTGGGTCCAGACCTGCAGAGAGCGAGATGCGCGAGAGGCCCGAGAGGGAGATGTGAGAGTGGGATGATGAGAGGAAGAGGTGGGGAGAAGAGGGTAGAAGAGCGAGTTGAGTCGCTCCTGGTATTGCTGCAATAGCGTCCTCACCTGCTCCGACTTGAGAAAGTTTAAGCCTGCAGAGGGTGAGATGCACGAGAGGGAGATGTGAAAGTGGGACGATGAGAGGGAGAGGTTATTACCGGATAAATCCGGATGTTTGTACCCCGCCTGAATTAAAACAAAGGACCGTTTGAGGTGGGAGTAGGGAGTAGGAAAAGCATGTTTGGTCGCGCCTGGTACTGCTGCACGAGCGCGTCCTCCTCTCCTGTTCCAATTTGAGAGGATCCAGACTTGTGGAAGGTGAGAGGCATTGAGAGGCACTGGAGGGAGTGGTGGAAATGGGAGGATGAGAGGGGGAGGTGCGAGCGGGGAAAGTAACGAGTGCTGAGTTAAGCAGCCCCTGGTGTATTTTGAGCGACTCTCAAAATACATCTGAACAAGGCATGTGCCATCACACGAGGTACATCACATGTAGCATCACACGAGGTGCATCACATGTAGCATCACACGAGGTGCATCACATGTAGCATCACACGAGGTGCATTTCATGCGCCATCACACGAGGTGCATTGCACGTGCCATGACATTGCATACCCTTCCACTCACCATCTCCCCTCTCTCCTCACCATCTCCCCTCTCTCCTCACCATCTCCCCTCCCTTCTCTCCTCACCATCTCCCCTCCCCCCTCCCCCTCACCACGTGTTCTCCCCTCCACTCCCCTCTCTACTCCCCTCTCTCCCCTGCACTCCCCCCTCTCCCATCCTCCTCTCACAGCTACGCTGCCCAGGCTGGATAATTCAAAGGGAACGGATCCATTCAGAGCCCCGCCTTTTCTCTCACCATCTCCTCTCCTCTCTGTTCCCACCATATGTACTCTCCTCCCCTCTCTCCCCTCTCTACTCGCATCTCCCATCCTCCTCGCACCGTCTATGCTGCCCAGGCTGGAGAAGTCCATGGAGGCGGATCCATTCAGAGCGCCCTCTTTGCCTGGCGGGTATGCAGGAGAAGCAGCAGTGAGAAGTAAATGGGGGGGATGATAACACCTTCGACAATCGCGTTCAGAGTGCCCTATTTGCATGGAAAACATAGAGGAGGGGCAGCGAGACAAGGCTGTGCGGTCTAAAAGATCGCCTTATATCTCCAACAACACGCCAAGACTTCTAAAGGAGTGCTCAAGGCTGGCACAAGGCTTCTCCACTCAGAATACCCTTTTGAGTCGACTCAAAAGTCAACTGGCTCCAACAACACGCCAAGACTTCTAAAGGAGTGCTCAAGGCTGGCACAAGGCTTCTCCACTCAGAATACCCTTTTGAGTCGACTCAAAAGTCAACTGGCTCCAACAACACGCCAAGACTTCTAAAGGAGTGCTCAAGGCTGGCACAAGGCTTCTCCACTCAGAATACCCTTTTGAGTCGACTCAAAAGTCAACTGGCTCCAACAACACGCCAAGACTTCTAAAGGAGTGCTCAAGGCTGGCACAAGGCTTCTCCACTCAGAATACCCTTTTGAGTCGACTCAAAAGTCAACTGGCTCCAACAACACGCCAAGACTTCTAAAGGAGTGCTCAAGGCTAGCACAAGGCTTCTCCACTCAGAATACCCTTTTGAGTCGACTCAAAAGTCAACTGGCTCCAACAACACGCCAAGACTTCTAAAGGAGTGCTCAAGGCTGGCACAAGGCTTCTCCACTCAGAATACCCTTTTGAGTCGACTCAAAAGTCAACTGGCTCCAACAACACGCCAAGACTTCTAAAGGAGTGCTCAAGGCTGGCACAAGGCTTCTCCACTCAGAATACCCTTTTGAGTCGACTCAAAAGTCAACTGGCTCCAACAACACGCCAAGACTTCTAAAGGAGTGCTCAAGGCTGGCACAAGGCTTCTCCACTCAGAATACCCTTTTGAGTCGACTCAAAAGTCAACTGGCTCCAACAACACGCCAAGACTTCTAAAGGAGTGCTCAAGGCTGGCACAAGGCTTCTCCACTCAGAATACCCTTATGAGTCGACTCAAAAGTCAACTGGCTCCAACAACACGCCAAGACTTCTAAAGGAGTGCTCAAGGCTGGCACAAGGCTTCTTTACTCAGAATACCCTTTTGAGTCGACTCATAAGTCAACTGGCTCCAACGACACGCCAAGACTTCTACGAGTGCTCAAGGCTGGCACAAGGCTTCTCCACTCAGAATACCCTTTTGAGTCGACTCAAAAGTCAACTGGCTCCAACAACACGCCAAGACTGCTTGTTGTGTTGCGACAAGCAGCATCCACAGCGTAGGTAGGCACAATAGCGTACCAAGAAGCTGCGATACTTGTTGGCCGAGGCGGTTCTTCAGCAGAAGCTTCAGCTCCTCCCTGTTTCAAGAACACCGACCCACAGAAACGAGCAAGGCCCGAGTGAATTCACCTCGAAACATCCGGGGGAAAAAAAAAAAAAAAAAAAAAAAAAAAAAAAAAAAAAAAACACACGTTGAGTGAAGAACAAAGACGAAGGTCAACCGAATAGCGCAGGCAAACGTTGAGTGTTGGTCACAGCCAGCAGAGTTCTGGGGTGCTTCAGAACAATATTTTAGTGCCTCAACAGAAATTCTGAGGTGCCTACAAAATAACTCTGCTGATGCCCAGCAGAGTTGGATTTCAGCAGAGCTTTTTTGTCACGCACAAACTCTTGTTGGTAGCACCCTGAATTGCAGGCTCACTGCTTTCACAAGCACCTCCTCATAACGCATCACCCAACAGTCACTCACCCTAGCGCTCGCTGCTTCTCCCTTCTCGCCTTGGCCTCCTCCTCCCACCGCCGGTATTTGGCAGAAGCAAGCACTCTCCAGATGTCGTCCAGGTTGTCACTGCGCACCAACCGGGTATCGTTCCTCAGTGCTTCCAGGGCCTGGGAGGGAAATGCAAGGAAAGGGAGGGAGGGAGGGAAGGATAGAGTTCTTGGTGCAACTCCTAAGTTCAGCACGCCGCCGGTACTTGCCGTGCGTGCCATTCCACACTGATTCAAGCACCTTGGAACAGAGTGGTTGAAAGGGATCAAAAGTGGTTGAACAAGCATGCTAGCGAGTGCAAGGAATTCATGCATTGCTCTTTCCAACCGATCGTCCTCCGCTTCTCAGCCACAACCACTCATCCCTCCAATGCCCGCACCCCACCCACCTTTGCCCCTTCCCAGTCACACCCCCACGCACACCCTGTCCCTCTCCCTCTCCCTTTCCCCCTCTCCCACATGTCCATCCCCCTACCCACCTTCTTCAGCTCTCGGATTGCCTCTGAGAATCATCTCAGCTCCACCAGAGCAAGGGAGGCAGATAACCCCACCCACCCACCCTTCCCCCTTTCCACTCACGCCCCCACGCACACCCTTCCCCTGTCCCTCTCCCACCTGTCCCTCCCCCCACGCACCTTCTCCAGCTCTCTGATCGCCTCTTGGAATCGACTCAGCTCCACCAGAGCAAGACCCAGAAGATGTCCCCCTCAGCGCACCCACCTGCTCCCCTTCCCATACACGCCCCCCCCACGCACACCCACTCTCTCCCCCCCCTCTGCCCTCTCCCTCTCCCCTGTCCCCCCACGCACCTTCTCCAGCTCTCTGATCGCCTCTGGGAATCGACTCAGCTCCACCAGAGCAAGGGAGGCAGATGCCTCCACCCACCCACCTGCTCCCCTTCCCAAATATACCCCCACACACACCCACTCTCCCTCTTCCCGATGTCCCTCCCCCCGCCCACCTTCTCCACCTCTCTGATCGCCTCTGGGAATCGGCTCAGCTCCACCAGAGCAAGGCCAAGAAGATGCCCCCCTCCGCGCACCCACCTGGCACCCGCTCCCCTTCCCAGATACACCCCCACGCACACCCTGTCCCTCTCCATTCCCTTCTGTCCCTCTCCCTCTCCCCGCTGTCCATCCCCCTACCCACCTTCTCCAGCTCTCTGATCGCCTCTGGGAATCGACTCAACTCCACCAGAGCAAGACCAAGAAGAAAGCGCGCCTGCAGAGAGGGGAAAACGACACAGGAGTCATTTAGTTTGTTCGTTTGCGAACGGAGCTATTTGAGAATGGGGAGGAAACAAGAGAGGAGACATGAGAAAAGACCTGTTACGTTGTCATCACAATGTTCTACTGATCAAATGCAGGCAACCAACTGTAAACTGGAGAAAGTACCTTGACGGAATTTCTGTCCAGTTCCAGAGCCTTTGTGCAGTCATGCTCTACTCTCGGCCAATCACTGCACACAGATGAAAGAGAGGGAACGGATTGACAATGATAAAGCTACGGGACACGCAAACACCATATACCAGCAGAATTAGAGAACACAGAAAGCCAACACCTTTAACCAACATGAGAAGGCAACATGCCAACATAGAGGCCAACATATCAACATAATCAGCTGAAATGTCAACATGATAAGCCAAGTCAACATGATAAGCGAACATGTCCACATGATAAGCGAGCATGTCCACATGACCAGAAGCCCCGTGCCACACGCACCATTTTCTTCTCTGGCACAGAGCTCGGTTGGTCCAGTACACTGGCACGCCTGGGGCAAAGGTGATGGCCTGCCGCGTGGGGGAAGGTGGGAGATGGTTGGGAGTGGCAAGGGGCGAGGGACAAGGAGACACAGCAGCAGAGGTTGGGGTTGCGTGGGAATGGTAAGGGGGACGGGAATTGGTGGCAGAGAGCTCGGTTGGTCCAGTAGACTGGCACGCCTGGGGCAAAGGTGATGGCCTGCCACGTGGGGGAGGATAAGGGAGTGGGAGACATGGAGAATGGAAAATGGCAGAGAGAAGGAACGACAGCAGCAGAGCTCGGTTGGTCCAGTAGACTGGCACGCCTGGGGCAAAGGTGATGGCCTGCCGTGGGGAAGGGTGGGAGATGGGTGGGAGTGGCAAGGGGCGGAAGACAAGGAAACACAGCAGCAGAGGTTGGGGTTGCGTGGGAATGGATAGCGGGATGGGAATCAGGTGCGGAGAGCTCGGTTGGTACAGTAGACAGGTACGCCCAGGGAAAAGATGATGGCCTGCAGTGGGGGAGGATAGGGGAGTGGGAGACACAGAGAATGGAAAGGGGCAGAGAGAAGGAACGACAGCAGCAGAGCTCGGTTGGTCCTGTAGACTGATACGCCTGGGGCAAAGGTGATGGCTGCCACGGGGAGGAGACAGGACGGTATACCACAAACTATCGGTGGCAAGACAGGAGGTATTTGGCATAGGAGAGAAACAGGGAACAATAAGCAACACCACCATCCCTGTCTGCCTCTCTACACACTCCTCCCACCCTTCCCCTCCCTCTTCCCCATCTCCGCATCAACTGACAAGCTTCCCAGCTGTAGATTGCGTCATGCCGTGCTCCCATGCCTGGATGACTTCTGAGTCGACTCCCAAGCTACATCTTTTGACCATTCTCTTTCAACGATTAAGCACCTTGTTTGTGCCGTTCTGCAAGCTGAGCTCGACAGAAACACGCACCTCCGTGTACGCGTCTATAGCTGCTCCGAGAAACCCTTTGTTGAAGTACTCGTTGCCTTTCTGCTTCAGCCTCTCCGCCTGAAGCTCCTGCGCCGTCTTCGGCGGCATTGCGGCGCTTCCTTGGAAGAGAAACAACCACCAGGAGACGCGAAGCCGCTGCGAACCTTCTCCTTCGACACACAGTGGTCGGAACCCCCTCTTATCCTCTCTTCCCACTCTTCACGAAAAAGGCTCCACCCCGTTTCGCTTCCAACGGCTATCAGTCTTCGCTTCCAACGGCTATCAGGCTTTAGCTAGTCCCCAGTCCAGCAAACCTTAATCTCTGAAAGCCAGCTACTGCGGAAGCGACGGGAGTTCCGTAATCCACGGTCGAGTGTAGGTTGAGCCTAGATTGGGCGTAAATTGGTATGAGATTGAGGTTATATCGAACCTAGATAGATAACAACGCTGCTACACTGATTCCACGCCTAATCGGAAGCGTATGTGGCTAAACTGATTCTAAGCTAGACTGAATTAGCTTTGGGGCCGATAACTACGAAGACGTGACGCGAAAGCAAGGTAAGGGAGCTGACAGTTAGTTACACCTAGTAAGGGAGATGCGAACAGCAACGGGAATGTGATTGAAATGAAGGTGTGACTAGGAGCCTGAGACAAGCTCCCCGAGCTTCGCACCAGATGCTTCTACCACCTGACGCCACGTGGTCACGTCAAACTCCTCTGCTGCATCTCACGCCAACAGTGACTATGATGCATGGTGAAGCTAGTAGATGAACAATCACAATTGACGTCACGGGCTGGGAATAGCTTCTGGAAGGTCCTCCTTCCTGTCACCCACTAACGGATTTTTATTCCCAAAAAGCTATGTACCGCATTGAAGTAGCTACCTCACAAAACCCTGAGCGAAACGTGACGAACCGAGCTGAACCTTCCCTGAAGTACCTTCCCCAAAACTGTTTCATTCTGTCAGAGCAGAGCGGAGCCGCAGTTCTACACAAGCCTGTCAGAACCTCGATTCTTGTGCGTGCGCGAAAACCTAACGAAATGCCTACGGTGGTACGCGAAAGCAGTTACGTGAAGGGGATACACGAGATTAAAGTGCTGATCCAAGTGTGCATATAGAACCCAATGCAAATTAGAACAAGCTGATCAACTAGATTATATGAGAGGATCAATCCGTGATACCGTATCTATATCAGGAAAGGCACAACTGCCTTTCTTTGTTTGGGATAATCCTCAAACTTCTGCAAGTACCACCTATGGTGGGACACCGCACGCGGCACGAGATTAGCACACGCAAAAACACAAAGAAAGCCAATCCTGCCCAAGACCACGTCAATATGGCCCAGCCCAGCCATTCAGCCAGCTCTCCAGTGTAATTTGGGCAGGAAACCAGGTGGAAAAGCAGCCCTTTAGGAATTTTGTACCCTTTGTCTGAAGGGCTTTTTCTTAGGGCAAGAAGAGCTGAATCGGCCGCAATGTTGGTGATGAAACCAAGGAGGAACAGAGAGGAGCCGATACGAAGCTGCATTGTGGAGAGCCAAGACAGAGGATACTTCCGAGCGCCTCCCACCCTGCACAAGAGTCGAGGGGTTATGAGAGGACACTTGCAATGTTGGTGATGAAACCGAGGAGAAACAGAGAGGAGCCAATGCGAAACTGCATTGAAGAGAGCCACGAAAGGAGATACTTCCCAGTGCCTCCCACCGTGCACAACACACGGGGTGTGTTAGAGGACGTTTGCAATGGTTAAATGAAAAAGTATGAGAAAAGAGGGGGACAGTAAGACACCAACAGGTAAATGGAAATATGGTAAGGAACGGGTTAGACACCTTTACCATGTGATATCTTTAACTAGGCTGCTTGGAGCAGGAGGACCAGCAGATCTACTAGCTGCCGCAGCATGGCAGTACTGCTTACTCCTTACTACAGGTCTACCCAGTACACCCTCTGTTGTGATCCCTACACAGATTCGTTGTGCGCGTTAGAAGCAGGCTCGTTACTGCTTAGTGCTGGCCCCTCCGTTACAGCGCACCGGCAGCGCGATCCCTCACCCCGCCTCACTCACTGCCATGCCTGCCAGTCAGCAAGCAGCATGCTGTTGAAGGTGGTTGGCTAACCATGACCTAGAACGACCTAACGCGATCTACATCGACCTAAGAAGAATTCGGTTTGACGAGCTGTGACTAAGGGAAAGCGAGGACCTAAGAAGAAGAGGAGCTACCTATGTTGGGACAGTGGAAGGAGAAACACGGTAGCGGCGCGACCTGCAGTGGGAATCGAAGAGAAGGAGGGGAAGTGTGCAGAAATGGAGAAGAAAACAGCTGAAATGTCGAGATTCCAAGCGACGTGAAGAGAAGTCACGCCGGGTCAAAGGCGCGTCCAAGGAAGTCTGATTCGAACTCGAGGCGCGTTCGGTGCATGGTTGGATTTGGAAATTGAGCCGAGTACAACTCAGCTCGAAATTAGGCGCGGCGCGAGGGCGAAATCAGAAATCCTTTTGCTTATAACTTGCTTTGTGTTTTCTGTTTTTGCATGCCTTCTTCAATGAAATTACTTGAACTTTCTGCCTTGGCGTTTTCCAGCAAATTCCTTCACACAGTTGGGGCCAGAGCTTCATATGCTTGTTACTAAGACTCTAAATAGTCTTCATAGTCTAGACTAAAGGCTGCGCACGTACAAGAGCTGGTATCAGAGCTGATTTAAGGCGTGTTCTAGCGTTTTAAGGATAGGCGGAAAGTATGACGGGCGATCATACTGAGGCGAGTTCGGGCTCCTCTGTGAGCATTGGAGGCTCAGAACTGCAGGCCATCCTAACAGCGCTAGCACAAGCTAAATTGACGGCGAAGCCAACGATTGGGCTTAGCGAGGCCCAACGATTCCATGGAGAAAATTATAGCACGTGGCGACTCAAGTTCATTCGTAGAGCGGAGGAAGTGGATCTCTGGCCGTATTATCATCCCGACAAGGAAACGGGAGAGGGCGTCCCACCATCTGCAAAAGAAAAACCAGAAGAAAATGCGTCATTCAAAAAAAGAAGTAAGCAAGCTTTTTTCCAATTGTGTCATTCAGTTTCGGATAGCATTGCAGTGGGGCTGGATCAATTTGCTGGAGAGAACTCTGCCGAACGAGCCTGGGAGTACATGGAAGCTGCTTACCTTGGACTTACGGATACCAACAAAGCCGCCATTCGGAAGAAACTTCTCCTATTGAATATGGAGCCGAGGGAGAGGGTCATTGACTACATAAATCGAGCAAAGGGGTACAATGACGACCTCAAGGCTATGGGGGCAGCTGAAACTGAAGGAGAAATGATGGGGTACATCATTAGTGGGCTGCCCAAGGAGTGGGAAGCAGAGATAGGGCTCCTAACCTGCAACCCACCCGCAAATATGACCAAGCTGTTGGAGACGCTCCAAGTTTTGGAGCGGGTGAAAGCTGATCGGCTCAGGAAGGAGGTTAGCTTGAATGGAATGGGACCAGCCACACATGCTATGGTAAACGCAGCAGCAACAGGGAAAGGATATGGAGGTTTCGGGGCGTGTTTTCAGTGTGGAAAGAAGGGTCATAAGCAGATAGACTGCTATGATAACCCAAGGAGCAGAAATTTCAAGGGGAAATGGAGCGGTCCGCAGCAGAAGGGGCTGCAGAACGGATGGCAGCAGAGAGAGGGGGAGGTTCGAGGTGATAACAAGATGCAGAGAGGCGGATTTTCAGGGGCATGTCACTATTGCCAGAAAATTGGGCATAGGGCAGCCAACTGCTACTCGAACCCCAACAGCAGGAACTACCAAGGAGCAAACCAGCAGCAAATCAAACCAGCAGCAGCAAAAGCAAATGCAGTGGAAGCTGAAAACAGTGAAGCGGACGTCATCTTGGGAGGAGCTCACAAGGCAAACGTGGCAAGGGCATCGGGTGTGTGTTTGATGGCAAAGGGGTTTGGTGAAGCTGCGTGGTTCATGGATAGTGGGTGCACGCAACATATGACCAATCATCGTGAGTGGCTTACCGGATTGAGGGAGTCTAGTGTACCCTACGTTCTGTTGGGCGATGAAGGAAAACTGATTGTGAAGGGGGAAGGAGAGTTGCTACTCCAAGGAGAGTACGGGGAGCTGAAGCTGGAAAATGTTCTCTTAGTGGAGAAGCTCTCACTGAATCTGATCAGCCAGTCTCAACTTGACAGCACGGGGTGCAAAACCTTCAGCGACAAAGGAAAGTTGTGGGTTTTCAATGAGGATTGGAAGGTGGTTGCAGAAGGGAACAGAAATCAGGGGTTGTATGAAATGAAGCTGAGGAAGAAGGGGCTGGAGGATGAGAATGCCACCTACCTGACATCACTCGAAGGGGACCTAGCTAGGGAGGAGTTGAAGGCTCGGCTTGGTGGCTTACCTGTGAAGGAGCTGCAGCAGGAAGCTTCTGCCATGGTGGTTGGGATGGAGCAGGTGGAATTTGAGACCTTGCACAGGCGCATGGGGCATGCAAGCATGGATAGGGTCAAAGAGTTGGTCAAAAAGGGCATGGTAAAAGGTGTGGCACTGAAGGAGGGGGCTGGAAGCAAGGGAAAATGCAGCAAGTGTGTTGAAGGTAAAATCACAAAGTCCCCTCACCCCCACCACCAGGTACATGAGCCTTATGGCACCTTGGACATCGTAGCAGCCGATGTGTGTGGGCCTATGAGGGTGGCGTCACGACACGGCAGCCGCTACTTCGTTACCTTCACTGATTTGGGAACGAGGCACACATGGGTGACGGAGCTGAAAGATAAGGCAGAAGTGTTTCCTAGCTTCGTGACTTGGATGGCGGAAGCGGAACGGCAAAGTGGGAAGGTGCTGAAAGTTTTAAGGACAGATAATGGAGGGGAGTTTACCGGTGAGCTGTTCAACAAGTTTTTACAGAGCAAGGGTATCCGACGGCAGCTGACTGTACCCTACACTCCACAGCATAACAGCATAGCGGAGCGAGTGAATCGGTCTCTACTAGACAGCGTGAGGAGCATGCTGGCCGACAGTGGGTTGCCGCTGAAATTTTGGGGTGATGCATTAGCTATGGCGTGCTGGTCCAAGAACCGACTACCTACCAAGGGACTTCGGGCAGATATGACTCCCCACGAGGCCTTCTATGGCAGGAAGCCGAATCTGGGGTTCGCTCGGGTGTGGGGAAGTATGGTGCAATACAGGGAGCCAGCCGGTCCGGATCATAAGTTGCTGCCCAAGGCTCATTGGGGGATTAACCTCGGTACCTGCCCGGTGAGCAAGGGGTGGGTGATCAAGGATGTAATTTCAGGGAAGGTCATGATCACCCGGGATGTTGTCTTCTACGAGGAGGTGAACTACCTGCAGTGGAAGGGAGTAGAGAAAGAGATTGCAGCAGCATGGACAGCAATTGCACCGGACAAGGTGGACGATCTTTTGGAAGAAAAGGAGAGTGAGGGAGTTGGTGATGAAGGAGATGAGGAACTCGAAGATGTGGAACGGGCAGATTCAGTTGATTGGGTGTGGGAGAAGGCACCAACCAGGGAAGCGGATGAAAGCAAGGTAGTGGAGATAGCAGGGGAGCAGCCAAGCAAAGAAGTAGCTGAGGATGGCATTGATGAAGTGGCTGAAGAAGAGGGAGATGAAGAATCAGCAGCTGAAGGAGATAGTGATCCTTGGAAGCTTCTAAACAGTGATGACAACAATGCCAAGATGAGGGAGATAGAGGAATTACTTGAGGAGGGCGCCATCGTGATTGGAAGGGAAGTGAAGAATGGAGAAGGGAAAGCACTGGCGGATTCCAGTGAGGATGAGGTCGAGTCACCTGCAGAGGAGTTGGGGAAAGGAAAGAGGGTGAAGAAACCAAACCCTCGGTATGCGCAACTGCTGATGACGTGCTGGAAGGACATCCATACCCACCTCCTACTCTCTGCCACAGCTACTGACCTAGTCTTCAATGAAGGAAAAGTGACACACAACCTGCCCAAAGAACCAGTGAGCATCGAGGAGGCGCTAGAGGGTCCAGAAAGGGAGCAGTGGAAAGCGGCAATTGAGGAGGAGTTGAACACATTGGCTGAAAGGGGCACATGGGAGCTCGTGCCTATGCCAGAAGGAAGGAAAGCCGTGGGGGTGAAGTGGATTTTTAAGATCAAGACCGGAGATATGGGGCAGCTGGAAAGATTCAAAGCAAGGCTCGTAGCCAAGGGCTACACTCAGGTGGAGGGGAAAGACTACAACAAGAACGAAATCTATGCTCCAGTGAGCAAGTTGACAACGGCACGGGTCTTTCTCAAGGTGGTAGCAGCAAGGAAATATTTTATGGTGCAGCTGGATATTAAAAACGCGTTTTTGTATGGGGTGCTGAAGGAGGACATCTACCTCGAGCAACCACCAGGGCATGACGATGGCTCGGGCAGAAAATGCAAGCTCAACAAGGCATTATATGGGCTGAAGCAAAGTCCTAGGGAGTGGTATATGGCGATGGATGAGCGGCTACTGCAAGGGGGATTTCAGAAAAGTGGGTGTGATAGGGCATTCTACTGGAAGGGAGAAGGGAAGGAGAAGGTGTTCTTGGTGCTATACGTGGACAACATCTTAGTGGCAGGGGCGTTAGAGGAGGAGGTAGAGAAGGTGTGCACTCACCTTGCGGAAGTGTTTCAAGTGAAGCAAATTCCACGGACCACACTCTTTCTCGGCATGAATCTGGAGCGGCGTAAGGAGGAGAGCAAGATGTTTCTGTACCAGCAGAAATATTGCAGCAGGGTGCAGCAGAGGTTTGGCAACGGCTACACGAAGGCGATTTCTACACCATTGAGTGGGGTAGCTGAAAACGACGGTGAACGAGAGGAAGATGTCAACCAATGGGGTAGCAAGGAGAGGGCTCTACAGGTATACCAGTCCATGGTGGGGTCCATAATGTATCCGGTCTCATGCACGCGTGTCGATATGGCATACGCAGCTAGCTATCTTGGGCAACAAGTGCAGCAGCAAGGGGAGAGAAAATGGAGAGAGATGAGGAGGACTATCGACTACCTACTGCAACATGAAGATGAGGGACTGTTATTCGAAGGAGGTGAAGAGACCTTGGAGTTAGTGGGGTATGCGGATGCTTCACACGCATCCGACAAGAAAACAAGGAAGGGAGCATACGGTTACGTGTTTCTGCTCGGCGGGACAGCAATCATGTGGCAAGCGAAAAAGTTGGCTGACATATCGCTCTCTAGTGCGGAAGCGGAGTACATGGCTCTGTTTTACGCATGCCAAGAGGGGGTTTGGCTGAGAAGGCTACTCAAGGAGATGGAAATAAAGGTGGAAGGACCTACGGTGATTCGCTCGGACAGCAAATCTGCAATCGATTTGGCTCATAACGACAGTTGGCACGGCAGGACCAAGCATATGGACGTGAAGTATCATTGGGTGCGTTCAAAGGTGAGTAGCAAGGAGTTTGAGTTTGAATTCGTGCGTACGGAGGCACAGACGGCAGATTTTCTGACTAAGGTGTTACCAAGGGCTAATTTTGAGCGTTGCAAGAGAGAGGTTGGGATGCGTACCTTGGCTGAATTGCAGGGGAGTGTGGTGCAGGCCTAGAGGTGGTTCAAGGTGAAACGTACGAGGGAGCGTGCATAAGCTGGTGGTTAGCAAACCACAGGGGAGATTGTTGAAGGTGGTTGGCTAACCATGACCTAGAACGACCTAACGCGATCTACATCGACCTAAGAAGAATTCGGTTTGACGAGCTGTGACTAAGGGAAAGCGAGGACCTAAGAAGAAGAGGAGCTACCTATGTTGGGACGGTGGAAGGAGAAACACGGTAGCGGCGCGACCTGCAGTGGGAATCGAAGAGAAGGAGGGGAAGTGTGCAGAAATGGAGAAGAAAACAGCTGAAATGTCGAGATTCCAAGCGACGTGAAGAGAAGTCACGCCGGGTCAAAGGCGCGTCCAAGGAAGTCTGATTCGAACTCGAGGCGCGTTCGGTGCATGGTTGGATTTGGAAATTGAGCCGAGTACAACTCAGCTCGAAATTAGGCGCGGCGCGAGGGCGAAATCAGAAACCTTTTTGCTTATAACTTGCTTTGTGTTTTCTGTTTTTGCATGCCTTCTTCAATGAAATTACTTGAACTTTCTGCCTTGGCGTTTTCCAGCAAATTCCTTCACACAGTTGGGGCCAGAGCTTCATATGCTTGTTACTAAGACTCTAAATAGTCTTCATAGTCTAGACTAAAGGCTGCGCACGTACAAGACATGCATCATTCGCACTCACTGCCAGCCCTGCATGAATCCGTTGAGCAGGTTGTAGCAGAACGCCAGCAGCATCACCGCCAGCGGCATCGTCTTGCCCTCCGCCCGCATCCGCATCGGGTAAATCACCACCCGGTGAACATAATGCACCAGATAAAACGCCATAATCACCGGCGCCGCATCCGCCGCCGCTTCCGCCGCACCCGCTGCTGATCCCGCCGCTCCGATCAACCCTGGGCTGCCAATTTCCGCCTCCGCGTTTCCCACCATCCGATCTGCCACGTGGCAGCCGTGCCAGCCCCAGCTGAAATCATGGCGGAGAGCCAAAACGCGGGGCTCTCCATGACGATCCACGCGAGCCGCGCGGGGATTAACGGTCCCCAACCGGGTCGCACGTGTCGACCGTACGGCGCCGAGATGAATGTGGTGGCGAGACATGCAACGGGAGCGAGGAGGAACATAACGGGTACGGCGATTCGGAAGAGGGAGGCAAGAGTGGAGGCTGACGGCGGTTCGAGCATCGTGGCGCGAGTGAGAAAATCACGAGATAACTCGAAAAGCGCATCCATGTTTGCGACGTTAAGAAACTAGGCTGATGGTCAAAGCATCGTCTGACGGAAAAAAAATCGTGCTATGACGCGAAACGCGTCGCCATTTTCGGGGTCTACATACGACGGAGAGGAGATTAGATTTGTTGATTTAAATCCAAGGCTTAAATGAGCTTAAAATATGGCGGCGAGAGGAAGGACGGCTGGGCGAAACGGGAGTTAGAGACAGGAAAGACGTGGATTTTAGAACTCCAGGGAAGACGAGCAGGTGCCGTAAATAGCAGGAGAGCGAGCCTGTACTATTTGTTTGACGCATGTAAGAAGTTAAGGTGCAGTATGGTGCGCAATGGTTGCAAGTGGTGGAACCAAGATCCGTTCTCGACCTTGAATCAACGTACTGAACCGCGCTGGACGAACCCGGAACATTTTGTTTCGACCCGCCCAATTTTCCCGCCATCAATAATAAACACGGACGGACCTAGCAGTGAGTGACAGTACAGAACTGCGAGTTGGAATCTAAATCTGTCAGTCTAGAGGCCTGCGGATTAGTGGTGAGAGGGCTGCTGGATAGACTTTCAACATTGCGAGTTATTCTCGGTATGACAGTATATGCGTTCAGAGCCCGGTAAAGAGCACTTTAGGAACTAATAATTCGCTCATCTGCTCGTCCAACTGCTCTTCTCGAGCTTCGAAGGCCCCTTGATCGCATACGAGCACGGCACAAGCGATACGCAGCTTTCGGAGGGCGAATGCATGCTGCTCCTGTGAATATATCAATAGTGATAATAGTGCGCCAGCTTTAGCTATCTTGCGACGATTATTGGCACCACAAAAAATCGGATTAGATCGAAGGAGACATGTTCAAGTGCCTGCTTATAACGAATAAGACCGGGAATATTCTTTTGGAAAGGTAAGGAACCGGCAAAGAGTCCTACTCCGTCTCCTTGTCCCTTTCCTCATTTCTCTCCTCGCCAAGTCCTCGTCCCTATCTTCTATCGCGAGTATCGGAGGACGAGGACAAGAAGCGGGAGCGGCAGTTGCCTCAAGCCTACACCACTCTTCGCCTCCCTCTTTTCCCTGATGCATCTGGCCAATCAGAATATGTTTTATAGGCCCGTTTAACACCAGTCTTCCCTTTCCTTGAATTTTTATGCACCCAACCAATCAGATTCCACGGGCTATCAGCGGACGAGCGCGGCCAATGGCGTGCGTTCCTCTTCAAGCTGGGTCACGACAACCTGTCGACAGCACTTCCCGAGGAGCAGTTCGTGGCCTGTTACAAGTAGGTGTTACAAGTAGGCGTTACAAGTAGGTGTTACAAGTAGGTGTTACATGTAGGTGTTACATGTAGGTGTTACACTGTACGATCAAAAGAGAGTGCGTTCCTCTTCAAGCTCGGTCATGACACGGCAGTTCTTGAAGAGCAATTCGTGGCTTGTTACAGTTACGTGTCACAAGTAGGTGTTAGGCGTTACGAATAGGTGTCACAAGTAGGTATTACACGTAGGTGATTCACCCCCCAACGACACCTGCGTGGTTTGGTTGCACCTGTTGCTGACTCACCTGCCCAGTTGACTCATTCCCCTTCTCGCTCCTCCATTCATACCCTCACCTCATCCCCTCACCTCATCCCCACACCTCATCCCCTCGCCTCCCTCATTTCTTTTTGAATCATCCATTGTCTCGCCTCACCTTCCTCCCTTCTCTCCTCACCCCTCTTGCCTCCCCTCCACTCCCCTCCCCTCCCCTCCCCTCCCCTCCACTCCCCTCCCCTCCCCTCCCCTCCCCTCCCCTCCCCTCCCCTCCCCTCCCCTCCCCTCCCGTCCGCTCCCCTCCCGTCCCGTCCCCTCCCGTCCCCTCCCCTTCCCTCCCCTCCCCTCCCCTCCCCTCCCCTCCCGTCCCCTCCCCTCCCCTCCCCTCCGTCCCTTCCCCTCCCGTCCCCTCCCGTCCCCTCCCCTCCCCTCCCCTCCCGTCCCCTCCCCTCCCCTCCCTCCCGTCCCCTCCCGTCCCCTCCCGTCCCTTCCCCTCCCCTCCCCTCTCCTCTCATTCCCTTTCTGGCCACATCCAGCACCACTCAGTGCTGAAATTTCCTTTCATTCCTGAGCTGTGTGATTGTTATTCGTCTCACCTCATCTCCTCACTTCATCCCTTCATCTCAACCCCTTAACTCGCCTCAACCCATTCCAGCAACACCTACGTGGTGTACACGTCTATTGCTGACATCCCTGCGTTGTGTGCATGCATTCCCGTCCTATCCATTCACCCCATTCCCTCCCCTCACCCTCTCCTCTTCCCTCCCCCCATCCCAGCAACACCTACGTGGTGTACACTTCCATTGCTGACATCCGCATCTACCTCGTTGGGTGCTCTCCTCATCGCACCCGTTCACATCACCCCCTCCCCTGCCCTCCCCTTCCCTCCCCCCATCCCAGCAACACCTACGTGGTGTACACTTCCATTGCTGACATCCGCATCTACCTCATTGGGGACGACGAGTACGATGAGCTGGCATGTGAGTACGATGAGCTGGCATGTGAGTACGAGCTGGCATGTGAGTATGCTGAGTTGGTGGTTGAGTATGGTGAGCTGACCGTGCACTTGTTGAGCTGCCATATATTACCTGCACTGCTCCTGCCATGAGTATGTTGAGCTGGCAGGTGAGTATGTTGAGCTGGCAGGTGACCATTCTGAGCTGGCAGGTGAGTATGATGAGCTGCCATGTATCTACTGCACCGCACCTGCCTGCACACAATCCAAGTCGTATCCATCCTGGCGCTCTCTGATTCTCCCTGAGCCTGACCCTTCCTGCTCCATCCCCCCTACACCCCAGTGTCTGAAATCCTCACAATGATTCTCAATCCGCTCCTCGCATCTCATCGGGATAGTCCTCCTCATTTCCTTCCTTACCCCCACCCCTCAACACCCCAGTGTCGGAGATCCTCACCATGATTCTCGATCTTCTCCGGGCGGCATGCAAGCGCACGCCGACCCAGGTGGCGCTGCTGGACCGGTACGGCAAGGTTTGTCTGTGTCTGGACGAGGTGATTGCGCAGGGCAGGGTGGAGCACATGGAGGTGGATCGAATCCTTCGCCTCTCACGGCTAAAGCCCTTGGATGCGTCGTAACATTGTAACCGAGTCGAGGCAACAGAGGTGATCGCGCAAGGGAGGGTGGAGCACATGGAGGTGGACCGCATTCTGCGCCTCTCTCGTTTAAAGCCCTTGGATGCCTCATAAGCACATGGAGACCGTACTTGATACTGTACTGGCATCACGAGGCAATAGAGATGATCGCGCAGGGCAGGGTGGAGCTCATGGAGGTGGACCGCATCCTCCGTCTTTTGCGGTTAAAACCCCTGGATGCCTCATATAAGAAACCTTGCATACTTGATACAGTGTGACTTGCATGTATGAGGCAATAGAGTGGGACGAGGTGATTGCGCAGGGCAGGGTGGAGCACATGGAGGTGGACCGCATCCTGCGCCTCTCACGTTTAAAGCCCCTCGATGCTTCGTAGCAGCACTTGCTATTCTATGAGGGTAGATGAGCGAGGGGATTAGAGCGGGTAGGTGTGATGTGATCGCGCAGGGCCGGGTGGAGCACATGGAGGTGGACCTCATCATGCATCTTTCACGGTTGAAACCATTGGATGCCATATATTACCTGCACAGCAGGCATAGTACTTGATACTGCACTTGCATGCACGAGGCAAAAGAGGCAATAGATGCAGTAGATGTGATTGCGCAGGGCCGGGTGGAGCACATGGAGGTGGATCGCCGTATCCTCGTCATTCACGGTTGATACCATTGGATGCCTAAAAAAAACAGGGACATTGATCTGTAGAGACGATATAGAGGCAATAGGGTGGGTAGTGGTGATCCATGCTTCATAATTCATTCCCGTGTAGTACGGTACCATAAGTAATTCTACGTAATGGTTTCTGATTTCCGTGCAATGGTTTATTAGTGCACTCTGTGCTTACAGCAATGAGGTTTAGAGAAACCATGCGTAGACACCAGAAAGGCACTGATTTCCTACCTACACCCTGTAAGTAACTACAAGTAAAATACGTTCCGCCGAGTGTTTAGGCCAAGGTCGTGCAGAGGAGCAACCAGATGAAGAGCATTCATTCACCCACTCTCCAACCTCAAGGATGGAAATTGGATGGAAGAGCTTGTTGCAAATCTACCGGTACCGGTATGCCTCTTCCTCGTGCCATGGTTGTGGATAATAAAGAACGAGCTGGCAATGGTATTATTGTTGCCGGGGCAGGAAAAAAGAAGAAACTTGTAATCAGCTGCTTCTACAATGAACCCCTACCGTTTCCCTTGCTGCTGCTGCTGCTGCCTTCCCCTCTAGGCTCTAGCCCGACTCCCGAGAACGGCATTCTGTCTTTGACAGCCCGTCTCCATCCCATTCCACTCCCAGCATGGCCAGCTTACTCCTTTCCACCGGGCATCCCCACTCTCAACCCACCCAGTCCCACTCCATCCCCACGGTACCAACCAACCAACGGCCCAAACCCTACTTCTTGCTTCCCCACTTCCCCATGCCCCACACCTCAGTCGCCCACCTGCCCGCCTCTCCCACTCGCAGCGATGCACGGGCCTTCAGTGTCCAGCCGTACCTCTAACCCTAAACCCATCCAGTTGAACCCTACTTCTTGCTTCCCCTCTTCCCCACTCCCCACGCATCAATCGCCCGTCTGCCATCCTCTCCCACTCGCAGCGACGCACAGGCTTTAAGAGGCCGCACCATCCTCATCGCCAGCCCATACCTCTCCTTCAGATCCACCTTGTTACCATCCTTCTGTTACAGTCCCCTCCGTTATAGTCACTCCCATTATAGTCACTCCCGTTACAGTCACCCTTGTGAGAGCCTGTAACAGGCGCTTCCCAGTTGAAGGCGTGCACGAGCCGACCCAGCATGATGGTAACCAGCTGGTGCCCGAGCCTCCGCCGCACTCCACCGCTCTCAACCCCTACTTCCTGCTTCCCCTCTTCCCCACTCCCCATGCCTCAATCGCCCGCCTGCCATCCCCTTCCACCCGCAGTGACGCACGGGCTTTAAGAGGCCGCACCATCCTCATCGCCAGCCCATACCTCTCCTTCAAATCCACCTTGTTACAATCCCTCTCGTTATAGTCACTCCCGTTACAGTCACTCTTGCAATTGCCTGTAACAGGCGCTTCCCAGTTGAAGGCGTGCACGAGCCGACCCAGCATGATGGTAACCAGCTGGTGCCCGAGCCTCTGCCCGACGCACATTCGCCTGCCCGAACCAAACGGCAGCAGGCGGAAATCAAACCCCCTCATATCCACCTCCTCCCCCACTATCCGCTTCACACCCTCCCCTGTTCCGCTCTCGGGCAGCTCGAAAACTTCTCCGGGCAGGAACCGCTCCGGCACGAACCTGTCAGGCTCGGGCCACAGGCTCGGGTCGCGCGAAATAGACCAGACATTAACTAGCACCATAGTCCCTGCAGGAACCCTATACCTGCCGCTACAGAGATCTACAGGACCCGTAGTGCTATGGGCGATTAGGAACGCGCCTGGAGGGTGCATGCGAAACATCTCTTTCACGACAGCCTGGAGATAGGGTAACCGCATGAGCAACGCTTCGCCACCCGTCTGCTCCCACGCCGCCTCGAGATCCGATTGCGATTCGATCTTATCTGATTCGTTGTCTCTGTGCCACTGCTCTAACGCGCCGTCTATCTCCGTTTGTAGCCGCTTCATTGCATCCGGCCTATTAACCAGCTCCGCTAAAGCCCACTCTGTGCTAACCGCTGCAGTGTCTGTACCCGCTACAAGCAGATCCTGTAGCAGCGACGTGATTTCCACGTCATCTACCACCAAGCCAGACCCAGCCGCTGCTGCTGCTCCTGCGGCTACCGCTGCAGCAACTGGGGTTTTACCAACCCCAACACCAAAAACCCCGTTCACTGAACCGTTTGAACCTTTGAAATCCTCCCTAGCATCTGCGCTTGCACCGCCATTCATCTGCTTTTGCTGCTGCTGCTGCTCTTGCTGTTGCTGCTCTTGCTGTTGCTGCTGCTGTTTCTGCAGCATCAGCAACACATCTAGAAAGTCTCTCTCCGGATCTTCCGGGTTCTCAAGCGGTGCGAACGTGGAAGCATCTTCCATCACCCCGCGCCTCTGCTCACCCTCCCTATCCGCCCCTTCCGTCCCATTCCCCTCTCCCTCCGCCGCCGCCGCCGCCGCTGCTGCCGCCGCTTGCGCCGCTTGCGCCTCTTTCGCACGTTTCCCCTCCTCCTCCCTCCGCATCCTCCGGTGATCATCCAACACTCCCCGGAAGAATTTCTGCAGCTTCGGCGCAAGTACGCGGCACTTGCCTGTCAGACCGCCGGTCCACTTGTCGAACCAATCCCATTCCCCCACGTGGTCGACGTAGTTGAACGGCCCCAGGAGCCCCGCGATCTTAAAGATCACGGAGTTAACTTCGTCTGCGAGCGCGTCCGGCTTTCCCGGGCGGCTGAACTGGTACCGCCGCCCGCAGCTCATACGGAGGATATTGTTCAAAGACACCCGCGCAAGATGCGGGCGGATCTCGACTTCCGCCCACGCGGAGCCCTCCGCGTTTCCCGCCGCTTTTTCCGCCGCCGCGATTTCGTCGACCACCGCGGTCACCATCCCCTCCGCCTCGTCCGCCCGCACTCCGCGCCAAGCCGCGATGCGCTCTGCAGTGAACAGATGGCTCGTCGCGAGCTTTCGCCGATGCACGAAAGGCGGCCCGTACGGCGCGAACACGAGATCGCGGGGTCCGTGAGTTAATAACGCGGATGTGATCGCCGCGGGGCGCGACGCGCATGCCATGTCGGCATCCCGCAAAACCTGGCGCGCCGCGGCTGGGGAGGAGAGAACGACCGTTGGGGTTCGGCCGAGACGCATCCCCATGACTGGACCGTAGATTTCGGCGAGATCCGTGATCCGACGGTGAGGATCGCCGTCGCGGAGGATGTCAGGCAGACTGCCGAAGAACGGCAATCCCCAGGGCCCTGGAGGGAACTTTCCGCGAAGCCACAGCATCCAGGTGGACGACCAGATCCCGGACGATCCGGTTACCAGTTTCGCCTCGCCTTCGCCGGATTCCGCACCCTTTCGCTTACGACTGGAGGATGATGTGGAGAAGAAGAGGAGAGAGACGGCTGGGAGAAACCCGAGAAGGAGGAGGAGGAGAGTGGGGAGGATAGGGAGGGAGAGAGTGTGGGGAGTGGGGGACCAGGGAAGGTCGATGTGACCCCATGAGAGGAGGGATTGCGCGTTGGGTCGAGGGATAGCCCAGGTAATGCCCCCCCAACCCATCCTGTGGTCTGATCGCCTAGATGATGCTGTTAGCGGGTTGGGATTTCAAATAGAGCGGCACCGGACTAGATAGAGAAGCTGTTTGTTAGGAAAGCGGACGTTGTTTGACCTATTGAAGCAAACCGAGTTCAATGTCAGGAGTTGCGCGATCGTGATGGCCGTTCAGAACGCATTATGGGAAATACAAGACCCGTGACAGGACGGGACTAGAAAAGTCTCTCGAGGGGGAATGCTCCAGTCCAGAGCTAGCAAGTTAGAGACTACGGAAATAGCTTAGTAAACAAGCTGATCTGATCTGCTAGACTGAACTGTGGTCATTTCATCATCCATGGCCACATGTTGGAGATGGGGAGGGGAAATAAAGCTGGGCTTTTGGGACAGGAGCTGGACAAGGATTCTGGTGAACCTGTTTCTGGTAGCTCTGTAACCATCTGATTTTCCAGTGCTGTGAGAGTTTGAGAGGTGGCTCTGCGGTTGCGAAAAGTATGGACGTGACGTCAGGCCAAGAATCGACGATGACGAGATGGTGCGAAACTACTGAAATGTGTCAGAAACGCGCTGCGAAGTTACACAGAGCAGTTGTTTCTCCCCTTCGCCAGAATGTCATGCGAAATCCCGTGCCACAGCTTTCATCATCCAGATCAGTCAATCCCAGTCAGGAATCCAGCGCGACGGAATGTGACCCCTCGGCAATTTCGGACGGGAAGCTCGTGACCCTCGATGACGTAAGAGCCGCTGGATTGGATGAGAGTGCTTCACAGAACCTGGTCCACGTGTAAAGAGCATCCAGCTTCAAGTTTGACGTGGACATGGCTTCGATGCCACAGGCGTTCGGCCATTCATTAATATCATACACCTCCCACACAACCTCACACACCTCCCTCACTCTAATTATGATACTAACGCCTAAACGCGGTGTATACAAGAAATCCATATTCATCATGGACTGATTAATCTTACATATCATGTTATAATGTAAAAGGAATTATGGGATTTTTAGTGTTTATCATTAAATTAAATAAGCATAAGATTTTAGATATCAAATTCATGATATCAGAAAAATTTGATAAAGACGAAAGTTGTTCATTAAACACTCTATATACACGAAAGCTATGTAGTGACTCCATTGCTATACCCTGTTACGTTGTCGAAACTATTTCTAAATGGAGTTTCTGGGGGCGCAACCCCCCCTGCGACTCGCAGCAGAAGAATATATAAACTGTGCATTTCAAGTGTGCGGAGCAGTACGATTTCGCAGCAGAGATCATGAACTGTTCTGCTGGCAGTGATGGACGTTTCGACCATACCAAAAGCCAGGCGCAGCGGGGCGGGGTGCAGTTGCAGTCGGTTCAGCTGAATTCTCTTGTGGCACCGTCCCCCTGCCTCCACCAAGCGATCAGACCTAAGCTGTTGTAACTATTTTAACCTATTCGAACGCATGATATCGTACTGCACCGTACAGTACTGAAGCAAAATACAATCTGACACCAGTTTCGTTGGGTCGAGTCCTGCCCTTCCCTAGTTACCTTGTCCATATGTCAGGTGAGTACAGTACTACTTAGGAGTGCTTAGGAGTAGGACAGGCTGATGAAGTACAAGCAAGGACTCTAATACGTCAAGGGCTCTAGCTAACGATCGAGGTCGGAAGTCGAAACCGAATGCGCCGTCAAACGGATACGTGGCACACCTTCGCATTCTAGCCGCTCAGAACACTCGTTGTACTCCCGCCTTTGTCTCATGCGCGTCATTGATGTCGCATATCTCCCGAACCCGAATTAGCCTAGCGAGGGAAGATAAGGTCGCGTGCCTGCATGTTCGTAACCGCGCCGTTGCTGATAACTAACTAACCGTCCATCCAGCCAGCTTCGCCGGAAGATAAGACGGCCAGCCAGCTTTGAACGATAAGGCGTCCAGCATGGAACGCGTACAGCGAGCACGCTGAAAGCCGCCGACAAGATTTCCGAGGCGCCTGAAAGATCGATTCTTGAACGCGCGTACAGCGTGGGGCTTGACAGATAGAGCTTTCTCTGAGAGCTAATATTACTGCGAACCGTCATTTCAAATCCGTCGTTTCAAATCCGTCGCGCCGTGTTTTCTCTAAAGTCGACTCAGAAGTCACCGCGGTGTTCTCTCCTCTGTCCGTAAATCTCCGACTCTCGCACTAAGGCCTCGTTGCATCTCATCTCATCCTTCGCAGCTTTGCGCGAGCCGCGAGTCGAACTGAAAGCGCGCTACGAACGCGAATAACCTTCCACCACCACGCTTTGTTCAACTACCCCGCACAAGCAAGCACCATGGCCCGCAGCCTCCCCCTCCTCCCCGTCCTCCTCCTCCTCGCTCTCTCCTCCCTCCTCTCCGTCTCCTGCCGCCCAAGCCCTCTCGCCACCTCCAATGCCTCACGCAAACCCGGCGGCGGGAAACGCGGCGGGAAACCCGGCGGGAAATCCGGTGGGAAATCCGGCGGGAGTAAGAAGGGCGTTTCCGCGGTGAGCTGCCCGTCGCCGTGGCCGGAGCTCGACAGCTGCCCCACCAGCGAGTCGCTGCCGCAACTCGAGGTGCGGCTCTTGCGCTCTGACATTTCGCGTTTCCCGTCTCGCGTGTTGCTCGCTCGCTGACACGTGGGCCGCAAAAGTTGTCAGGGACGCGAAACAACAGGACCCGCGACTCAGCCCCTCGTCCAACCCCATCCCCCACCTTCTCCCCCCCTCTCCCCTCTCCACCCTCCTCCCCCCCCACTCTTTCTTCATTCTCTTCCCGCCCACCAGGACTCGCAAACGGAGTTCCCAGGGGCGGTGTGGGGTGCGCTGCGGCCGCACAAGGTGCCCGGGGCGCGCAACAGCCCAGCGGACGCCACGTGGCTGAACAAGGACGAGCGCGACACGGAGGTTTACATCGAGGAGTGCTGCTCGCTGTGCGCGCTGAACGACGCATGCGAGTACTGGACGTACACGCGGAAGCTGGATTCCATTAAAGGTACGCTCTTCTTCTTTGGAATGCTGGGAACTGGGTGCACTGCCGCCTTACTTCCACCGCCCCCCCTTCTCCCTCTCATTCCCTCCTTCCCTTCCCCCGTGGGTTCGTTCCCCCTGCTGCATTCCGCCATTCCCCCTATTTCATCCCCTCTGTATCCTTCCCCCATTCCTTCCCCCTCTCCGCCCCCCCACACCGCCAGGCACATGTCAGCTCTTTTCAAGCCAGCAGTGCGCCCCCAGTAACGCCTACTCCGCCATCTCCGCCCCCGCCTCCTCCCCCCGCACCCCCCGCTCCGCCTCCTCCTCCGCCTCCTCCCCCCGCACCCACCACCCCGTCTCCTCCCCCAAAGTCTCCTTCTCCTTCCGCAAGGCGCCAAAAGACGCCGCCCTTCCGACCCCGGGCGGCTCCGACGGCACGGGCGGCAATGGCGGAGCGGGCGGCGGCACGGGCGCAGGGACAGCGGGAGGGGGACTGGATGATCCTTTAACGGGGACAGGGGGCAGTGGGGGGGACAGCAGCAGCGGTGACAGCAGTGGCAGCGGTGGCAGCGGTGGCAGCAGCAGTGGCGGAGGCAGCAGCACCGGGAGCGGCACCACCACCACCACAGGCAACACCACCTGTCCTTCCTTCTCCGGCTGCCTTTCCGCCTGTCCAGCTGGCACCAGCGCGATCACCCAGCTGTACAGCGACACGTCAGCGCCTGCCACGTCAGCAGCAGCTAACGTTGCGCGGGGGAGGCTGTACGGGGTGGAATCGCCAGCAGCGGGGTGGAGCGTGTTGGGGGAGGCGGGGTATTTGAGCATTGGGGGGTGCTGCCAGGCGTGTAAGGCGGGGGCAAGCAATGACTGCTACTACTGGACATGGCAACACGATCCAAAGGAAGGGGATTATGACCGAGGTAAGGCGGTTGAATGTGGTGGAGTGGGGTGGGAGAGGTGGGGTATTTGAGCATTGCGGGGTGTTGTCAGGTGTGCAAGGCGGTTGAGTGCGTTTGATTACGGTTGGGTGTGGTTGAATGCGGTGGGAGATGCACGGTGTTTGAGCAATGGGGGATGCTGTCACGCGTGTAAGGCGGGGGCAAGCAATGACTGCTACTACTGGACGTGGCAACATGATCCAAAGGAAGGGGATTATGATCGAGGTGAGACATTGAAGGACCGTTGGCTGCTGCAAGCACATGACTTGCTCTCTCCTGCAACCCTCTTCTTGTCCTGCTGCTCGCCTGCTGCTCGCTTGCTGCATGCCACCTGTCTTATTGTCACGACTGTCTGACCCTTCCCCCCACCCCACGCCCCTGCAGGGCTGTGCACGCTAGTCCACAGCCAGGCGTGTTGCTTCATTGACAGACGAAGGCTTTCTGGAAACGCAGGCCTCAACTTCCCTAATACCACAGTCTTTTCCTCGTCCCTCTGCCTGTCTGCCCCCCCCCCCCCCGCCCACACCCGCAGGGCTGTGCACTCTGTTCCACAGCCAGGCGTGTCGCTTCATGGCAGACGAGGGCTTTCTGGCAACACATGCCTCACTCCCTTTCCTTGTCCCGCTGCCTGTTTCTTGCCTCCGTGCCTGTTTGCCTTCCTTCCCCCCCCTCCTTCCCAGGCCTGTGCACGCTGTTTCACAGCCAGGCGTGCCGCTTCATGACAGACGAGGGCTTTTTCTCCCCGCCCGTGTTTGACCCCGCACAAACCAACTCGTTCATGTTCCCTCTGCCCTGTTACTCGGCTGTGTAACCATTACTGCGAAGGCCATATGCTCTGTAATTCGGTTTTGTGGTCTGTGTAGCTGTGAGTATGTATTGCTGTGTATAATATATAATTTGGCTGTTGCAAGCAACAGGTAATGCCCTGAATCGAACCTTGGATGGACCTGTAATATACCGTAGCCAACACACAAAACCATTGTGTTCTAACATGCTGATATGCTGACATTATAAGTTGGTGTATTGGATAACTAACAGACTTTTCTTACTGCATGAGCCTTCATGTGCCACAACCAGCAGGCTCCAGACCGGAATCCAGGCGCAAGCAGCAGGAGAAGACCCGCCTGATATGCACTACCTCTAGCAGAAATGACATGGTATGGTAATGTGGCAAGCTGGTGACAAGGTACGGTACCAGTAACATGATAACATGGTGACCAGGTGGCATGATGACATGGTAACATGGTAACATGGTAACATGGAGACATTGACAAGCACTTGCACGGACAGAGACACTAGCCAGGCGGGTCGTGCGCTGCCATGGTGCCTCTTCTTCTCATCCCCACCGCAACCCTCGCAGCCTGCTAGTGTCTCATCGCCAGTGAAGTGAGTCACTCACACTTGCATACGTCCATCGCACTCCCACAGGTCAACTGCCCCACTCCCCACCACCCACTAGCTCGGGGGCTGGAACATCTCACTGATTGTGCACTGCCATGGTGCTTCTTCTCCCCATCCCCACTCCCACCCCCGGAGCCTGCTAGTGTCTCATCGCCAGTGAGTTACTCACACTTGCATACCTCCGTTGCACTCTCACAGGTCAACTGCCCCACTCCCCACCACCCATTATCTCGGCGGCTGGAACATCTCATTAATCGTGCGCTGCCTCTTCTTCTCCTCCCCACCCCCACACCCTGCTACAGTCACACCTCCATCAGTCACACCCGCATGGGTCAACCCTCCCCACTTCCCACTGCCCTGCTCCCCCTGCTGCTCATCCCCCCCTCCCTTCTTCCTGACTGCAAGAGCAGCAGCGGAGGCAGCATGGCGAGGGTCCTTGTGCACCTGCAGGGACTGCTTCTGCTCTCCGTCCATCACCTGTTGGAGGAAAAGGGGAGGAATAAAGGAGCGGTGTCACATTCACACATTCACAGGAACGTGAGTCGCAAGAGGAAGCAGAGGGGCCAACATGGTAACATGGCGAGGGTCCTTGTGCACCTGCAGGGACTGCTTCTGCTCTCCATCCATCACCTGTTGGAGTAAGGGGGGCATGGCGGCACATGCAGCAAGGGTGGTGCATACACATTCACACAGAATGAGTCGCGTGGGCTTGAAGCAGAGGAGGAAGCAGAGGAGGAGGCGGCATGGTGAGGGTCCTTGTGCACCTGCAGTGACTGCTTCTGCTCTCCATCCATCACCTGTTGATGTGAGGGGGACAGGGCGGGGCAAGAAGGAACAGTGTCACATTTACATTCACATTCACTGACAGGTGAGTCACAAGCAGAGGTAGAGGCAGAATGGCGAGGGTCCTTGTGCACCTGCAGTGACTGCTTCTGCTCTCCATCCATCACCTGTTGATGCGAGAAGGGCACATCCATACTCATTAGTCGCACGCTTTTTAGTCGACTCGGAAAAAACGATAGGGCAGATTCAAACACGAGTCACACGAGAATGGGGCCTGACAACAGTGCATGTGCACCCTTGCACTTACTGCTTCTGCTCACGGAGCATTGCATGCTGACAATGCCGCACAGACACCTGCGTAGCAGGCCGACACAATGGCCATCCTAAGATGCATGCTCAGCCGCCCCAACCACCAACCAACCACCTGCCCCAGGCGCACCCATCTGCCCCACTCACCCGCCCACCCACGCACCCACCCACCCACCCACCCACCCACCCACCCTCCCACCCACCCACCCACCCACCCACCCACCCACCCACGCCCCCCGCCGCCCTCCCGCCGTCCTCCCGCCGACCCGCCCACCCACCCACCCACCTGTCCCAGATTCTCCAGTTTGTGCTGAACAACGCTCCTGAGCAAGGGCAGGTGGTGGATGGGTGGCGGAAAGAGGGGAGAGATAGGAAAGAGGAAACAGAGAGGGAAGGAATGGAGCGATTTCTGGGGAAATTGGGCGGGGGAGAACGAGGATGAGCGAGTGAGAATGAAGTTGACATGGTCCGGTTGGCTCTTAATCCACTGCAGTCGTTGTGGTACAGTGAGTGGGTGAAGAGAAGGAAAGGTTGACATAGGCTCAACGCCTGAACCAACGTGCGCCTTGAGTTGACTTAGCACATCTCATAGCACGCAGCAGATAGAACACAGCATATAGCACACATGACACAGACAGGGCATGGAATGCAAGCACCCGCCATGGGATGGGGTTTTAGCACCATATGACACTGCACAGGGCAGAGAGCATGCGAACACCCACCATATGAGGTCGTCAATGGTTTCAGGGGCATGGAGATAATACACGGCGTTCACCATACAGCACACACAGCACGTACAGACAGCACAGAGCACAGAGCACAGAGCACGGAGCACGGAGCACGGAGCACGGAGCACGGAGCACGGAGCACGGAGCACGGAGCACGGAGCACGGAGCACGGAGCACGGAGCACGGAGCACGGAGCACGGAGCACGGAGCACGGAGCACGGAGCACGGAGCACAGAGCACAGAGCACAGAGCACAGAGCACAGTGTGCACTTAATCACCCACCATATAACGTCATCGATGGTTTTGGGGGCGTGCAGATAGTAGGCGTTACACACACAGCACACATAGCACACAGGAGAGGGCACACAGCACACAGGACAAGCACAAACACCTAAAGTACGCAAGCACCCACCATATAACGTCGTCAATGGTTTCAGGGGCGTGCAGATAATACACGTTCACTGCATTGGCCTGGACGGAGTAGAGAAGGGATGGTGAAGGGAAGATATAGAGGTGAGAGGAGAGACAACTTTTGAGGTGCCTCAAAAGTCTGGACGGAGCAGAGAAGGGGTGGTGAAGGGAAGATATGCTGGTGAGAGAGAAGCGGGTGAGTGCAGAGAAGCAGGTGAGCGAAAATGGGAATAGAGGACATGACACAACCAACGAGTGAAGAAAGCAGGAATCAAGGACAAAACACAACAACCTGTAACCCAATGCCCCACTGATAAGCCAGCACCCACCTGCCCCATGCCATATTCTCCTCCTCTACCCCCCAAGATCAACCTTCAACATTCCGTCACCGCTTTCAACACCTCAGCACCCACCTGCCCTATCCTGTGAACCCGCCCTGTGCTTGCACCAGGTCCTCCAGCACTCCACACCCCATCACCGCATTCAATCCCCCAGCACCCACCTGGCCTATTCTGTGCGCCCTGTCCTCTGCCTGCACCAAGTCCCCCGGATTCCACGCCATCTCTGCAAACACCACCGTGCTGGCTGCTGTGAGTGTCAGTCCCACGCCTGCTGCATGGATACCCAGCTGTGAAAGTGAGAGGGGCGAGTGGATGGGTGCGCAAAGGAATAGGAGGAGTGCTGACGTCAGAACACATGGCAAACACCACCGTGCTGGTTGCTGTGAGCGTGAGTCCCACGCCTGCTGCATGGATGCTCAGCTGCATGTGTGGGGGAGGGGCGAGTAGGGGATGAGGGGTTGACACCGCAGCGTACATACAAACGTATGGCAGCAACATCACCGTGCTGGCAGCTGTGAGCGTCAGACCCACGCGTGCCCCATGAATGAATGCCCAGCTGTGAGGGTGAGAGGGAGTGCAAGGTGACCGGAGTAAAGGAGGGAATCAATGGGCTGAGACACCAACACCACAATGGCAAACACCACCGTGCTGGCTGCTGTGAGCGTCAGACCCACACCTGCTGCATGAATGCCGAGCTGTGTGTGAGGAAGGACCTGCTGATGCTCCTTTTACTCCCTTGCTCTTACTTGCACCTTCCCCCCCACTGTCACTGCCACACCCACGCCTCAGAGAGACCGTCTCACCTAGACATGAGCACAAGGGCGAACACCTGTTCGGTTCGCCTCGAACACGTTCGAGGCGAACCGAACAGGTTAGTTTTTTTTGCTTAAAGTGTTCGCCAAACAGTGTTCGAGGTTCGCCCGAACACGTTCGTGTTCGGGCCGCTGCTGCAATTTGCCCCGCGACGAACACGAACGTGTTCGAGGTTCGCCCGAACACGCCTTCACAGGCGAACGGCGAACACCTGTTTTTGCTTAAAGTGTTCGCCGAACCGAACAGTGTTCGGTTCGGCAAACGGATGTGTTCGTGTAGGGGCGAACACGAACATGTTCGTGTTCGCCCCTTGCTCATCCCTAGTCTCACCACACCCACCCACACCCACGCGAGTGTCAGGCTCTGTCTGAAAGCGCGCCACCAGATGATGCCTCTTTTAATCCCTCGCTCGAGCCTGCACCCTTTTACACCCCCACACCCACACCCACATCTCACCACAGCCACAGGAGTGTCAGGCTCTGCCAGGAAGCGCGCCACCAGATGATGCCTCTTTTAATCCCTCACTCGAGGCTTCCCCATTCTAAATTTCCACACCCACACGGCAGGAGTGGGCCCCACACTCAACTCACCACAGCCACGCGAGTGTCGGGCTCTTCCTGAAAGCGTGTCATCAGCTGGTGCCTCTTTCATTCCCCTACCACACACTCACTCGCACCTGCCTTCATTACCACACCCACACACACACCTCTCAGAAAGACAGACTCACCACAGCCACACGAGGGACAGGCTCACCACAGACACCCACGTGCAGCACACGTGGGCCCCACACTCACTCACCACAGCCACACGAGTGTCAGGCTCTTCCTGAAAGCGTGCCACCAAATGGTGCCTCTTCTCAGGCGCTGTGCCCCCGTCGATGCGAATGTACCCCACCTTCGCCTTCTGAGGGATGGGGACGACAGGGAGAACGGGAGAACGGAAAAGGGGAGAGTGATTGAGGGGGGACTGGTTACAAGCGCGCCACCAGGTGATGCCTCTTCTCAGGCACTGTGCCTCCATCGATGCGAATGTACCCCACCTTCGCTTTCTGAGGATGGCGGGGAAAAGGAGACGGGAGAAAGGAAGTGATTGAGGCGACCTGGGTACAAGCGTGCCACCAGGTGATGCCTCTTCTCAGGTGCCGTGGAGCCGTCAATGCAAATGTAGCCGAGAAGAGAGAAGAGAGACGGGGAGAATTGGAGAACAGGAGAGGGGAGAAAGGGAGTGACTGAGGGCGAACTGTATACAAGCGCGCCACCAGGTGATGCCTCTTCTCAGGCGCTGTGCCCCCGTCGATGCGAATGTACCCCACCTTCGCCTTCTGAGGATGGCGGGGAAAAGGAGAGGGGAGAAAGGGAGTGAACGAGGCGAACTGGGTATAAGCGTGCCACCAGCTGATGCCTCTTCTCAGGTGGCGTGCCCCCGTCGATGCGAATGTAGCCTACCTTCTCTTTCTGAGGGATGGAGAAGACAGGCAGGGAGAATGAGAGAGGAGGAAGAGAGAAGGAGAGGGCGAACTCAGTACAGCACAACACAGCATGGCATGGCACGGCAGGTTGCAGGGCACGGCATGGCATGGCATGGTACGGCATGGTATGGCATGGTATGGCATGGGACGGCATGGCATGGCACGGCATGGCACGGCATGGCACGGCATGGCACGGCATGGCATGGCATGGCATGGCACGGCATGGCAACGCATGGCACGGCACAGCACAGCACGGCACGGCACGGCATGGGATGGCATGGTAGCATGCTATCCCAGCACCAGTTACTAGCAGACATGGCAAGGCATGGCATGGCATGGCATGGTTACCTGCAAGAAGTCGGAGAGCACATCCATCATGGCCATGTGGTGGGCGAAGGGGCAGGCAGCATAGCCATCATAGCATATAATGCAAGCAAGCATGGCATGCTGAAACAGCATGGTTACCTGGAAAAACTCAGAGAGCGCATCCATCATGGTCATGTGATGGGCGAACACCAGGAACTTGCACCCCCCCTGCACGAGTGCAAGCAGGGGAAGAAAACAGGGGCCACAAACAAGCAGGGGGCGCAAGCAGACATGCGAATAGACACACTGATGAGAATTCTCAAAAGTGAATCCATCATGGTCATGTGATGGGCGAACACCAGGAACTTGCGCCCCGCCTGCACGGAAAAGCACACACATGCAAAAAACAAATGCACACCCACATGTAAAGACACACATAAATACTTCCATGCGCTTCATGCACCCATGCGGTTACTACCTCACCTCCCTTACCATAGCATGAGTACCACCACCACACCACACCACACCGCATTCAACACCACTCGATTCACCACCACCATGCGATCAAGCATCATAGATGATGCCGATCCATTCCCATGCCCTCATCCCCTCACATGTACTCACACGCACTCAATGCACTCATATGCCTTCTCGTGCCTTCTCATGCCCTCTCATGCACTCCTGACTCACCCCCAGCATCATGCCCAGGTATGCCATCACAGCATGATGATGGCGTGCATGCACGGTGACACTAACCTGCATCCAACATGCATGCATGTGCACGTCATCCCACCTCCAGAATCATAGTCATCTCCCCAGGTACCCACCTCCCCAGCGACTCACCTCCAGCATCGTTCCCAGGTACTCCCTCACAGCATGGTGGTGTGCATGCATGGTGGTGTGCATGCATGGTGGTGCCAATTCATATACCCACATGCCCAGCGACCCACCTCCAGCATCGTTCCCAGGTACTCCCTCACAGCATCCACCTTCGCTTCTGCCGACTCCGTGTAAAGCTGCTCGCATGGGGGATCGTGGCAATCAACAGGGTGGGTGGGAATGAGGGAGGGAAGGTGGAAATGTCTCAGCTGTCTCTGAGGGTGGTGAGAGGAGGGCAATGTGTCCGGTCCCCAGGTACCCCATCACAGCATCCACCTTTGCCCACGCTGACTCTGTGTACAGCTGCTCACATGGGGAACGGTCACCCGTGGTGATGAGGGAAGGGAAGGGAAAAACATTATGCCGCCTCTGAGAGCGGTGAGAGGGCGAGGGCACATTAGCCCTCCCCCATAAGGCACAATATCAAAGCCTTCTCAATTGGCATGCTGCAATCATATCCGTCCTTAGCAGTATGTCAACTTGCCTTAGCCTTTACGGACTGGCATAAACCAGACTGGCCTGAACCGAAACAGGACATATGATCATCCGTCTTGTAAGCACCACCCACCCACTCACCCGGGACACCAGGGCTCTTTCCTCCATCACTGCTTCACTCTCCTTCTCTGGAGTCGCTGCCGCCTTCTTCTTCTCCCTCACCTTCCTCAGCTGGCGTGCGCGTGTGTGGGGGGAGCAGGTTTGGGGGAGGGGGGAAGAGGACGGATAAGAGGGGTGTTGACTCTTGAGGTGTCTCAACAGTCCAGAGCCCTCTCCTCCATAGCTGCTTCACTCTCCTTCTCTGGAGTCTCTGCTGCCTTCTTCTTCTCCCTCACCTTCCTCAGCTGGTGTGTGGGGGAAGAGAGGGGAGGCAGGGTGATACGGGTAGAGGGAAGAGGAAGGAAATGGGGAGTTGGCCGCTGAGGCGTCTCAACAGTCCAGGGCCCTCTCCTCCATTACTGCTTCACTCTCCCCCTCTGGAGCCCCTGTCACGGCCTTCTTCTCCCGCACCTCTCTCAGCTGCTTTTCGTTTCTGTGTGGGGGGAGAGGGTTTGGGGGAGGAGAGGGGAGGGGAGGGAGCAGCATAATGAGGTGACTTTTGAGTCGACTCAAAAGTCTTCTTCTCCCGCACCTTCCTCAGCTGCTTTGCGTGTGTGTGGGGGGGAAGGGTTTGGGGAAGGAGAGGAAGGAAGGGTAAGTGAATCTGAAAACGTCTCAGAAGCTTCCCCTCTGCAGCCCCTGCGGCCACCTTCATCTCCCGCACCTTTCTCAGCTGGTTTGCGTGTGCGTGGGGGCAGAGGGTTTGGCGGGGGTAAGGGGGGGAAGAGGACGGATGGAAAGGTGTTGTCTCTTGAGATTCTTGAAGGTTACTGGGGAAGGGCGGGGAGTGGGGAACGCTGGTCAACACACAGTCACTGGGGAAGTAGGGCAGCAGTATACTAGCTCGTATTAGCAAAGAAAGGTAATCACTATTGGGAACCAGGGGAAACCCCTCAAGTGGGGAGTAAAACTCGGATCGAATGGATGCGGCTTTGATTGCGTGGATAAGCTCATGGCCCTCACTCATCCCCCCTCCCTCCCGAACGGTCCGTCGTATTAATATCATCAAGGTACACACAGGGTAAGGTAGCAAGCCACACACAACAAAGCTACAGGTGCAATCTCCTATCCTAACACCACTACAGCCGCCCCCTTTCCCTCCCGGCCCTAGTGGCCGGAGGGGTCCTCTATCAGTTGGTACAGCTGGCCCTCGCTCAGTGGAGTGAATGGTCCCTGCAGGCCTAGCGCATCCGCGGTAAGAGCCTCATGGGTCTTATCCCTGAGGGCGTTGGCTTGGGCTCTCTGCAGGGTCACGCTCCATCGCTGGCGGTACTCGGTAAGTAGTTTCGCCACCTCCCTCGACTTTGGGGAGGCGTTAAACCGCCGCTTTGCCGCTAGCTCCGCGCAGCTGCGAAGGAAATCCAGGACTCCAGGTGAGGGGTAGCCATAGGTCTCCACGGCCATGGCGTAGAAGCCCACCCACGGGCTCCGCCCGGCGTATTTTGTCTCCTTCTTGTCCGCTTGCATCCTAGCCGCCCACCCGGGGGCCTTACGCGCGTACTCGTCCTGTCCCGGGGTCCCCCCTCCCTCCTCTCTCCCCGTCCTCCCTCCCGTTCCCACTGTGCTCATTTCAGCCCCACACCCCTCGCCCTCTCATCACCCCACCTGTGGATGAAGAGCACGAATGGGCTTCAGGTCATTTTGCCCCTTCTCTCCCTCCTCTCCACTCACCCCCTCCATCCCTCCCACAACCCACCTGTATATGCAGTGCACGGATGGGCTTCATGGCCTTCTCCTCCAGCATTAGCAGCACCTGCACAAGGGGAGAGATGGGATGGGGGGAGTGACCGATACATTTCGAGGGCACACTGCATAACAGGCTAAATCTGGGTTGATCTGAAGTCTCTTGATTTTGGAGACGTGTTTGAGAATTCTCCACACAACTTCCGTTCATCAACAAATGACTCGGTTTATCGGACTACATATGAGGGAGCTAGAGGCACGGGTCAAACGTGGTGAACAAATCGGGCGAACCTGGTTCGTGCTGAAAATGAGCCGAGTATTACTCGACTCGGCCTTTGCTCATGCCTAGCGAACAAGTAGCAAATATGCAAGTATGAACATGCTGCTGAAGCAGATTGACGATACTTAAGAATCTCGACAGCACTTGAACCTGCCAACCCCCATCCCCCACCACTCATCAGTCCACCCCCCCCTTCCCCCCACGGTCCCAACCCCCACCCCACCACTCACCAACCATCCCCCACCACCCGCCCACGACCCTTCCATTCCATTCTCTTTGACGCAGGCAACCCTCACCCACTGGACCAGAAATAACGGCTCAAGCACGCTCACCCACACACACATCAATTGCCTCATTGCTGCTCAAGTGCCTTAACAATACTTGTTAAAAAAACCAAAACCTCCTGTTTGCTTGTTGGGAAAGAAAGAAAAGCTAAACATAAACTGCCATTCGGCAGAAAACAGAGTTGCTTTTACTACCTGTTGTCGTCGCTTGTCTGGCAGCTGTGGCAGCACTTGCTTCTTGAGCCGCCGGATCATGACCGTACCGCTCAGCACCGCATGCAACTCCTCCAGATTGCTCGAGCCTGTGAACTCCCCAAACCTCCCCTGGCACAGACAAACGCAGACACAGGAGAATGAAACATGCCAGTAGGGTTGAGAACAAACAAGGCGATCTCAAACCTGCTCGCCTCGAACAGTTTCAAACGCCTTTCTATCTCTAACCTAACACGTCCGGTTCGACTTGAACGTCTTCTGAGGTCGGGTGAATGAGAGCAAACGAATATCGGAGGGAATAGGGGATTCCTCGTACAGAGGGAAACATTGCAGAAAATAGCTACGGACTTATGAAGCAACAAGAGGGGGGAGAGGGGGGCAAGGGGATGGGTGGGTATTCCTCCATCCCCCCCTGTTGAACTGTTCTTCTATTCACCATGTCTTTCGCCAATTCAAAGAGATATTTTGCTACTGCATCAAACTCCTCCCCTCCTTCTTACTATGAAACGTTACCTCTTACTATGAAACGTTACCTGTTGTTACGGCCTCCAACCAACCACTCACCTCCTGGCAGTACCATTCACCATTATATTGATTGTGATTTGTTGTTGTGACCGCATCCAACCACTCACCTCTCCACAATACCGCCCACCATACAGTTACGACTGCGGATGTGTTACATTTTACAGTGTATTCCAAAAAAAAAAAAAAAAAAAAAAAATCCGCTCACCATTGAGTGTAACCTGTTGGTATCGCATCCAACCACTCACCCCTCGGCAGTACCTCCTGCCAATTAACCTGCTGGTACCACATTGAACCACTCACCCCCTCGGCTGGCACCACCTCTTGTCACCGAGTGTAACCTGTTGTTACCGCATCCAACGACTCACCCCGCGGCAGTACCTCTTGCCATACTCTCCCAGCTTGCGATAGGCATGAGGCTGAAGCGCCTCCAGCTGAAATGGATGGATTTGTGGGAGGACGGGATGGGGCACAGCGGGGGATGCTTGGGCCTCTGCAGTGAACGGTGCAGCGAAAAATGAGGCGCCTCAAAGTCACCACTCGGCAGTACCTCTTGCCATACTCTCCCAGCTTGCGATAGGCATGCGGCTGAAGCGCCTCCAGCTGAAATGGATGGAAAGCAGGGAGGGACGGGGCACAGTGGGGAATGCTTGGGCCACGAGTGGGAACGGTGTAGGGAAAATGGGTGAAAGGGACTGTGTTGAAAATGGGATGAAGAGAAGGGAATTCAGACAAGATGGGGCAAGAGAAAGACAGATGTGACAAGGGGATGAGAAGATGCAAGTGCCCAGGCACACCCAGACATACAGATTCACACAGACAGCACGAACAAATGAATGCACACAAGTACGTTTGATGCATGCACGCACAGGCGCAAAGCAACAGGCAGCTGAGGAACATGTGCCTTCCTGTGCGGGTGGTGCATTATGCATACCCAACGAGTGTACGCTCAGGCGCACACCCGACACAGGAACACATCAGCTGTGCAGGTGTGCCCGTGCATACCCAACGAGCACATGCTCACATGCATACCCGACACAGGAACACAGCAACAGATACAGCTCACAAGAACGCATACAGCTCAGTAACACATACAGCCTGGAAACACGTGCCTGCTTGAAGAGATCGATGGGGCGTGAGAGGGCCGGTGTGCCCGTGAGAAGAATGGCCCTGTTGGCCCTCTGGTGGCAGAGGCAGGTGTGCACGGTCAAAAGGGTCAAAGGAAGTCAACAGGGTTGAAAACGGTCAATGGGGTCAACGAGGGTCATAGGAAATCGATGGGTTGCAAGAGAGTCAACCGGGTGAAAGAGTCAACAGGTCGACAATATTGCTTGATCGACTAAAAAAAGCCTGTCCTGGCAGCCTGAAGGGGGTAACAGAGTCAGGATAGCCAATGGGATCGAATAATTTTCAATCAAACCGTCAGGCACATTGAACAGGGAAATGGGCGGTGGGAGAAGTACAAAATTCACATACCTGCAGTCGTGGCACGGCCAGCCCTGTGCGTTTGGCCTTGTAGTTCTTGAGGTAGTGCGACTCGTCTGCTATCACCACCTGGTGCATACATGACAAGGGGTGGAGAGGGGTTAAATGCGGTGCGTGTGATGCACTTGTCACACGGCCAGGCCTGTGCGTTTGGCCTTGTAGTTCTTGAGGTAGTGCGACTCGTCTGCTATCACCACCTGGCACACGAATGGGGAGGGGGGACAATTCGGTTGGCATTTCTCATACGTGACTCGAATATGTTTGGCTCATCTGAGATTACCACCTGGCGTTTGTGTGTGTGTGCATGCATTGGGGGATGGATTGATGGGATTCATGGTGGAGTATGGATGTGATGTGATTAAGACGAATATGAGATGATGGGAATGGCTATGTGAGTGCAGTGAAATGAGCCGGGTGACTCAACTCACCTTGAAAGGGCTCTTGGGTGCTCCAAGCAATCAAGAAGGTCGTTTGACACAAGTTAAAGGGCGATTGCAGCGAGAGTGGCTGGCTGAGGGTGCAGTGTGAGGGGCTGGGCGCGAGTGGAGTGTGAGGGGCTGGGCGCGAGTGGAGTGTGAGGGGCTGGGCGCGAGTGGAGTGCGAGGGGCTGGGCGCGAGTGGAGTGTGAGGGGCTGGGCGCGAGTGGAGTGTGAGGGGCTGGGCGCGAGTGGAGTGTGAGGGGCTGGGCGCGAGTGGAGTGTGAGGGGCTGGGCGCGAGTGGAGTGTGAGGGGCTGGGCGCGAGTGGAGTGTGAGGGGCTGGGCGCGAGTGGAGTGTGAGGGGCTGGGCGCGAGTGGAGTGTGAGGGGCTGGGCGCGAGTGGAGTGTGAGGGGCTGGGCGCGAGTGGAGTGTGAGGGGCTGGGCGCGAGTGGAGAGGAAGAAGCTGGCGGCCTCAGCTCACCTTAAACGGCTCCTCTGGCTGCTCCAGGCGATCCAGCAGATCATAGGAGATTATGTTGAAGGGTGATTGCAATGAGAGTGGCTGGTTGCGAGTGCAGCGGACAAAGTTGAACCCGTTGATGCTGCGCGTTGTGCCCTGAGGCATCACCACCTGAGAGGGATAGGGGGCAGGGGTGGGGGGGGGATGGGCGTGGGACATGAGGCAAGGGATGAGGGGCAAGGGGCAAGGGATGAGCGGCAAGGGATGAGGGGCTGGTTGCGAGTGCAGCGGACGAAGTTGAACCCGTTGATGCTGCGAGTGGCGCCACCCTGAGGCATCACCACCTGACATGGAAGACGGATCCGGGAACGGGGAATGGGGGATGTGCGTGGGGGATGAGGCAAGGGGAGGGGTGTGGGGCTGGTTGCGAGTGCATCGCACGAAGTTGAAACCGTTAATGCTGCGAGAGGTGCCCTGAGGCATCACCACCTGACAGAAAGAACGGGGAATGAGGTAAGAGGCGTGGCGCATGGGAGCTAGGCGCATGGGGCTGGGTGCGAGGGGTGCCCCCCTGAGGCATCACCACCTGACAGGAGGCAGGGGATATGGCCTGGAGGGGATGGCATGGCATGGCATGGCATGGCATGGCGTGGCGTGGCATGGCGTGGCATGGCTCGCACATTGCACATGACTCACTGTGATGTCTTCAGGGGACAGGCTGAGCCAGCGCACAATGCTCTGCCATCAAGGACATGGCATGACATACCCATGGGATGGGATGGCAGGACATGGCATGGCATGATAGGCATGGCTTGCACTTGGCACATGACTCACTGTGATGTCTTCAGGGGGCAGGTCGAGCCAGCGCACAATGCTCTGCCATGGTGCAGGGAAGTGGCGGGTGGATAGTGGGGGTGGGGGGAGGGAGAGAGGGGGGGGTTGGTGAAGACGAGAAGGGAGAGGTGAGGCCAGCGCACAATGCCATGGTGCATGCAATGCAGGGAAGTGGCGGGTGGATAGTGGGGGTGGGGGGAGGGAGAGCGGGGGGTTGGTGAAGAAGAGAAGGGAGACGTTGTGCCAGCGCACAATGCTCTGCCATGGTGCAGGGAAGTGGAGTGGGGAAATGGGGGGGAGTGAAGAAGAAAAGGGACAGGGCCCAAATGCCTCACCATGGCCCAGTGCAGGCGCAGGGAGGAAGGGGCAATGACAAGCACGGGCTACTCGTCCCGGTACCGGTAGCATGCAGCCAGCCCAATGCCTTGTCCTGCACCAATCATCGCTACTCTCCTGCACTTCCCAATCACAATTTGCACATTCCCAATCAAACGCCTCACCATGGCCCAGTGGAGGCGCAGAGAGGAGGGGGCAATTACAAGCACAGGCCACTCGTCCCTGTAGCATGCTGCCAGCCCTATTGCCTGCACGGTCTTGCCCAGCCCCATCTCGTCCGCTATCAACACTCGACCACCACGTGACAGAGCGAACCTGGGAGATTGAGGGGCGAGGGGAGGAGAGAAAATGGTGTCAGGCAGTGAGAGTGACAGCCCAGCCCTATTGCCTGCACGGTCTTGCCCAGCCCCATCTCGTCTGCTATCAGCACCCGGCCGCCTCTTGAGAGAGCGAACCTGTGAGATAGAGGGGCGAGGAGAGGGGATGGTGTGAGACAGCGAGACTAGCCGCCCTATTGCCTGCACCGTCTTGCCCAGCCCCATCTCGTCTGCTATCAGCACCCGGCCGTCACACGACAGAGCAAACCTGGGCAGGAAAGGGCGACCAGAGGACAGGAGAGTGAGCGAGGGTTCAATGCAGAAGCAACCACCGAGTCCATGCGCGAATGCTAGTCTATCATTGTGTTCTCCAGCCGCATCCCTGCTACCAGCACCTACCAGCACCTACCAGCACATGAGAGAGAAGACAAGCGTGGGGGAGTGCGGAGAGGAGAACAAAGGAGAGCAAACTAGAGCCAAGTTCTGAAACGAGTCAGACAGAGCATGCTAGATGAATGGTGAGGCGAGGACTGCGAGGTAGACTGGTATGAAATGAATGCAAGGCAAAGGAAAGCGGGGAGAGTGGGAGCAGCGGAGAGTAGAGACAAGTGGGAGCAGCGGAGAGTAGAGACAAGTGGGAGCAGCGGAGAGTAGAGACAAGTGGGAGCAGCGGAGAGTAGAGACAAGTGGGAGCAGCGGAGAGTAGAGACAAGTGGGAGCAGCGGAGAGTAGAGACAAGTGGGAGCAGCGGAGAGTAGAGACAAGTGGGAGCAGCGGAGAGTAGAGACAAGTGGGAGCAGCGGAGAGTAGAGACAAGTGGGAGCAGCGGAGAGTAGAGACAAGTGGGAGCAGCGGAGAGTAGAGACAAGTGGGAGCAGCGGAGAGTAGAGACAAGTGGGAGCAGCGGAGAGTAGAGACAAGTGGGAGCAGCGGAGAGTAGAGACAAGTGGGAGCAGCGGAGAGTAGAGACAAGTGGGAGCAGCGGAGAGTAGAGACAAGTGGGAGCAGCGGAGAGTAGAGACAAGTGGGAGCAGCGGAGAGTAGAGACAAGTGGGAGCAGCGGAGAGTAGAGACAAGTGGGAAGCTTGCATTGCGATGCTAACGTCTGAAAGAGCTGAACGAGTGACGTCACACTCACTGCATGCCTTGCTCTTGAAAGGGCATCAGAAGCTTCCGAAAGCCGTCTGGCAAGTCAAAGTAGCGACCTGGGCGTAAGAGAAGACCAATGGGAGGAATGAAGGACAGAGAGGAACTATAGCCTGGTGCAGAGGAGTGGTAGCAAGAGTAAGTAAAGGTGGGGGGGTGGTGACGTAAAGAACGTAAGGGACGAGCAACAGGAGGATGGCACAGGTGGGCTGATGATGTGCGACTTGCCTGAATCGTCTGGCAGCTTGGCCGTCTCCTCGAGTGCCCGCTGCACCGCCGGTGGTAACGGCTCCACCTGTGGCGGCAGCAGTGAGCAAGAGAGCAAGCGAGCAAAAGAATCAGCTCAAATGCGTAAGCCGATGTCAAAGAGACAGTGAACCAGCACATTGGACAAGCAAGAGAGCAAGAGAGCAAGGGCACATGGAATGGGAAACCGGCAGAGAGGAAGAAATGGTAAATTGGCTTTCCTTCCTGTTATCATACGCTCTTGACGGGCGTGACAGCTCCCACACTGCATGGCTGCACACTCACCTGCCAGGTTGCATGGCTTTAACTTCACCTCCACTCCACATCGCATGCCGGCACGGATTGCACGGCTTGGAAGAAAAGGAACACCCACAGGCTCTTCTACTTGTACAGCTCCCTTATCTCATCACAGACTGCACTTCAGAACTCTCACCCTAACCTCCACGTCACACACACTCTCACTCACCTCCACATTGCACGTCACATCGGCACTGATCGCACTGCTTGGAAGATACGCAACACCCACAGGTTCTTTCTACTTCTACAGCCCCCTCACCTCCCAGATTGCACTGCGGAACTCTCACATCCCACGTCACACACAATCTCACCTCTACATCACAGGTTGGTACCGATTGCACGGCTTCGAGAAATGCATCCAGGGAGGAGAGAGGGAACACCCATAGCCTGCGGCCGGAGCAGGAGATGGGGAGAGGAGGCGAATGGGGGTGTAGGGCACTTCGAAACAAAGGAGAAGAGAGAAAACACGGTACACCCACGAAGCCAGTGAGAAAAGTGCAAGGTAGAGAGAGGAAACGGGCCATGTCTCAGACCAGGTCCCACACCCTTCTTCACATCAGCTCATCTCAAAAGTCAACTCATATTTCTCTTGTACCACATCTTATCTCACCCATCCCCAACTGAGCATCTCACCCACAACGTCTCGTAGCATGTCTCACTTGCCTTCACTCGTACGACTGCAGACAAGCCAACGGCTCACCGCTTGTCCTGCCGCCAGATAGAGCAAGGGACTCTCTCATGGGACTCACGAGATCCTGAGCTGATCAGCCTCGGCACGTCGACAGTTCACCGCCCTCCTTGACGCACATCTCCCACTCAATCACTCACTCACTCACTCACTCACTCACTCACTCACTCACTCACTCACTCACTCATTCACTCGCTCACCCACCCACGCACCCACTCACTCCCTCTCACACGTTTTCGCATCTCACTGTTTCACACGTACCACGTCCCGCCACGTCTAGTCTAAGCACATAGCTCGCCTCACCCTTTCTGCAAGCCCCACTCGCCTGCATTGCAGACACGACTGCGGCTCACCGTTTGTCCTGCTGCCAGATGGAGCAAGGGACGCTCTTCATGGGCGCCACGAGATCCTGTGGGCGGGGGAGTAACAGAGAGAGAGAGTGAGAGGGGACAGGGGATGTGGAGGGGGGGAGCGATGGGGGTGGGGGTCGCGGAAATGGGAGAGGAGAGAGGGGGAGGGGAAGCGATGGGAAGGAAGAGGGGGGGATGCAAGGGGGGGCGAGGGGAGGGGGGTGAGGGGCTAAGAAGACAAGTGAGAGTCATTGCAGTAGCTGATGCATCACAGAAGCTGTTGATTGTAGAGAGAAAGACTACCGTGAAACAGTGCGGCTACAAGGACACCACTCGGTTCACGACGAGAGCAGCAGCAGTGGCTGGCGAGAAGCACCTGGTGGAAAACAAAGGATGCAGCCACTCGACCGTTGGAGGATGGCAGCAGGCGGATCCTTCGACTCTGCTGCTGTTGCGGTTGCTGTTGCTGCTGAGCCACCACGCGCTGATGCTCCTGCTGCTGCTGCTGTTGCTGTTGGTGTTGGTGGTGTTGATGCTGTTGCTCTTGTTGCTGCCGCTGCTGCTGCTGCCATTGTTGCTGTGGCTGATGTTGTTGTTGCTGTTGCGGCTGGTTCTGCTGCTGCTGCTGCTGCTGCTGCTGCTGCTGCTGGTGTTCTTGCTGCTGCTGGTGCCACTGCTGCTGTAGTTGTTGCTGCTGCTGCTTCTTCTGTTCCTCCTCCAACTGATTATCCTGCAACAGCGGCGGTTCTTCATGCCGTGCAAGCTGCGGCCATAGCTGGTCAGATGTGGGCACTATTGGAGATGATGCAAGCACCGGAGCAGGAGCACTAAGACTGGAAACCGAATCAGTGCTGACACTGCAGCTGCCTACCCCACCACCTATACGCGTGTTCACCACATTAGCGGGTGTGTCTCCCACCCCAGCAGCTGCATCAGCTGTGCCAGCTGTCCTGGGGGCACTCAAAGCGAAGCCGGTCGAATCAAGGCGAGTGGAATCAGGGCTGGTTGAATCACGACCTAATGAAACAAGCCCTGGACCAGGGCCAGCAGGATCTGGGCGGCAACGCCAGTCTGCAGTTGAGGTGCCACTGCCACCACATGAGGCAAGCGGAGGTATGGCGTCTGTGCTGCTACCACCAACAGCACTGCTGGCATGTATGCTGCTGGGATGCATGCTGCTTGGATACATGCAACTGGGATGCGTACTGTTCCCATTCATGCAGCTCGCATCTCCTCGCAGCCGCTTCCTTGCACGTTCCTCCTCTTCCTTCTCCGTCTCCTCCTCTACACTGCCCCACGCAGTCTGTGACAGTAACGAGGGAGGATCAGCAACTATCTGCATGGATGGAGCACAAGAGGTGCAGGGCCACACAGGAAAGTAGGAGGATTACTACACATCTAGTGAAAATCTGCTCACAACTGGATCTCATTATACAATGACATGCAAGCACATTGAGATGCAAACCGACTGACACACACATGCGTTTTCCTCCTTGTAAGCCACACTAGCCAGCCGGCAGCACTAGCATCACCAATCTGCACTGCAAGCAATGCAAGCACACTGCAGCAATGTGCAACAGCAACTGAGCAGTGTTACCAAGTGCGCATGGTTACCGCAACGCACCTGAATAGGAACGTCAGTGATGCATGCGAGCGCTGCAACCACCTCATCCGCCATGTGGAAAGGGTACTTCCACTGCCTGCACGATGTGGCAAGGAGGAGAAGAGAGGGAGGGTGCACTGCTTCTTTAAGGTGCCTAATAAGCTGCACCCAATTCACAAGTCGCTGCAACCACCTCATCCGCCATGTCGAAAGGGTACTTCCCTCTCTCCTTTCTCTTCCCCTGCCTGTGCAAGACGACGAGGAGGAAGAGAAAGGAGAGAGGGAATGACAGAAAACGCTTCCTTTGAAGCACCTAATAAGTCGCTGTTACCACCTCATCCGCCATGTGGAATGGGTACGTCCACTGCCTGCATGGGACGACAAAGCATGAGGTGACACAAGTACGCATGTCCATACATGCATGGTGACACAAGTACGCATGTCCATACATGCATGGTGACACAAGTACGCATGTCCATACATGCATGGTGACACAAGTACGCATGTCCATACATGCATGGTGACACAAGTATGCATGTCCATACATGCATCAGATCATCACAATCCCAATCATGCATATGCACAAGCAGTGCTGACAATCTCAACTATACGACACAACTGCATATGCATGTGCTGACACAGCTGCTCGCTCCCATCCCATCCTCACCCACCTTCTTGCTCCTTCGGAAATCCTGACGTCTCCCCTCAATACCCCCCACCCACTTGGTCCATCCATGCCACCCACCTGCTCCCTGCTCCATGCTATACCCACCTGGTGGCTTTAAACCAGAAGCATACTGAATGGACTTGAAACCCCTCCGTCACTGCCTTTAGAGGCGCCTGAGAAGTCACCTGCTTCCCTCGCCATACCCAACTACATGCCTTCCTCTCCCCGCTCACCAACCCACCTGCTACCCTCTTCCCCCACCCACCTGCTCCCTGCTCGTCCACCCGCCTGCGCCCTCTCACCCACCCACCTTGCCCATTCATCTCATCTCATCTCACCTCACCATCTCCTCTCCTCCCCATCTCCATAGCCCACCCACCTGGACACTTTGTCCCAGAAGCGCCCTGAAATGGACTTGCACACATCCTTCACCGCCTGGGCAGCAGAGAGGCAGTGGGGGAAATGAAGCATAGGTGAGGGGTGCCGCACAGGGGAGGCACTGAAGCGCCCTGAAATGAACTTGCACACATCCTTCACCGCCTGGGTGGTGGGAGAGAAGGAGCCAAGTGAGCAGAGGGACGGATGGGAGAGAAGGAGCCAAGACAGCAGAGGGACGGATGGGAGAAGAGGGGCCGAGGCAGAGGCAGCAGAGGGACGGTGGGGCAAGGCAACATTGGATTTTGAGCGGTCACCTGTAGTGACGCACTAGCTAGCTATCGACCACCAGAATCTGAACAAAGCACATTGTCATATGGCAATGCAAGATTCGTAGGAACACAGCCACACAATCCTCTCACCTCGTTACAAGGCAGACACCATTCCCTCGCCTCGATATAAGATGCCACCACTCTCCCTCAACTCGTTTACACACCACCTCCACTCACCTCGTTACAAGGCACCACCAGCATTCACTCACCTCGTTATAAGGCACCAACTTCACAGCCAGCAATTCATCTGCAGCCCTCGTTATAACCACTTGCACTTGCCCCGCTGCCTGAACTGGATCCAGAGGAACCTTCCCAGCAGCTTCCATTCCGGCAGCAAGTGCATGTGGCGTGCTGCTGCTGCGCTGGCTGCAGGGCTGCAGTGTGTAGCCCGGTGAATGCGGCACGTGGGATGGCGGATTTGACAACTTTTGAGACGTCTCAAAAGTCTGTGGCGTGCTGCTGCACTGGCTGCAGGGTTGCAGTGTGTCGCCCAGTGAATGCGGCATGTGGGGTGGCGGATTTGGCACGTGGGATGGCATGTGTGGCATGTGGGATGGCACATCAGTGCCGCCCACTGCCACGGCACATGGCGGTATGTCATGTGCTGCTGACTGCGGCAACGGAGTCACCGCCTCCACCTGAGAAGACGGGTGTGGACGAAGGGGCACAGGGGGAATAAGAGAACTACCAAGCCACATGGCAGTGCGGCATGTGTTGAGTGCGGCAACGGAGTCACTGCCTCCACCTGAGATGATGGGACGGAAGAACCAGGGAGCAAGGAAGAAGACGGTAGGTTCAAGAATAGCTGGAAATGGGAAGGCAAGTTGGATTGGACGGCGCATTGATGCTGCACACTGGCATGGCACATGGCAGTGAGGCATGTGTTGAATGCGGCAACAGGATCACTGCCTCTGAGATGATGGGATGGAAGTAACACAAAGGAAGAGAGAGGAAAGACAATGTGTGAGCGGCACTCAGAAAACACTAGCACTTACATGCACATGGGGTAGGGCCCGCAGGGCTCGTTCCACGTCTTTTGAGGCGCCTCAAAACAAAAAAATGCACTCATACAACACTAGCATAGAACTCGCATGCACATGGGGGAGGGCCCTCAGAGCACTCACATGCACATGGGGGAGGGCCCTCAGAGCACTCGCATGCACATGGGGGAGGGCCCTCAGAGCACTCACATGCACATGGGGGAGGGCCCTCAGAGCTCGTTCCACGTCTTTTGAGGCGCCTCAAAACTTTTGATGCGTCTCAAAACTGAAAAATGAACTCATACAACACTAGCATTAGCATAGCACTCACATGCACATGGGGGAGGGCCCTCAGAGCTCGTTCCACATCAGCAGCCACGGCGACAGGGAAGGTCCAGACTCGGTTGCTCTTATCCCACCGCCGGTCAGGCAGCGACTGGCACAGCTGCTTGACTTCCTGTTGATGAGCGTGAGGGAAAGGGGTTGGAAGACTTTATTGGTGCCTCAAAAAGCAGCAACCGACACGGCTGTGTCACTTCGTGACCGTGGAGATGAGCGTGAGGTGACTGTGAGAGCATGCGTGGGGAGGGAGTGAGCAAGTTGGGGGAAGAAACAAGCAAGTGGGAGGAAGTGGGCGGGCGTGTCGGAGGGAGTAAGGATGCGGGAGGTACTGGGCATGTGGGGATACTGGCTCCTTGGAAGCCTCGAAAACCCATGCGATCACCCAGTGCTGCAATGGCCACCCAACCCACAGGGAAACAGTCATGAAGCGTGAATATCCGTGCAATGCTTTCACTTCACTTGACTCAGTGCAGATGCACGATGACTACCACAAGGTGACTTTCGAGTCGACTCAAAAGGTGACTTTTGACTTTTGAGTCGACTCAGAAGTCACCTCACTTCACTTGACTCAGTGCACATGCACGATGGCTACCACAAGGTGTGATGGCTCAGAACCGATCGATATGATGGTCCACATCATGATGGAACGCATCATGACGGAACGCATCATGACGGAACGCATCATTGACGGAACGCATCATGAGGGAACGCATCATGATGGAACGCATCATCACGGAACGCATCATGACGGAACGCATCATGACGGAACGCATCATGACGGAACGCATCATGACGGAATGCATCATGACGGAATGCACCATGACGGAACGCACCATGACGGAACGCACCATGACGGAACGCATCATGACGGAACGCATCATGATGGAACGCATCATGACGGAACACATCATGACGGAACGCATCATGACGGAATGCACCATGACGGAACGCATCATGATGGAACGCATCATGATGGAACGCATCATAATGGAACACATCATGATGGAACACATCATAATAGAACGCATCATTATGGAACGCATCATAATGGAACGCATCATAATGGAACGCACCATGATGGAACGCATCATAATGGAACGCATCATGATGGAACGCATCATAATGGAACGCATCATGATGGATTGCATCAAGAACAACAAGCAACAGCACGCGTTGAACCTTTGCCAAAGGTACCTAACTGGTGTTCAGTCCTGCTGGACTCGTATGTAGACGCATTTGGTCACGAAGATAACAACAATTCGGAAAGCAGCAGCAAGTTTTTGAACGTTAACTAACTGGTGTTCTGAGGACACCTTAGGACTAGAATGGTATCAGCAACCCACAGAAAGAAGCACCACGAATGAAGTTATGACACCTAGCTGGTGTTCCATGAGATTTGATTGGGAAACGGATGATAACAACAACCGGGATAGCAACACCGGGTGCTACTGTCCTGTATCTGGAGTCCCGTTTATTGTGTACCTCGTTATAAGGGATCGTCTTTGCCGCGACGCGTTCATCCTGCAGGCTCAGAATGACGCGCGTGGTGCACCCATCTGGCGGCGGCTGGCATTGCGGATGCGGCTGGCGTTGCGGACGCGGCTGGCGTTGCGGACGCGGCTGGCGTTGCGCACGCAGCATGGCTCACGAATGGTTGGGCCAATGGTTACCACAAACGGATGGCTCACGAATGGTTACGCGAATGGCTACCACAAATGGTAACATGGGTGGTCCAAATGGTAACGCGTAATTCAGAAAGGAAGTGTCGTAAGAGTCGGCTACGCCATATGCCTGGTTGCTACAAGTTGCTGCCGCGATCCTGTTGGTGCGCGCTTCGTACGTCGATTCTGCGTCCTTCGTGGCTCGCTGCTGCAGCGACGACTGACTACAAGCGGGTTACGAGCGGGGTACCAGACGGCAACGAGAGGACGAAGCTGACGTCGCCGAAGCTACGGAAGGCACAGAAAAGGTTCTGCAGCTCGCGCGTGACTGTTAGCTGGCTAGAAGCAGACTACGTCGCTAGAACGGCACCAGTAGCAGCTATCACAAACGGCCGCTTGATAGCAGGCCGCTTTGGTTGTCACTAAGAAAGGTTCGCTTTATTGCTGAAAGTGACTAATTGGAACAGGTACAGCGTGTCGCTCCGCTGGAACCAACCTAATAATAGGCGGTAATAATAAACAGCCTAACCTAGAACCCGTCACTTCTAGCCAACCGACGACGTCAGGATGCCAACAAGGGAGCCGGAACTAGCAGTATTCATGCTCAGAGAGTACCATTCAATCTCTGTGCTGAGCCTGGGTGCCAATGAGACAAACTCGGAATTCGAAAACTGAAGACTGTGGGGTGGGAGACCAGGTTAGTGAGGTCGTATCCCTGGCTAGTGTCATGACACTACCTCAAACTTTGGAACCCATGCGATTGGCCCGTTGTCTTTTTTGGACCAATCGCATGGGTTCCAAAGTTTGAGGTAGTGTCATGACACTAGCCAGGGATACGAAACGAGGGATTGTGTTGCAGCATCACTCGACTCGACACTCCCGTTGTTTTTCTTGGCGCGAAACAAATCGAGTCCAGTGCCTTGATTCTGACGAAAGTTTGATAAGCGTAGGACCTGTTTAGTGTTTGAAGGAATTGTTATCGATTACACTGGAGACACGTTTACGCAGACAAAAAGCAGTCATTTAGAATCATAATAAGATAGTACCAAATTAAGTAAAAACACAATTTCCCTCCATAGTTATGAGCTCTTGTCTTTTCCATTCTTAGCCTTACTCTCCGAGCCCTTTGATTTCTCCGTTTTCTTGCTGCTGCTCCCCTTGGTGGCAGCAGTCACACTAGCTTTTCCTTTGCGAATGTAACTGTAGTACACTATCTGCGCAAAGATGGTGCCGTGTGATAGTACACCCAAAATGCTCCCAATGGCCACTGCAAAGCAGAATGGGGAATAGAGAGAACGGGAGGAGGAAACCAGGATACAGACGAGAACACAAAGAAGCAGGACACAGGCAGGTTTGTGTTGGAGTGGTGGGAAGGAGAAGGGGGGGAGAGGAGGGGGGCGCTGGTGGGTGGGAAACTGGGGAAAGGGGGGACGGTGTGGGAGGAAGGCAAAAGACCGCGACTAAGGAATAAACGTGAGGAGATAACATGCGAAGCAGAGAGAAAATGAGCAGCAAAGAAATGAAGGGTTGAGAGGGGAATGTGAGGGGTGTCTTACTGCTGAGAGGAGCCTTTTCTTGGATAGATGTGAACAGGCGGGCTGCAGGATGGGAAGGACAAAAGAAAACCAGATGGGACGTACAAACAAAGAGAGAAAAGATCCGTGAAGCAAAGAGCTGGGCTGACAGCACTGGCGGCATCGCTATAGTCATCAGTTATCGAATGGGGAAAATGAGGTGATTTATACTGAGTGGAAGGACTTTTAAAGCTGTCGCCTACATACTTCCTGCGGGAGGACTTGGTTTATCACTTGAAAACCTGGTAGCACTGAGCTTCGCTCCAACCTTGAGTGGCGAGGTGCAGTACTGCTTTGTGACAACCCAACCCCCCCTCTGAAAATTGGCCTGCTCAGGATTGGCTTACAATTTTCATGCCAATCTCCTCCCCAACCTCGATTGGTTGCAGGTTGTGGCGAAATCGCCAACACAACCCCAACCTCACGAAATAAGTACCCCCCAACCGAACCTTACACGAAACTGGCGGGATTCGCCAGTTGTGTTTGAAACCTTCGCGCCCTCATTTCTGGAAAAGGATTATTTCGTGAGCAAATCAGACTGCGTCCTAGGGTGTGCACCCGAAATACCCCCAGAAAATACAATTTCGAATGTAGACCGCAGCTTTAAGGCGCCTAGAAGAGTCAGTTATTGGATGGAAAAGCGAGGTGTATTGATAGTGAGTGGTAGCGGAGTGGTGCTCACCAATGCAGCCAGCAAAGGTGAGGAAGGTGGTGAACACACTCAGCTGCCCCGTGCTCTTGCTCTGCTCATGGAACATCGTGACAGAACCACGAACAGCCGCACATGCCGTGAGATAACATGGCATGACAAGGCGATATGATATGATATGATATGATATGATATGATATGATATGATACGAGTCAACCGTATGACTTGACATGGTAGCGGAGTATGATATGAGATGCAACACGCAGGGATAATGATGCTAACTTGTAGCACACGGAATGAGCAGGCAACGACGTGATAAGCTGGCATGACACGACATGGGATGGCACGGCATGGAATGACACAGCATATACTCAACAATCAAAACCAATGCTGCATGCTCACCACATAGTTGCTCCACATTTGGGGGATGCGTCCAATGGTGAACAGAGCCGTTTGGGCATTCTGCATGAGATAACAGGGTTGAATGGGTTGAGATGGGGCGGGACGGGACGGGACGGGACGGGACGGGATGGGATAGGATGGGATGGGTTTGGATAAGATGGTTTGCATTGCTTTTATTGAGTGACAGAAGGCATGGCCGATCGAAAAGGCAATGCGTGCGCTGCAGGGTGTTCAGGAGAAGGGCCACTGCAGGACGTTGGTTGGAGACAAAGAGAGTTCTAGCAGGAGCACAAGCGTTCAATGGTAGGCAAGAATACATCATAATGCAAATCCTGCTACTAGTCGACAAGTTGAAAATGCACAGGTTGCTATAGGCGCACACGTATTGGCTAGCTAGAGACGCCCACTCATGTAGATGATCCCATACACGGAGTCCCAATTTGGATTACAAGAAAGGAAGCCCAACAGGCGGCCACTCATGTACATGATCTGAGACAGGTGTGTGAGGTGTGAATTCATCACATCATTCCTTCAAACAGTTCTCTAGTCGAACGATAAACTGGAAGAAAAAACAGGGTCACTCACATAGATGGTCTCGTACAGGTTGGCGCTCACTGCCCCTGAGAACAGCACTGGTACCAGGGCGGAGTAGCTGTAAGACAGAAGGCGATGCAAGGAGAGGTGTCCATGGGAAGGATGAAAGGGAGGAGAGGGGAGAGAAGTGGGTGCAGGGAGGGGCGTGCATGAGAACAGCACTGGTACCAAGGCAGAGTAGCTGTTAAGGAGAAGAGGCTGCACAAAGAGGAGTCAATGGAAAGGATGAACGCGGGGAAGAGCACTGGGGAAATGGCGGTAGAAGAGGGCGAAGGGAGAGGCGTGAGAACAGCACTGGTGCCTTGGCAGAATAGCTGGAAGGGAGAGGCGTGAGAACAGCACTGGTGCCTTGGCAGAATAGCTGGAAGGGAGAGGAGGAGGACGCAGGGAGAGGTGTCAATGGGAAGGATGAATGGGGAGGAGAGGAGGGGAGATGGGGCGAGTAGAGGGTGGGGGGAGGGGCGTGAGAAAGTACAGCACTGGTACCATGGTGGAGTAGCTGTTAAGGAAAAGAGGTTGCAGGGGGAGGTGTCAATGGAGAGGATGAAAGGTGTGGGAGACGGGGTGAGAGGGAGGGAGAAGAGGGTGCAGAGAGGGGCGTGAGAACAGCACTGGTACCAGGGCGGAGTAGCTGTTAGGGAGACGAGGGTGGGGGGAGAGGTGTCAAGTCAAGCGGAGGGGAAAGAACTAACATATGCCATCCACAAACGTGAATGCGGGAGGAGTTGCACTCACATGCTGACGTTTCCTAACTGACACAACTGGCACTCACATGCCCACTTTGATCCACGTGGTGGATGCCTGGTTGGGCAGATGCGAGTATATGAGGAACATGAGGATGAGCGCTGCAGGGGGGGGGGGGAGGGAGAGAGAGAGGGGAGGGGGGAGGAGGGAAGGGGTAGGGGGGAGAGAGTGGTGGACAGCAAGAGGACGCAGAGGTATTGAATGGAGCGATGCACAGGGGCAAGAGAGTAGCTGCTGGCTTTGATCCACGTGGTGGATGCCTGGTTGGGCAGATGCGAGTATATGAGGAACATGAGGATGAGCGCTGCACGGGGGAAAGAGAGGAGGGGTTAGAGGAGGGAGGGGTAAGAGGAAGGAGGGGGGGAGAGGAGGGAGGGGGGGAGAGGAGGGGTAGGACAGCAACGGGACCAAGAGGTAGTGCCTGAGGAACATGAGGATGAGCACTGCACAGCAGAGGGTAAAACAGAGGGGGGGGTGGAGGAGGGATGGTTGTGGGGGGGAGGAGGTGTGGAGGAAAAGAGAGGGACAGGGAGGGGAACCAGAAGCAAAGTAACGCGTTCTGCCTTGCAGATGCACGAACAGTACAAGCGGTTATCTCTAACAGTACATGAAACAACAAAAGTGCATGCTTGTTACAGGGCATAAAAATTGCTTACACTGCAGGAGGAGGAAGAACAGCTCGCCATACGCAGTAAAGGGGACCTTCTTAAAGAGGCAGTACCCCACGGAAATAGTGTAGCCAACACACTCGATTTCAAACGACGGTACACTCAAGCCCTCTATGCTGTTGCTGCGGATGATCACGAGGATCTGCAAGTAGGTAGGGGAAAAGAGCAAAAGACACATAACCACTTATACATGCAATCTCTTAAAGGACGGAACAATATGAATTCCGTTTTGGAGGGGGGGGGGGGGGGGAGAGGGGGGAGGAGTGGGGGACGGGGGGGGAAAGGGGAGGAGAGCGGAGGCGGAGGGGGTGGCAGGTCAGGTCAACGGGCTGTTTACTATCCACTCAGGGTCCTCGATGTTATTGCTGTGGATAATCACGAGAACTTGGGCAAAGGAGGAGGTGGGAGAGGCTTGAAGGAAAATAAACATTTATACACGCGATCTCAAAGGGCATATTAATAATTTCTCCGATGCTGCTGCTGCGGATTAAATCACGAGGATCTGCAATATTGAGGAGAGGAATGTTAGTGGCAAGACCCAACGGAAACAGCGTGGCCCAACGAAAACACTCGCCTTAATGTTCCCCGATTGTGGCACACTCATACCCTGGTGATATTGCTGCTAATGCCGTCACTAACGTCGTCAGTAACGCCTTGCCGTACCCTAGGACCTTCGCGAAGAATCACCTTCTTTCGATGAATTCGCTGCAGTTTTTCCGCAAACGAGAGCTGTATGCGACCACGTCGCCAGACCTCAGCACCTGGTGCGAACCATTCCCAATGTCTCATTTCACCAAACATTATTCGATTGATCTAAATACCATATTTTATTCGGACTGATTGTCCTATTTCGGGTTCGTGCTTCACCTGTGGGAGCTTCAGTATCGTGGATCCCAGAATGATGCCGTAGCCGAGCGCCTTGGCGAGTAAATTAAGGAGGCATTCCTTCTCGGGCATGTGATACTCCGCCACGGCCACCAGCACGCACGTGAAATTCATCCCTGCTATCACTAGTTCGTCCATTTTCGCCATGATCCCTGCTATCCCTGCTATCGCTGCGGTCCCTGCTATGGCTGCTATCACTGCTTGTAGAGGCCTGAAGACCAACCACCACTCGTAAAAAGCATGTACACGCTTTTTGCTGTCTGAATTTGCTGGTGATGGAAAATTGATCTGTTTGACAATTGTAAGGGGTTGAAGTGCGTTTCTGTATGTTGCAGTCAGTTCAAGTGCGATGCAGATCGACGGTGCGTCACACCCTTACCAGAATGAGGACGTGTAAAAGTGGACGATCGATCACTTTCCGCGATCAAGGGAGGACCAGTTACCAAGTGTACCGCCTTATAGCAATGCTACAGTTTGATAATCACGCACTTAAAGGATTTTTATTTATTTGGTGGATATAAGTGTACTACATGCATACAAACATCCTTAGTCTTAACTGGAACTAGGAGGGTGTAGAAAACTACCATTGTAGCATCTCCTTTATGGTGGCTGGAAGGCTATTCCCCTATCCTCCCATACTGCCTTAAAACCCGCCCTCCACGTCATCGAGGCCTCCGAATCAAACAACCTGCGCATGACATTTGCCTCGTCAGCATCCAGATGGCTCCACTCCCCTTTTCCCCTCGTCCCCAACTTGTTCGCCGCCCTTTTCCGAGCTCTGCTGTAAATCTTCACGTGCCTCGTGAAACTAACTGCAATACGCCGCAGGGCCGGCTGCCCCTGAAAACCGCGTTGCACCTCTCCAGCCAGACTTGGTGCGCTGTGGTTGAGATTATCGCTGCTTTCGAAAATCCCGTCGACGTGCAGCTCTCCTGAAAGAGCATGTCGCCGAGGGACCCCATCACCCTGCCCGGATTCATCCACTGTACAGCTGCCTTCATCATTCCGACCACATGTTGGATTGTCGGGCAGCTGTAGAGACAGTGGTTCTGCGACTCCATGGCCCCGCAGTGTATGCACATCGCCCGCGCCCCCAGGAAAGGGAGTCTTTCTCCCACCTGAAGGTTGTTACTGTGCGTCCGCAATATAATTTCCCTCGCCCTGCCCGGGGTCGAAAGAGAGTCTCGAACACGGATGGCCTTCTTCTAGTCAACCTTCCTCCCCATCGTCTCCTCCCCCTGCAGCTGCTGCTTCGGCTGAGTCACTGGGGTTTTCATCGCCCTCCTCAGTTGTTTCAGCTCGGCACGTTCCCCCTTGTCACAAATCTGCGAGCGTAGTAACCGCATCCTTGGGGCTCCAAGTGCTCCTCGTACCCTCCCTCCCAGCTCCACCATGGGGGTTGCTAGTAGGAGATTAATGTCCGTCATGCTGGCGTACTCCACCCGGCTTATGTATTTTGTCTTGTCAACCGACACTCTCGTCCTGTACAGCACTCCTTCCCTTGCGTAATCCAATCTGTAATAGAAAAACTCCCCCGGTCGGTAAGACGCCTTCTGTATCAGCCTGGTAGCCATGAACATTTCTTCTACAGTTAAAGTTTTCAGCACCATGTCCTTCCAGTTTTGTGGCGTCGCCTCCAACGCCTTAATCGCCCACTTCCGTTGTTCTTCTCTGCCCAACTTTGTCTCCAGCGTGGCCTCATCTTTTAACCTCCTGCTCCCATCCGGCTCCTTTTCAAGCAGGTCCCCCAGTTTGACACCCTTCAGGCAGTGTGGCCCTTCTGGTCGGTGTCTCCCGGGCGCAACGTAGCGAGCCAGGATGCTAAGAGGGTAAGCAAGGTCAGGTCGAGTGCAGGTCATCAGGTACATGAGGCAGCCCACAAGCTCTGGATACGGGCCACTCGGCTCTACGGACTCATCCGAAGGCAGAGCTGAGAGCGAGTGACCGGTAGGCAGAGAAGTGGACTGTGGCGAGGAGTACTCGAAGCGGAAGCGCTGAAGGACCTGCTGCACCATGTGTGACTGAGTCAAGGTAATGGTGCGCCGTGCTCTGTCCCGGGTGATCTGCAAGCCAAGATAGCTGCGCAGCTCACCCAGGTCTGTGCACGTGTGTCTCTTCTGCAGCTCCGACTTCACGTGGGCAAGTCCCTCAGTGTCAGCAGTGGCAAAGACCAAGTCGTCGACGTACACGAGGATGTAGAACGACGTCAGCGAAGTGTCAGTGCGTAGCAACAGCGACGGGTCAGCAGTCAAAGGAGCAAACCCAAGAGCCGCAAGCGTCGTCCTCAGTGTGTCGTGCCACTCGCGAGGCGCCTGGCGGAGACCTTAGACTGGTCCCCGGAGGCTCCACTGGGTACCTGCAGGAAACCACCCAGTGAAGCCCGGTGGGCGGCGCAGCCAGATCTCCTCGTGCAGGCTGCCCTGTAGGAAAGCAGTGCTGAAGTCAAGAGAGTGAAGCTCGTAGTCACGCCGATCGGCGACGTGCAGCAGAACCCGAAGAGTGGTCATCTTCGGGGTAGGGGAGAATGTCTGGAAGAAGTCAACTCCCTGTCGCTGAAGACAGGCGGAGAACCCGGCGGCCGCTTCACCCTGAAAATCCACATGCCACTGACGATGTTCGCCCCAGGTGGGGGAACCTCGTCGACGTAAGTGCCTGTGGACTTCCAGGATGCCATCTCTGCGTCCATGGCTGTCTGCCACTGAGAGGAGTAGGGACCCTCAATCGCCTCTGCGTAAGAGCGCGGGGTCGGGATGTCTGGTGCATCCGGGTCTCCCTCAGCTGCAATCAGCATGGACACGAGATGAGGTACAGCAGCTGCAAAACACTCAAAGTCCTCTAGCCTGTCCTCAAGGACGTTCGTGCCAAGAGCACACTCACCCCCGAAGGACGGAGGTCAGACAGACTCTGACTCAGCAACAAGACTAGTGGCGTAGTCGAGACGACAGCGAGCAGCAAATTCGACAAGCTCAGCAACTAAGGCAGACGCAGTAGTGGACTCAAAGGAAGGGTCAGTGACAACAGTAGCTAGCAGACGCGTGAGAGTAGGGCTGGCAGCACGAAGTGAGTCAGACTCCGGGTCCGGACCGTCAGCAAGGGAGGACGCAGGAGGAGAAGGCAGAGGGACACGCAGTGGAACAGAGGAAGGACGAAGAGCCATCTGGTGCGTGCCGGGGACAGGAGGAGGACGCTGACGCGGAACACGACGACCAGTGCGAACAGCGCGAACAGGCGACGCAGGACGAGGCGCAGGCTCACGACGCTCTGTAAGACCTCCGGGGTGCTCAGTGTAAGGAGAAGGAGCCGGCAGTGGGGAGGCTGGCAGTAGCTGTAGCTGTGACAGGTCAGGCGGAGGACATAGAAAGGGAGGAGGAAGGCCAGTAGAAGGCGGGAGACCAAGAACATGCTGAAGGAGTGGAACGAAGTACGGGCGTGGCTGCACAGTGCCTCCAGAACCAGCACCGACAGCACCAGCACCCCCAGGGCCAGCACCTCCAGCACCAGCTCCAGTGCCTCCGGCTCCAACGCCTGCAGCACCTCCACCTCCAGCAGCTCCAGTACCTCCAACAGCTCCAGCTCCAACTCCTCTAGCTCCAACGCCTGCAGCACCTCCAGCTCCAGCAGCTCCAGTACCTCTTGTACGAGCACCTCCGAGACCTGCTGCTCCAGTACCTCCGGCAGCTGCAACTCCAGCTCCTCCAGCGCCAACGCCTGCAGCACCTCTAGCTCCAGCAGCTCCAGTACCTCCAGTACGAGCACCTCCGGGACTAGTGGCTCCAGCACCTCCAGCAGCTCCAGCTCCAGTGCCTCCGGTAGCTCCAGCTCCAGCAACTCGAGCACCTGCAGCACCACCAGGTCCAGCAGCTCCAGTACCTCCAGTACGAGCACCTCCGGGACCAGCGGCTCCAGTGCCTCCAGCACCTTCGGGACCAGCAGGTCCAAGGCCTACAGCTCCAGGACCTCAAGCGGAAGGCCCCCCAGCTCCAGCAGCGCCACTCTGAAGACTCCAACGCCGAGCAAACCACTCGCGCAGCTGCGGTGGAGAGAGAGGCTCCCGCCTGGACGAGGCACTTGGAGAACCTCCTGTACCTCCAGCACCTCCAGGACCAGCAGCTCCAGCACCTCCGGTACCTCCACCTCCAGCGCCTCCAGCTCCAGGGTCTCCAGCGGCAGGCCCCCCAGCTCTAGCAGCGTCACGCTGAAGGCTCCAGCTCCGAGCAAACCACTCGCGCAGCTGAGGTGGAGAGAGAGACTCCCGCCGTGACGAGGCACCCGGAGAACCTCCAGTAGACAAAGTACCTCCAGGCGCAGCACGCTCAAGCTCAGCACCCCCAAGCTCAGCACCCCCAGGCTCCGCACGCTCAGGCTCAGCACCCCCAAGCTCAGCACCCCCAGGCTCCGCACGCTCAGGCTCAGTACCCCCAGGCTCCGCACCCTCAGACTCAGCAACCCCAGGCTCAGCACCCCCAGGCTGCGCACGCTCAGGCTCAGCAACCCCCGGCTCCACACGCTCAGGCCCAGCACCCCCAGACGCAGCACCCCTAGCAGCACCAGAGTCGACAGCTACCTCGACAGTCTCGACAGGGTCTACCTGGGACACACCTAAGGGGGCAGGACCCTGAGGGGGGAGGGGGTCTACCGGAGGAGGACCTGGTGCGAGGAAGAGCGACGGGGGGGGGGGGAGAGGGGCAGTGCGGTAGGGGAAGAGACGGTAAAAGGGAACCGACTCGTCAAACGTCACGTCCTGAGAGGGCATGACACGGCGCGAGGTGGGGTGGTAAAACTGCCAGCCAGGCGCGTCAGGGGGAAAGCCAAGGAAGACGCAGGGAATGGCGCGGGCGGAGAGCTTGTCCGCGGACGTATCGCGGACAAAGGCACGAGAGCCCCAGACCCGGAACACCGACGCATCGCCAACCTCTCCCCTCCAACGCAGTGTCGGCGAGGTCTCCGGCAAGGAGACACGGGGCCAGAGGTTGAGCTGATGCGCAGCGTATCGGACCGAAAATGGGGGGCAGCAGAATGAATAATAAAGGTACGAGCGACCTCCATGACTAAGCCAATGCGGCGCTCAGCAACCCCATTCTGCTGCAGAGAGGCCAGAAGCGTGAACGTCTGGGGAATGCCCTCCCCACGACAAAAGTCCCGCAAGAGGTCGGAGGCAAACCCACCACCTCTGTCAGAGTGCAGACGCAGGACGGGAAGGTCCGTCTCGAACCGCTCGCGGAGCTGGAGACGAACAGCGCGGATCCAAGGGATCAAAACATCAGAGACCTCCCCCTTGGTGCGCAAGGGGAAGACCGTGGTGTAACGCGTGTAGTCGTCGACAACCAGCAGAATGTAGCGCTCGCGGCCCTGTCCACGGACGCGGGCTGGGCCCCACACGTCCATGTGGAGAGTCTGCAGGGGAGCAGTCGTTGGGGGAAACTTGGAGGAGTGAGGAGCGGCGCGCTGCCGCTCCTCGACACAGGGAAGACAGGGAGGGGCGGGTGAGGGTGGGAGGGGAGGGAGAGACCTGAGAAGACCAGAGACAAGAAGGAGGGAGTGCATGCCACGAAGGCGTGCCACGGAGGGGTGACCAAGGCGGTGGTGCCAAAGGAGCGTCTGGTGCAACAGGGCGCGACACGAGCAGGGGGCCGACAGCTGACCTGACGCAGACGCAGACGCAGCCACCTGAGGAGGCGCAGTAGTCAGTGTGTACAGACTCGACCCAGGCCGACGGGTGAACGTGGCCAGGTGCAGGCCAGTCCGGGAGCACGTACAGATCGCCACACGCTGTCCTCCAGGGGTGAAGGTATCAACCCACTCATCTTGAAGGACGGCGTTGCTCACCAAGTTCGTAGAGAACGAGGGGAGGTGAAGACCTGACAGTGAGCCAGACGGAACCGCCGGACACGGCAAAACAATTGAGGAACGTGCAAGGACTGGGCCCCCGGAGGGGTCAGCCAGAGAGACAGCAACAAGTGCAGAGAGTGGTGTGACTGTGGTACTGTCGCGAAAGAAACAGCGGGAAGCACCTGAGTCAAGCGTGAAGGTATGCAAGGCCGCAGCAGGCGCAGTACCAGAGAGAGCAGACTCACCAGCACCTAGAGCAACAGACTCACAAGCACCTAGAGCAGCAGCCTCTATACCTGGGTCGGGCGGCCCACACAGGTAACAGTCACCCTCAGCACGTCTCTGAGACGCCCAACGCTGAGCAAACCACTCACGAAGCTGCTGGGGCGTAAGGGTCTCACGTGGACGCCGCTGCAGCTGCACCGGGCCACCTCCAAAAACTCCCAACTGAGTAGCTGCACCGCGACTGCCACTACGGCCACTACGCTGAGACGCCCAACGTTGAGCAAACCACTCACGAAGCTGTTGGGGTGTAAGGGTCTCACACGGACGCCGCTGCAGCTGCATCTGGCCACCGCCAGAAACTCCCCACCGAACAGCTCCACAGCGACTGCTACGACGGCCGCCACCACTCCCACTGCTGCCGCCACCGTCGCCACCACTCCCACCGCTGCCGTGAAGAGAAGTCATGCGACCAGCAGGGCAGCACGTAGGGAAGGAAGGGGGGCGAGGAGGCACTAGGGTAGGTCGGGGTGGTGCACGGTCAGGGAAGGACGGCGCGCGGCCAGAGCAGGGCTGCGCGCTGCTAGAGCAGGGCGGCGCGCGGCCAGAGGAGGGCGGCGTGCGGCCAGAGCAGGGCGGCGTGCGGCCAGAGCAGGGCTGAGCGCGGCCAGAGCAGGGCGACGCGCGGCTAGTGCAGGGCGGCGCGCGGCCAGTAGCAGGCAGTAGCTCCTAGGGCAGCAGCACGAAGGGTTTTTTTTTCTTTTCTTTTAAGTTAATTAATTAATTTATTCATTTTAGGGTTTAGCAGGGCGCACAGGGCGCTGCAGAGGCGGCTCAGGCAGGGCAGGGCAGGGCGCTAGCGCGCGCAGGGCAGGGCGCTGGCGCGTTGGCAGGGCAGGGCGCTGGCGCGGGCAGCAGCGTGCATGGGCAGGGCGGCGCTGGGCAGCGAGTGCAGGCCCGCGGCGGGCGCAAAACGCAGGCACGGCGGGCGCAAGGGGCGGGCCCGCGGCGGGCGTAGCGGACAGGTGCGGGAGGGGCGAACGGGCGGGCCCGTGACGGGCCGAACGGGTAGGCGCGGCGGCGCGAAGGCAGGGCCCGCGGCGGGCCTAACGGGCGGGCGCGGCAGCGGGGGTAACTGGCAGGTGCGGCGGCGCGAAAGGAGGGCCCGCGGCGGGCCTAACGGGCAGGGGGTAGGGCGCGATGCGCAGGGCAGCAGGGCGCTACGCGCGGGCTGCAGCAGAGCGCGGCGCGCGGGGCAGCAGAGCGCGACGCGCGGGCTGCAGCAGGGCGCGACGCGCAGGGCAGCAGGGCACGGGGCAGAGCAGGGCGTGCGCGAGGCAGCGCGACGCGGGGCAGGGCAGGGCGTGCGCGATGCAGCGTGACGCGGGGCAGGGCAGGGCGTGCGCGGGGCAGCGCGACGCGGGGCAGGGCAGGGCGTGCGCGAGGCAGCGCGACGCGGGGCAGGGCAGGGCGCGCGCTGACGGCGCAGCGCCGGGCAGGGCGTGGGGTAACGCGGTAACCGTAGTTGGTCACTAAATAATGGGGGGCCCGAAAAAAACGGTCCTAGGCTAGGACCTGCTCTGAAACCATGTCAAGAGAATGAACGAGGAATGAATTGACTAACAGCAGGATGGGTACAAGTACTAACCCTAATTGGGTTGTACTCCATATGGGCTACCCCACTATAGCCTTCACAAGATACAGCATATGAGTTTGACAGTATACGCCGTAGCTCTGACGCGGGATGTCCGCGACACCCTCCTCCGCAAGGAACTGGACGATCTGGGGAAACATGTGGATGGGCGTGTCGGTGTGGCACACGAAACGAATGGCCCGCATGAGACATGCGACGCAAGAGCCTTCTGGATCGCCATTCGCGAAGTCGGCGATTTTCTTCTGATCAATGATTTTCTTCATCAAATTCGCCTGCTTCTTCATCGCGTCGTCATGCTTCATGCTGTTCTCGTGCCACCGCATGGAGCCAAGCTGCAGATCACGTCCGCCGGCGCCATTTTGGCCGTATCGTGCGTTATCCTTCCCGTGCTCCATGCACACACTGCAACGCAGACACGGCTCGCCTTCGGGGGTCTTGTCAAGAATCAACCAATCGAGCTTGGGCAGCCATTCCGAGGTGTAATTTTTCTGAGCTTTCAGGTAAGCCTTATCTCTCTTCTCCACGTCTAAAAGGGGAGGAATGGGGGGTGGTACAGAGGCGGGAGGCAGAGCGGGGGGCTTCGGCGGCGGGGTTCCCCACTGCAGCACTTGCTGCGTCATTCGTCGCTTTTTCGGGGCCATTGATCCCGTCAACTCCGGAGTGGCGGCATCAATGACTTGGGTTGGAACCGTCGCTGGTTCAGCAGGTTCCTCCGTTTGCGGAATCTGCAGCCTCAGGCTCCCCGTGTGGCGATCGACACCAGAAGTCGATACCGTCAACCGCTTCGCCACCTTCCGTCACCGGCCTCGTCATCGTCGTGCATGTGCGCCTGATGCACACTACGGAGAAACTGAAGCCCAGTCACTTGACGACTGCTACACGATGGTGTCAGTATCCATGGTGTGCGGGGCTGTGCCTTGAAACCCCACAGAGATCAAGCTAGGCTGGTGCGATGGAGTGCTCGTCAATGGAAAGGGAGATAACGAGAAAGAATGTGGGGTTTGGTGTTCACCCCATCAGCCAGCCGAGCAACAGACCTTTCGCTTCGCGCCGCACACGAAAGTGGGGCCGCTGACTAACCTGCTGAATGCTGCATGTAAGGTTGGGGATGTACATCGTGTGCGGTTTACAAAAATCCAGCTAAGTATACGGTGGGTGGGTGGCTCACAGCGTGCGCTGGCCCGAAAGATGCCCTACCAGCCAATCAACGTACAAGCTGCTGCCAACACAAGCGAAAACCAGAGGGATTTCCGGTGCGGTTCGGGTAAAAACCGGTAACGTGGGAATAAGGGGCAGGGCCTATTTTTGGTTTTGAGGCACTCTTGGGAATCAGGGTGCTCTGATGACGTCACCCTGCCTGTCAGGGTATTATTTCTTCCACCCTGTCAAAATCAGGGTAAAAACTTTTGTGCACCCTGATTTGTAACGGAAGTGGGGGAATTGGGGCTGGGAGTGGAGAGGGAATTGTGGGGAGGGGCTGGGAGGTGTGAGGGAAACGGGGGGAGTTGAGCGGGGAGTGGGGAGGGATGTGGGATAAATGGGGCTCGGCGGTTGGGAGAAGTGCGGGAAATGGTGAGAAATGTGCTGAAGGTGTCAAGATAGCAAGCAGAAGTTAGAACAGAGAAGGGGCTTTCACTAGCAAACATTGGGATACATATAGCAAACCCTAACACGGCTGTACTCACTATAGAGTACCCCACTGCAGACTAGAGAAATATAACATTCTGACACACCCCCATAGTCAAAGTGGGGTATAATCAGCACAGCATGCAGTCGCATAATAAGTTCACAAGCACAAGTAAAGCTAGAGACAGTCACAGAGGGCAAGTGAGGAGGAGGAGGGACTGTGAGAGGAGTGGAGATAGGAGGCGACGGGTGAAGCCGCAGACGCACGGGCAACAGGAGCGGCGCGCACGGTGGCTACCGGACACAAGCAAGGGTATCCGGACTACTGGAGTCACTGGCTCCGCGGCTAAGACGAGCAGCTGGAGCAACGGACCCACAGGCGACTGGCGCAGCAGGCTCGCTGGGCTACCGGAGCAAGGGTGGCCCCCGTACTACTGGCGCTGCTGACGTCACGACGGGTACCTCCGTTCAACCTCCCCCAACTGTCCCATACCCCTTTCACACACCCTTTGCTGCACCCCTAGCTTCACTCCCACAACACCCCCCTAGCGCCACTTCCTCGGCTCCCACACACCCACCCCCCTCAGCGGCAGCTGCAGCAGTGGGAGACGGAGGAGGAGGAGGAGCACGGGACGGCTCACACACCCGTCACCCCCATACTCGCCACCCCCACACTCGCCACCCGCGGGGAGGACGAAGCATCGCGGCGCACGGGGGCACGGGGTGGCGCAACGGGAGCACAGGGGGCGCGTGCGGGTCCCCAGGGCGGTGCGACGGAAGCGCAGGGGGCGTGCGCGGGTCCCCAGGGCGGCGCGACGGGATGGCGGGGGGCTGCGCGCGGGTCCCCAGGGCGACGCGACGGGATCGCGGGGGGCGCGCACGGGTCCCGAGGGGCGACGCGAAGGTCGACAGGGGGGGACGCGCGGGTCCCTGGGGGCGGCGCGACGGTCGACGGGGGGGAGACGCGCGGGTCCCCGGGGTGAAGCGCGAGGCAGTAAACCGCCGCGCGCCCCGGGGCGCACGGCGGGCAGAAAACGGGCGCGCGGCGGGCAGAAAACCGCCATGCGCCTCGAGCGCGTGGCGGGAAGAAAAAACGTCGCGCGCCATGGGGCGCGCGACAGACAGGACAGCAGCGGAAGCAGGTGGGCCCACAGGCCAGGAGCGCACTCGCTCTGATAGCATGTCAAGAAAGCAAGCAGAAGTTAGAACAGAGAAGGGGCTTTCACTAGCAAACATTGGGATACATATAGCAAACCCTAACAGGGCTGTACTCACTATAGAGTACCCCACCAGGGCCTATGTTATCAGGATAATTTATCCTGATTCTCCTGAATTCAGGATAGGTGTCGTGTGCTTCTCCTGAGAAAACAGCATAAGGGAATTACTTGTCCTGTAAAATCATTATAATGGTTATTTTGCGTACTGAAAACTCAGAATACGTAAAGCTGTAGGTTCAGCCCTAACGACTTAGGATAGTGTCGAATCTCGCCCTGAAGCGAGATGTACTGTACGAAAAATCTCCAGGGTTTCGGGGCCTAAAAAAAAAAGCGCGAGCACCTCAAACATAGGAACACGGGAATCGAGCAGGCGACTTATTGTGTAACAGACCGTTGTCAAACATATATGTTATAGCCTGTTTAGGCTGTAGTGGGTTAGACCTTAGGGGGTACAGTTTCCTAGGGTTTATATTTGTACCCATCTCATTTCCTAGTCAATCATTCCTCGTATTATTCTCACATGGTATAGAGCGGGTTCCCTAGTGGGACCGTTTTTTTTCAAGGGCCCACCACTACGATTTTATTTTTTCCTTACCTGCCCGAAGCGCGCTTCGCGCGCCCTGTAACGGCCCCTTCGCGGCCTCCTCGTGCCCTTCGCGGCCCCTCTCACGGCCCTTCGCGGCCCCTTCGCGGCCCTTCGCGGACCCTCTTGAGGCCCTTCGCGGCCCCTTCGCGGCCCTTCGCGGCCCCCTTCGTGGCCCTTCGCGGCCCCCCTCACGGCCCTTCGCGGCCCCCCTTCGCGGCTCTTCGAGGCCCCTTCGCGGCCCTTCGCGGCCCCTTCGCGGCCCTTCGCGGCCCCCCTTCGCGGCCCTTCGCGGCTCTGCTGCCCCGTCGTCGCCGCCCCTGCAGCAGCTGCCGTCGCCCCTGCAGCAGCTGCCGTCGCCCCTGCTGCCGCCGTAGCGGCCCTGCTGCTCCGTCGTCGCCGTCCCTGCAGCAGCTGCCGTCGCCGTCCCTGTTGCAGCAGCAGCTGCCACCGTAGCGGCCCTGCTGCCGCTGCTGAGCCTGCAGCCGCCCTGCCGACGCGCTTGTCCCGGCCCTGCCCTGCCGCCTCGCCGCGGCCCCTCCTTGTGGCGGCCCCCTGCCCTGCCGACGCGCCCCGGCCCAGCCCCACCAGTAGCGGCCCACCACTTCCGCCACTGGTAAGTGCACCGCCGCACCCGCGCACTGCTGCGCCCGCGCCGCCCTGTCTAGCCGAGCCGCCCTACCGAACCGCGCCGCCCTGCCGAGTCGCGCTGCTACTGCTGCTGCTGCCACTAGGCCATTGCTGCTGCTCCTGCTGCTATGGCAAACCCTAATGTACTCACCTTCGATGCTGAGGGTCGAGCGGTCGATTTTGAGGTCTGGGTTGATGATTTGCAGCTGTTCCTGCAGTGCGATAGCAAGGATGGTGTCTCACTGTTTGATCTCACTTCTGGCGCCCGTGCTGCCCCTGCTGCCGATGCTGACAGTACTGTTCACTCACAGTGGACCACACGCGATGCTGCTGCCCGTCTTGCTGTCCGTAGTCACCTGCCGTCTGCTGAGCGCGCACACTTTAGCCAGTACAAGACTGCTAGCACTCTGTACACTGCTGTTGTTGCGCGCTACTCCTCCCCTGCCACTGTTGCCCTTAGCCGCCTCATGCTGCCGTACCTGTTCCCTGACCTAGCCGCTTTTGCCACAGTCGCTAACCTCATTACGCACCTCCGCACTAGTGACACCCGCTACCGCGCTGCGCTCCCTGCCGAGTTCTGTGCCAAGAACCCCCCCCCCTATGTACATCACTCTCTACTACCTCGTCACCCGGCTCCCTGACTCCCTTTGCTCGGTCAGGGACCACTTCCTCTCCATTTGCCCCACCACGCTCACCGTTGACCTCCTCGAGGAGCGCCTCCTTGCAGCTGAGAAGAGTATAGTCGCTGTAGGAGCCTCTCGTGGTGACCCTCGTGCCCCTTTCTTTGAGGGGTGCTCCCCCGTCCCTCTTTTGCCCTCTGTTGCCTCTGCTGCTGCTGTCGACCTCGTTGGCACGGAGTCGGTCGGCGCTGCGTCTGCCCCTAGTGGGAAGCGCCGCTACAGCAAGGGCAAGGGGGGCAAGGGGGGTGGAGGGGATGGCGGGGGCGGCGGTGGTGGCGGTGGAGGAGGCGGAGGGGGTGGAGGTGGAGGTGGGAGTGGTGGAGGGAGTGGGGGCTCCGGTGGCGGCGGTGGAGGTGGAGGCGGCGGAGGCAGTGGGAGTGGGGGTGGAGGTGGCGGCGGCGGCGGCGGAGGTGGGAGTGGCGGGGGCGGTGGTGGGCAGCGGGGAGGCTCTAGCGGTGGCCAGCGCCAGCAGCAGCAGCGCTCCCGTGAGACCCCGTCGCCTCAGCAGCTCCGTGAGTGGTACGCTGGGCGTGGGAGGTCTGGGGGTGCTGGTCCCTGCACCTACGTTCTTCGCACCGGCGACCGCAGTGGAGAGACGTGCGGCGGCCCGCACACCACTCCAAGCTGTTTCGGCCGCCTGACTGACGCGTGGCGTGCACAGTTCCCTGGCTCCGCTGAGATCCCTCGCTGGGATATTCTGCTTAAGTCAGGGGTTGCTATCTTTGATCTTGACTATGATGCTATCCTTGCTGCTATGTATGCTGTGTCTATTAGTGCTGAGGGTAACTGTTACCTGTGTGTTCCGCCCGACCCGGGCATTGAGGCTGCTGCTCTAGGTGCTAGTGAGTCTGCTGCTCCAGGTGCTGGTGAGGCTGCTCTCTCAGGTACCGCGTCGGCTCAGGTCTTGCACACTTTCACCCTTGACTCGGGTGCTTCCCGCTCCTTCTTTCGCGACTGCACCACACTCTCGCCGCTCAATCGGCCTGTGGCAGTCTCTCTGGCTGACCCCTCCGGGGGACCAGTTGTGGCCCGTTCCTCCACTGTTCTCCCGTGTCCTGCGGCTCCGTCCGGCTCGCTGTCTGGTCTTCACCTCCCCTTGTTCTCTACGAACTTGGTGGCGGGTGCTGATCTTCAGGATGGGGGTGCTCACCAGTTCACCCCTGCCTATCAGCGTGTGACGCACTGCACGTGTGCTCGGACGGGCCGTCACCTGGCCACGTTCACCCGTCGGCCAGGGTCCAGCCTCTACACCCTTACCACTGAGTCTCCTCCAGTCACTGCGACTGGTCAGGTTGCCGCGTCTGGTCAGTTGTTTGCTGCAGCGTCGCGGTCTGGCCCTGAGTCTGCCCCCTGCTCGTGTCGCCTCCTGTCTCACGAGACTCTCCTTTGGCATCACCGCCTTGGTCACCCCTCCCTGCCTCGTCTTCGAGGCATGGCCTCCCGTGTCCTTGTCTCAGGTCTGCCCCCTTCCCTCCCTCCCCTTCCTCCGGGGCCTGCCCCTACCTGCGTTCCCTGCGTCGAGGGCCGGCAGTGCGCTGCTCCTCACTCCTCCGAGTTTCCTCCAACAGAGGCTCCCCTGCAGACTCTTCACATGGACGTGTGGGGCCCAGCCCGCGTCCGTGGACAGGGTCACGAGCGTTACTTCCTGCTGGTTGTTGACGACTACTCGCGTTACACCACGGTCTTCCCCTTGCGCCGCAAGGGTGAGGTCACTAAGGTGTTGATCGACTGGATCCGCGCTGCTCGTCTCCAGCTCAGAGAGAGTTTCGGCTCGGACTTTCCTGTTGTGCGTCTGCACTCAGACAGAGGTGGTGAGTTTTCCTCCGACCTTCTGAGAGCCTTCTGTCGAGCGGAGGGCATCCGCCAGACGTTCACGCTTCCGGCCTCTCCACAGCAAAATGGGATTGCTGAGCGCCGCATTGGCATGGTCATGGATGTCGCTCGTACGTCCATGATCCATGCGGCTACTATCCATTTTCTGTGGCCGTTCGCGGTTCAGTACGCGGCGCATCAGATCCACCTCCAGCCCCGGGTCTCCATACCGGAGACCACCCCCACTCTGCGGTGGACGGGGAAGGTTGGCGATGCGTCTGCGTTCCGTGTCTGGGGATCTCGAGCTTTTGTCCGCGACTTGTCTGCGGACAAGCTGTCCTCCCGTGCCGTTCCCTGCGTCTTCCTTGGCTTCCCCCCTGACGCGCCTGGTTGGCAGTTTTACCACCCCACCTCGCGACGTGTTCTATCCTCTCAGGACGTCACGTTTGACGAGTCGGTTCCTTACTACCGTCTCTTCCCCTACCGCACTGCCCCCCTCCCCCCCCCGCCGCTCTTCCTCGCGCCAGGTACTCCTCCGGTAGACCCCCTCCCCCCTCAGGGTCCTGCCCCCTCAGGTGTGTCTCAGGTAGACGCAGTCGAGCCTGTTGAGGTAGCTGTTGACTCTGGTGCTGCTAGGGGTGCTGAGCCTGCGGGTGCCGGGTCTGGGGGTGCTGAGCCTGGGGTTGCTGAGTCTGGGGGTGTTGCGCCTGGAGGTCTTCCGAGTGTCCCGTTGCGGCGGGAGCCCCTCTCTCCACTGCAGCTTCATGAGTGGTACGCTCGGCGCTGTAGCCGTGCTGCTGGAGCTGCTGGTGGTGCTACTGGAGGTGCTGCTGGTGCTGGAGCTGCTGGAGGTGCTGCAGGTGCTGGAGCTGCTAGAGGTGCTGCTGGTGCTGGTGCTGCTGGAGGTGCTGCTGGTGCTGGAGCTACTGGAGGTGCTGCTGGTGCTGGTGCTACTGGAGGTGCTGCGGGTGCTGGAGCTGCTGGAGGTGCTGCTGGTGCTGCTGGAGGTGCTGCTGGTGCTGGAGCTACTGGAGGTGCTGCTGGTGCTGGTGCTGCTAGAGGTGCTGCTGGTGCTGGAGCTGCCGGAGGTGCTGCTGGTGCAAGTGCTGCTGGAGGTGCTGCTGGTGCTGGAGCTGCTCGTGCCGCTGGTCCTGGAGGTGCTCGTACTGGAGGTACTGGAGCTACTGGTGTCACGAGACGAACTTAGCTAGGAACGGGGTTTAATTAAGGGCCTAGGCTTAGAAGCCTAGGCCAAGCGGGTGTCGAGGGAGTTGTGCCAAGGGAGAATCGAGAATGTGTTGAGGTTCACTATAGCACACGAGTACATATAGCAACCTAACAAAGATGAAAGAGGTGCACCACCATACAAGGGAATTACACAACAGCTACACTACAGGCAGATTATACTAAATAGATATAAATCTATTGTGACACACCCCCTATCTGCCTGAAGTGCATAACCATGTGCAGAGCCCCCCTTGAAGGGGTACACCTGTAAAACCCCATTACAGGGCGTGGGAACACCAGCAAGGGGCCCCCTCTGAAGCTGACAAGCAGCAACCACCAAGCAGCATCTGAACCACCGCGGTGGAACAGGTGCCCGGTTGCGGTTGAACGCCCCGCAGCTGGTGCACGGTGTGCGAGGAGCACGGGTACGGGTAGCGGGTTTGGGTAGCAACTAGGAGCTGGACGGGACGGGCCGCACGGGGGTGACGAGCAGCACGAGACCGGGCAGCACAGACCGGGTGGGGCACGAGTGAGAACTGACAGCACGGGTGGGGCACCAACGGGTACGGACAGCACGGGTAGGGCACAAACGGGCAGAACGGGGCAGCACGGGCAGAACAGGGCAACACGGGCAGAACGGGGCAGGACACGGGCTGAACGGGGCAACTCGGGCAGAACGGGGCAGCACACGGGCTGAACGGGGCAACACGGGCAGAACAGGGCAGAACACGGGCTGAACGGGGCAAGACACGGGCTGAACGGGGCAACACGGGCAGAACAGGGCAGAACACGGGCTGAACGGGGCAGGACACGGGCTGAACAAGGCAACACGGGCAGAACAGGGCAACACGGGCTGAACGGGGCAACACGGGCAGAACGGGGCAGGACACGGGCAGAACAGGCAGCACGGGCAGAACGGGGGACACTGGGCGCGGGTAGAACACGGGCAGCAACTGGAGACACGGGTGGGCACGGGCAGTATGGCACGGGAACGGGCAGCAACACGGGCAGGATCACAGGCAGAATCACGGGCAAAATCACGGGCGACAACACGGGCAGAATCACGGGCAGAATCACGGTCAGGATCACGGGCAGAACACGGGCAAAATACGGGCAGCACACGGGTATGATCACGGGCACAATCACGGGCAGCAGTACGGGCAGAATCACGGGCAGGATCACGGGCAGAACACGGGCAGGAAACGGGCAGAACACGGGTATTATCATGGGCACAGGCTGAACGGGGCAACACGGGCAGAACGGGGCAGGACACGGGCTGAACGGGGTAACACGGGGAGAGCCGGGCAGCACGGGAACACGGGGGGCAGCACGGGAGCACGGGGGCAACACGGGAACACGGGGGCAGCACGGGAACACGGGGGCAGAAAGGGAACACGGGGGCAACACGGGAATGGGCACGGGGCAAGCACGGCGAACACGGGCGGACAGCACGTGCATGGGCACGGGGCAAGCACGGGGCGAACAGGAGCACGGGAAGCACGGGGCAGCACGGGACGAATGAGAGCACGGAGCGCACGGGACGAACGAGAGCACGGAACGCACGGGACGAACGGGAGAACGGGAGCACGGGAGCACGGGAACGACGGGGTAGCAGCACGGGAGACACGGGGCGGGGGGATGACAGGAGGAGGAGTGGTGGCAGTTGCTGCAGCTGGAACATCCACCCACACCCCCTAAACCTCCCCCTTACATGAGCCGCCAACTCCGCCACTCCCCCTACCCCAGCCGTCCCCCACGGGCCAACACCCCACCTCCTCCCCCTCCTGCTGGAAATGGGGACGGAGATGGAGGTGGGATGGCATTTGTCGGTGGGGGGTCGGGATCTGGGGCAGAACGGCGGTCTGGGTGCAGGTACGGGGTGCGGACGGGTCTCGCGGACAGGAGCACGGACGTTGTGCGTGGTGCGGGTTGCGTACGGGCGACGGGCGGGGTGCGGGGCGCGGGTGGCGTACGAGCGGCGAGTGAGGTGCGGGGCGCGGGTCGCGGACGATCTGTAGCGTGCAGTGGCGGAGCAGCAGCTTCTCCCGCCACTCCCGCCACGCCCGCCATTCCCGCCACTACCTTCACAGTAGCCGCGAAGTCGACGGGAGGGCGGGCAGGGACGGAACGGGACGAGACGAAACGCGGGCAAGCGCTGGTGCTCAAGTGACGGTCGCCACCCTTTTCCCCCTCTCCTCTCCCCCCCCCATCGCGACCGTCGACGTTTCCGCGACAGTGAGCCGCGACGAGGCAGCGTGACGGGGAAGGGCGACGGGGAAGGAAGCGGCGGTTCGAGAGGCCGACGGGGGGCAAGAGCAGCGGCGCGAAACAGCGGGTCGACGAACGCCGTCACTCCCGCCGCGACCGTCGTATCCGTCACGACTACCGTGACGGATTTTGCTACGGGCGAGCGACGGGGAAGGACGGGACGCGCCATCACGATAACTAACGGTGGGCCCTTTAAAAAATAGGTCGGGAACGACCTAGCTCTGATACCATGTCACGAGACGAACTTAGCTAGGAACGGGGTTTAATTAAGGGCCTAGGCTTAGAAGCCTAGGCCAAGCGGGTGTCGAGGGAGTTGTGCCAAGGGAGAATCGAGAATGTGTTGAGGTTCACTATAGCACACGAGTACATATAGCAACCTAACAAAGATGAAAGAGGTGCACCACCATACAAGGGAATTACACAACAGCTACACTACAGGCAGATTATACTAAATAGATATAAATCTATTGTGACAACTGGGACTGGAGCTGCTGCGGGAGTTGGAGCTGGAGGTGCTGGAGCTGCTGGAGCTGCTGGTGGTGCTGGTGGTGCTGCGGGAGTTGTAGCTGGAGACCCTGGAGCTGAGGGTGCTGGTGCTGTCTCTGCTAGTTCAGGAGGTGCTGCGCGGCCGCGGCCGTACTACGTTCCGCTCCTTCAGCAGGTTCTTGGCCTCCCGCCCTCTCCTGGTCCTACTCCTCCCCTACTGAGTCCACCGCCTGTCCAGTCGCAGTTACAGTTACAGCCAGCCTCTCAGCTGCCTGGTCCTTCTCCTTACGCTGGGCCGACTAGAGGTCTTACGGAGCGTCGTGAGCCTGAGTCTCGTCCTTCGTCGCCTGAGTCTCGTCCAGAGTCGCCTGTCCGCGCTGTCCGCACTGGTCGTCGTGTTCCGCATGAGCGTCCTCCTCCTGTCCCTAGCACTCACTATATGACTCTGCGTCCTTCCACTGCTCCACAGCGTGTCCCTCTTCCGTCTCCTCCTGCGTCCTCTCTTCCTTACGGTCCGGATCCGGAGTCTGACTCCCTTCGTGCTGCCAGTCCTACTGTCACTGACCCTTCCTTTGAGTCCACTGCTGCGTCTGCTCTAGTTGCTGAGCTTGTTGACTTTGCTGCTGCCTGTCGTCTAGACTACGCCGCTAGCCTTGTTGCTGAGTCTGAGTCTGTCTGTCCTCCGTCCGTCGGGGGTGAGTGTGCTCTTGGCACGGACGTCCTTGAGGACAGACAGGAGGAGTTTGAGTGCTTTGCCGCTGCTTTACCTCATCTCGTGTCCATGCTGATTGCCCCTGAGGGAGACCCGGATGCACCAGACATCCTGACCCCGCGCTCTTACGCAGAGGCGATAGAGGGTCCCTACTCCTCTCAGTGGCAGTCAGCCATGGACGCAGAGATGGCTTCCTGGAAGTCCACAGGCACCTACATCGACGACGTTCCCCCACCTGGGGCGAACATCGTCAGTGGCATGTGGATTTTCAGGGTGAAGCGGCCGCCGGGTTCTCCGCCTGTCTTCAAGGCGCGTTACGTTGCACGAGGCTTCAGTCAGCGTGAGGGAGTTGACTTCTTCTAGACCTTCTCCCCTACCCCGAAGATGACCACTCTTCGGGTTCTGCTGCACGTCGCCGCTCAGCGTGACTACGAGCTCCACTCTCTTGACTTCAGCACTGCTTTCCTACAGGGCAGCCTGCACGAGGAGATCTGGCTGCGCCGCCCACCTAGCTTCACTGGGTCGTTTCCTCCTGGTACCCAGTGGAGCCTCCGGCGGCCAGTCTACGGTCTCCGCCACGCACCCCGTGAGTGGCACGACACACTGAGGACGACTCTTGCTGCTCTTGGGTTTGCTCCTTCTACTGCTGACCCGTCGCTGTTTCTACGCACCGACACCACTCTGCCGCCGTTCTACGTTCTCGTGTACGTAGACGACCTGGTCTTTGCTACTGCTGACACTGAGGCACTCGCCCACGTAAAGTCGGAGCTGCAGAAGAGACACACGTGCACAGACCTGGGTGAGCTGACAAGCTATCTTGGCTTGCGGATCACCCGGGACAGAGCACAGCGCACCATTACCCTGACTCAGTCACACATGGTGCAGCAGGTCCTTCAGCGCTTCCGCTTCACGTACTCCTCGCCACAGTCCACTCCTCTGCCTACTGGTCACTCGCTCTCAGCTCCACCTTCGGACGAGTCCGTAGAGCCGAGTGGCCCGTATCCAGAGCTTGTGGGCTGCCTCATGTACCTGATGACCTGCACTCGACCTGACGTAGCCTACCCTCTTAGCATCCTAGCACGCTATGTCGCTCCTGGCCGACACAGGAAGGAGCACATGGATGCTGCTAAGAGGGTGTTGCGCTACTTGTGCAGTACGTCGGGCATGGGGCTCGTGCTTGGAGGGCGAGGTCCAGTTGTCCTCACTGGTCACGCTGACGCTTCTTGGGCTGACGACTTGGCTACGCAGCGGTCGTCGCAGGGTTACACCTTCAGCCTTGGCTCCGGCTCTGTTTCTTGGCGGTCTACCCGCTCGTCTTCTGTTCTCAGTTCCAGTTGTGAGGCTGAGATCTACGCCGGGGCCATGGCTGCACAGGAGTTACGCTGGCTCACCTACCTGCTGACTGACCTTGGAGAGCCGCCTCGTTCTCCTCCAGTGCTGTACGTCGACAACAAGGCCATGATTGCCTTGTGTCAGGAGCACAGACTAGAGCACAGAACGAAGCACATCGCTCTGCGCTACTTCCTTGCTCGAGAGTTGCAGCAGCGTGGTCAGCTTCGTCTTGCTTACGTGGCCACTCAGGCCAACACTGTTGATGTGTTCACCAAGGCGCTTCAGCCTTGTGATCATCAGCGTTTCAGTACTGTTCTAGGCCTTGTGCCTACTGTGCCTCACTTGCTTACTTCTTGACTCTGCTTGTAATGTGATCTCTTTACATATACCTGCATGCTTACACTTGCTAGGTTGTGATCACTGTACCTCTTGTTATATTCTCAACCTGCATGTGAACTGGTCTTGTGACGGCTTGCTTGAGCTCGGAATTTGTGTGGTATCCTTGAGATCCACCCTGAGCTTGCTTTGCTTTTCTTGACTGGTCTTGTGACCCCTTGTTCTCCCCCACTTTGCCTATGGGGGTGTGTCAAACATATATGTTATAGCCTGTTTAGGCTGTAGTGGGTTAGACCTTAGGGGGTACAGTTTCCTAGGGTTTATATTTGTACCCATCTCATTTCCTAGTCAATCATTCCTCGTATTATTCTCACAACCATCACTTCACCCGCTACCACACTTCATGTAAGATATGTAGGAGAACAAAAATACAAGTCCTTCGTTTTTTTGCGCCACTTCGCTTCCGCCAGCCAATTTGGCCCACGATGTCCACCGCCACCTTCGCCATCTGCTTGTACTGTGCTGTAACAGTTTCGCACCATGCAGCTGCCAGCGACTTGCACTTCCAGCCACTTGCAGCTGCACCCCAGCATTGCACAGTTCGAATGTGGAGAGCATTTCTATCCCCACTAACAAAACGCGCCCGAAATACACAGGATTGTACGAAATGTAGCACTGAGCTGCCAGGATACTGTCAAATATAGCACTGGCATTTCAGGATACCTCACGCTGTGCAGCCCTGACAATTCAGGGCAAATTCTGATTTCCTAAAAACTGCCCTGAGGCCTCAGTGTACCCCCTAACGAATCTGAGGGCCTGTACCCCACTGCAGACTAGAGAAATATTGTTAGAATAAGCAGGAGTGAATGAGTGAACTAGGCAAGAGGTGAGTACAAGTAGGGGAAACCTAACCCTTAAGAGTTGTACTCACTAAGGAGTGACCCTACTGTAGCCTAGAGATACAATTGTAATCTGACACACCCCCATAGGCAAAGTAGGGGACAGCAAACACAACAAGCGGTCACAAGACCAGTCTGCAGAGAACACAGCTCAGGGTGGATCACAAAGTCACCACGCATTCTGAGCACAAGCAAGTGGCCACAAGGCCAGTTCACATGCAGAGGTATATAATAGCAAGGCAGTACACTGATCACAACCTAGTAAGAGAAAACATGCAGGTATAAAGATATATAGCAGTGTACAACAAGAGCAAGTCAAGCAACCACAAGGTGAGGCAGAGTGGGCACAAGCCCAAGAGCAGTGCAGAAACGGTGATGATCACCAGACCTAAAGGCCTTGGTGAAGACATCAGCAGTGTTGGCCCGAGAGGCCACGTAAGCAAGGCGCAGCTGACCACGCTGCTACAGCTCATGCGCAAGGAAGAAGCGAAGAGCAATGTGCTTCGTTCTGTGCTCCAGTCTTTGCTCGCGACACAAGGCAAGCATTGCCTTGTTGTCGACGTACAGAACTGGAGGAGAACGAGGCCGCTCCCCCAAGTCGGTCAGCAGGTAGGTCAGCCAGCGTAGCTCCTGTGCAGCCATGGCCCCAGCGTAGATCTCGGCCTCACAGCTGGAACCAAGCACAGAAGAAGAACGAGTGGACCTCCACGAGACAGAACCAGAGCCAAGACTGAAGGTGTAACCCTGTGACGAACGCTGAGTCGTCTGGTCGTCGGCCCAAGAAGCGTCAGAGTGTCCTGTGAGGACCACCGAACCCCGTCCTCCAAGCACGAGCCACATGCCCGATGTGTTGCACAAGTAATGCAGTACCCTCTTCGCAGCATCAAAGTGCACCTTTCGGTGTCGACCAGGTGCCACATAGCGAGCCAGGAGGCTGAGAGGGTACGCGAGGTCAGGTCGTGTGCACGTCATCAGGTACATGAGGCAACCCACAAGCTCTGGGTACGGACCACTCGGCTCTACGGACTCGTCCGAAGGTGGAGCTGAGAGCGAGTGGCCGGTAGACAGAGGAGTGGGCTGTGGCGAGGACCAAGTGAAGCGGAAGCGCTACACGACCTGGTGCACCATGTGTGACTGAGTGAGGGTGATGGTGCGCCGTGGTCTGTCCCGGGTGATCTGCAAGCCAAGATAGCTCCGCAGCTCACCCAGGTCAGTGCAGGTGTGTCTCTCCTGCAGCTCCGCCTTCACTAGGGCCAATGCCTCAGTGTCAGCAGTACCAAAAACCAAGTCGTCGACGTAGACGAGGATGTAGAACGGCGGCAGAGTAGTGTCGGTGCGTAGAAACAACGACGGGTCAGCAGTCGAAGGAGCAAACCCAAGAGCCGCAAGTGTCGTCCTCAGTGTGTCGTGCCACTCACGGGGCGCCTGACGCAGGCCGTACACTGGTCGCCGTAGGCTCCACTGGGTACCCTCAGGAAACGACCCAGTGAAGCCCTGTGGACGGATCAACCAGATGGCCTCGTGAAGGCTACCCTGCAAGAAAGCTGTCGAGAAGTCGAGGGAGTGCAGCTCGTAGTCACGCTGAGCTGCAACGTGTAGCAACACCCGAAGAGTGGTCATCTTCGGGGTGGGGGAGAAGGTATGAAAGAAGTCGACCCCCTCACGTTGATTGAAGCCTCGAGCAACGTAACGTGCCTTGAAGGCAGGCGGAGAACCTGGTGGCCGCTTCACCCTGAAAATCCACATGCCACTGACGATGTTCGCCCCAGGTGGGGGAACCTCCTCTACGTAGGTGCCTGTGGACTTCCAGGAAGCCATCTCTGCGTCCATGGCTGACTGCCACTGAGAGGAGTAGTCACCCGAAATCGCCTCCCTGTAGGAGCGCGGGGTGGGGATGTCAAGTGCATCCGGGTCTCCCTCAGGGGCAAGCAGCATGGTCGCGTGATGGGGTGAAACGGCATCAAGGCACTCCAGCTCCTCCTGTCTGTCCTCAAGAACGTCACAGCCAAGGGCAGTACAGCCAAGAGCAGTCTCACCCCCGACGGACGGAGGACAGGCAGGGACAGGGTCAGAGACAAGACTTGCAAGGTAGTCTAGGCGGTACACAGTAGCAAAGTCAACGAGCTCAGCTACTAGGGCAAACGCAGCAGGAGACGAGAACGTAGGGTCCGTCACGACCGTAGCAAGAAGGCGAGTAACAGTCGGACTGGACGCACGAGCAAGGTCAGAGGGAGGGTCAGAGAGGACGCAGGAGGTAAGGGTAGTACAACACGCTGAGGAACAGAGGAAGGACGGAGTGTCATATCGTGAGTGCCGGGGACAGCCGGAGCACGCGGACGACGAACACGAGGAACACGAGCACGGACAGCAGCTCTAGGCTCAGGCTCAAGGTCAAAGCTAGACTCAGGCTCTCGACGCTCAGGGGTGGAAGCACGAGTCTCAGGCTCTCGACGCTCAGTCAGGGACTCTGACATCGCAGTGTAAGGAGTAGGAGCAGGCAGTGGGGAGTGTCGGAGCAGCGGTGGCTGTGGCTGGTCCGCCGGTGGACACAGCAACGGAGGAGTAGTACCTGCCACAAGGAAGCCTGTAGCACCTGGCGGAAGACTGAGAAGGTGGCGAAGAGCACCAGTAGCTCCCGTACCTCCAGCACGAGAAGCTCCTCCAGTACCCCCAGCAACACCTCCAGCACCAGTAGCACCAGCACGTCCAGCACCACGAGCTCCGACAGCGCCAGCACCTCGAGCACCAGTAGTACCTCCAGCACCTCCAGTGCCTCCAGCTCCAGCTCAAGCGCCTCCAGCACCAGTAGTACCTCCAGTACCTCCTGTGCCAGCATCTCCAGTAGCACCTCCAGCACCTCCAGCACCAGCAGCACCATCTGCTCCGGCAGCTCCAGCACCTCCAGTACGAGCACCTCCGGGACCAGTAGCTCCAGCACCTCCAGTACCTCCAGCACCAGCACCTCCAGGGTCAGCACCTCCAGCACCTCCAGCACCTGCAGCAGCTCCAGTACCCCCAGCACCAGCAGCACCTCCAGCACCAGCAGTCCCTCTAGTACCTCCAGTAGTACCTCCAGCACCTCCAGCCCCAACAGCACCTCCTGGACTAGTAGCTCCAGCACCAGCCGGACCGTACCCTCCACCACCAGGACTGCCTCGCCGAACGACCCACGCACGAATCGCCTGCGGCGAGAGCGTCTCAAGTAGAGCAGGCTGCGGTGGCTGTCCAGCTCCAGTACCTCTGGTAGTGGTAGCTCTAGCACCTCCAGCACCAGAAGCACCTCTAGTACCCCCAGCTCCAGCACCTCCAGCACCAGTAGCAGCTCCAGTACCTCCAGTAGTACCTCCAGGCCTAGTAGCTCCAGTGACTCCAGCTCCAGTACCTCCAGAAGGACTCGCAGCACCCCCAGAGTCAGCACCCAAAGTCTCAGCACCCCCAGAGTCAGCACCCAAAGTCTCAGTACCCCCAGGCTCAGTACCCTCAGGCTCAGTACCCTCAGTCCCAGCACCCGCAGGCTCAGTACTCTCAGTCCCAGCACCCGCAGGCTCAGTACGCTCAGTCCCAGCACCCGCAGGCTCAGTACGCTCACTCCCAGCACCCGCAGGCTCAGTACGCTCAGTCCCAGCACCCGTAGGCTCAGGACCCTCAGTCTCAGCTCCAGTGTCCACTGCAGAAGGCTGCAGAGGCGGGAAACCGGGGGGGGTAGCCAAACGAGGAGAGCAGTCACCCCCAGACGTACCACTCCCAGGCCCAGCTCCAGCAGCCTCAGCTCCAGAGTCCACAGCAGCAGGCTGCGGAGGTGGCGAAGACGGCCGAGGCGGGAAACCCGGGGGGGTCTCCAAGCGAGGAGTGTGGCGAGTGGTCGCCGTGTCGTCGGCGACGGCGTCACCCCCCTCAGCTGAGTCAGAGGAGTCAGAAGAGATCTCAACTGGCTCATCCAAGAGGGGTGGGTCTACCTGGGACACACCTGAGGGAGCAAGACCCTGTGGGGGAAGGGGGTCTACCGGGGGGGGGACTGGTACCAGGAAGAGAGGCGCGAGGGGGACCGGGTGGGACGCGTGTGGGTGAAGTCGGTAGTAACAGACCGACTCGTCGAAGGTGACGTCCTGGGAGGACAGAACATGACGCGAGGCAGGGTGGTAGAACTGCCAGGGTGGAGCGTCGGTGGGGAAGCCCAGGAAGACACAGCGGAGAGTGCGAGGAGAGAGCTTGCTTGCTTTGGTATCGCGAACAAGGGAGAGCGCGCCCCAGACCCGAAACGACGACGCATCACCAGGCTGTCCCGTCCAACGGAGTGTGGGCGAGGTCTCTGGAGCAGAGACACGGGGCCAGAGGTTGAGCTGATGCGCGGCGTATCGGACCGCAAACGGCCACAGGAAATGGGGAGCAGCCGCATGGATCATGGAGGTACGAGCAACCTCCATGATCAGGCCAATGCGACGCTCAGCGATCCCATTTTGCTGCGGAGAGGCCGGAAGCGTGAACGACTGGCGGATGCCCTCATCCTGGCAGAACGTCTCAAGGACGCTAGAGGAGAACTCACCACCCCTGTCAGAGTGCAGACGCAGGACTGGGAAGTCCTGCTGAAAGCGCTCGTGCAGCTGGAGACGAGTAGCACGGATCCAGGGGATCAAAACACCGCTGGCGTCCGCCTTGCGACGCAAGGGGAAGACAGTGGTGTAGCGTGTGTAGTCGTCAACAACCAGCAGGAAGTAGCGCTCCAGGTCCGTCCCACCGAGTGGGGCCGGGCCCCACACGTCCAGGTGGAGATTCTGCAGAGAAGCAGTGGTCGGAGGAAACTCGGAGGAGTGAGGAGCGGCGCGCTGCCGCCCCTCGACGCAAGGAAGGCACGGCGGCGCAAGTGAGCGCGGGAGGGGGGGCAGGGTCCTGGGGAGGCCAGAGACAAGGAGACGGGAGTGCATACTGCGTAGACGCTGCAGGGAGGGGTGACCAAGACGGTGGTGCCAGCGCTGAGTCTCGTGCGTGAGTACTATGCACGAGCAAGACGCAGCTAACTGCCCCGACGCAGACGCCCGACTCGACGCAGCCACCTGACCTGACTCAGCTACCTGTGCAGACGCAGTGGTCAGTGTGTACAGACTAGACCCAGGCTGTCGAGTGAACGTAGCCAGGTGACGGCCAGTCCGGGAGCACGTACAGATCGCCACACGCTGCCCTCCAGGAATAAAGGTATCAACCCAGACATCCTGAATGGCAGCGTTGCTCACCAAGTTCATCGAGAACGTGGGGAGGTGGAGACCTGACAGAGTGTCGGAGGGGACTGTTGGACAAGGGAGGACCGTGGAGGCTCTCGCAACTACTGGGCCCCCAGAGGGATCAGCCAGTGAGACTGGGACAGGTGCTGTGAGTGGTGTGACTGTGGTGCAATCACAAAAGAAGCAACGTGACGCACCTGAGTCAAGCGTGAAAGTGTGCAAGACCTCAGCTGAGGCAGGACCTGTGGTAGGAGACGCACTAGCACCTAGAGCGTCGGCAGACGCACGGGCACCTAGAGCTGCAGCAGACTCACTAGCACCTGGAGCGGCAGCAGACTCACTAGCACCTGGAGTAGCAGCAGACTCACTAGCACCAAGAGCAGCAGTCTTAACAAAATGATAACCTCCACCACCAGGACGACCTCGCTGAATAACCCACTCACGAAGCTGCTGAGGGGTGGGGTTGTCCGGGAGAAGCAGTGCCCGCTGCTGTCTACCCCTGACCGCAGCAACTGCCGCGGAAGTGTCCATGACAGACAGTGACGGTCAGGAGTAGGTCCAGCACCTCCAGCTCCTACAGCACCAGCAGCACCTCCTGCACTCCCAGCAGCACCTCCACCAGCAGCAGCAGTAGTAGTTTTTTTTTTTTTTTTTTTTTTTTTTTTTAGGGTTTAGGGTTGCGCGCGGCCCAGGGGCTGCAGGGGCGACGCGCGGCTCGGCAGGGCGGCGCGTGGGCTACAGGGGCAGCGCCCACGGGCTGTAGGGGCGACGTGCAGCTCAGCAGAGCGGCGCGCGGGCTGTAGGGGCGGCGCGCGGCTCGGCAGGGCGGCGCCCAGGCTGCAGGGGCGACGCTCGGCTCGGCAGGGCGGCGCTCGGGCTGCAGGGGCAGCGCCCACGGGCTGCAGGGGCGACGTGCGGCTCCGCAGGGCGGCGTACGGGCTGCAGGGGCGACGCGCGGCTCTGCAGGGCGGCGTACGGGCTGCAGGGGCAGCGCCCACGGGCTGCAGGGGCAACGCGCGGCTCGGCAGGGCGGCGCGCGGGCTGCAGGGGCAGCTCCCACGGGCTGCAAGGGCGACGCGCGGCTCGGCATGGCGGCACGCGGGCTGCAGAGGCAGCGCCCACGGGCTGCAGGGGCGAACGCGCGGGCTGCAGGGGCAGCACGCGGGCCACAGGGGCAGGCACGGCTGCAGGGGCAGCACGAACGCAGGGGCAGGCACGGCTGCAGGGGCAGCACGGTCGCAGGGGCAGGCACGGCTGCAGGGGCAGCACGGTCGCAGGGGCGAGTACGGCTGCAGGGGTAGCGCGGTCGCAGGGGCAGCACGCGGGCTGCAAGGGCAGCGCGGCTGCAGGGGCAGCGTAGGAAGAAAAATGTTCGGTTAGGGCAGGGCGGAACGTTCGGTGGGCCCTAGGAACGATTCTGCTCTAGTACCATGTTAGAATAAGCAAGAGTAAATGAGTGAACTAGGCAAGAGGTGAGTACAAGCAGGGGAAACCTAACCCTAAAGTGTTGTACTCACTAAGGAGTGACCTTACTGTAGCCTAGAGATACAATTGTAATCTGACAAATATAACATTCTGACAGAAGGTGCTAGGGAAATTTGGGAGAGTGGGGCTGGGAGAGGCGAGGGTACTCTGGCCTGTAAGGGTAATAATCAGTGCACACTGATCTGGACAGGGTAGAAAAAACTCCACACTTATAAGTGGCGCCTCTATCTGGAGCATGGCGCTTATGGCCGGACCTCGATTAGAAGCGCCCCCCCTGAGATTTCTGTACTTATTATAAGCGCCACCCTTGAATTATTATAAGTCTTTTAAGAAACAATTACATTGAAATCACTTACATGACACTTCTAGACAGCAGCTACAACATCAGTGACCCGAATCAGCAAGTCTAGCAACATCACTTCTACCTAACAAGTCTACTCATCGTCAGATTCGGGCTCCTCGCAGTTGTTCCCAAAAAACCCATCAGCGATGATGTCATCGTCGACATCCACTTCCGCTGTCAGCTGGCTCCGCCTGTGCGCCATGGCGAGGCCGTCCTCACTGCCGTCGAGCGCGTTGCTGATGCCACAGGTGAGGAAGGATCGCTTTATCAGCTCGGCCGGCACTGACTTCCAGGCCTGAGATATCCACCTCAGGACGACCTCCGCAGGCGGCTTCTTCAAATTCCCTGAAACATTACGGGAGAACGGTGGAAACCCGTCAGTCAAACAACAAAAGATACCGTAAACAAGGGGAGGGGGGGGGTAAACACAACCGTGCTCATTCCATACCTGCTGCCGTCAGCTGCTCTTGACCTTCTGCCTCAAACCACCTCTGGTACTGCTGGCGAACCGACGCTTTAAAGCTCTTGTTGATGGAGACATCTAGCGGCTGTACCTCCGCCGTACAGCCCGACGGGATGATTGCCGGCACGCAGTTCATCTCGCGGAGCTTGTCCTTCACTTCCTGGGTGAGGTGACCACGGTAAGAGTCCAGCACCAGCATCGAGCTCTTGGCGTGTCTGCCGAACTTGGGCTTCAAGAAAGGCTTGACGCCCTCCTCAAGCCAGCGAACGACGCCCGCGGAGTCCATCCACCCGTTCTCTTGTGCAGCCACAACCACATCTGCAGGAATCATTTTTGACCAGTTAGAATTCGCAGTCGGAAGCATGGCGCAGTTAACGAGCAGTGCACCTACCGTATTGACTTACCGGGTGGGAAATTGCCCTTAGGCACGGTCTTGCGCTTGAAGTACACCCACGGCTTCAGCTTCAATCCGTCCGCCGTGCACGCCAACATCACGGTCACACGCTGCTTCTGATAGCCCGCGCTCCTGATAGGCACCGAGCGAACACCTGTTTCATCCACGGTGGTGGTGGCGGGCATCTCCAGCCAGAGCGGTGTCTGGTCCGCGTTGATGATCCACGCGGTGTCGATGCCGCGCTCACGACGCTTGGCACGCACGAACTTCCAGAAGCTCTTGCACTGCTCGGCGACATCTAAAGGGCGGTGGAAGGGAGGACGGACACACATGGCGGGTGTTAGTACAACAATTTAAAAATCACAGGGCAAAGTACACGGGGTAACTCTTACGCGCGGCGGTTTTCTGGGCAACCCGGGTCTTCATGCGGACGCTCAGATTCCATCGACGCCGAAAGCGCTGCGACCACCTCTGGCTTCCTTTCCACGGCTTGTCCGGGTACAGCAGCCTCATGTACTCCCGCGACCACTCCTGCAGGCGGCCGACTGATACGGCAGTTCCCTTGCGGCGCCACTCGAGAAGTTTCTCGTACACCTTCAACTCCATAGGCCGGTACCACGACGCTCGCCCGCGGCCGTGCATGCGCTTCCAAGCGGAATGAACTTCCTTGAGGAATTCAGACGCCCGCTTCCAGTTGGTGAGGCACTTGGGGTGGATTCCGCTCTCGCGAGACAATTGGCGCACCGACACCGCCAAAGCAAGCTTGGCAACCCACTTCAACTTCTCCGCGGCGGTGTAATCATGCCTCTTGTGGTCGGTGAGCTTGTGCCTGGGAGAGGGGGGGCGGGCATCACGGTTCTGGGTAGAGGGGTGGGGTCGCTTGCGATTGATCGGGGGATAGGAAGGTATCGGCAAGGTCTCGGGAAGCCCGTCGCGAGACCAGTACTCCACGCCATCGTCGGCATCGTCGCCGGGAACGCCTTCTGGAAAAACATCTTCAGCGGAGCCGCCCTCGGCGCCGCCCCCGGCGCTCGCCTCCGTGCCACCCTCGCCGGCGTAAGCGCCGCTCGCTTCCTCAGCGTCAGCATCAGCTTCCTCAGCAACATCATCGTCGGCGCCGACTGCAGATTCGTCCCACGGGCAATCGTCAGGCTGTCCCCACCTTGAACCAGGCACGTACTCCACTTCGACCTCCTCATCTTGCGCCTTGTCAGACTCTGGTTCGGAGATCCATTCGTCAAACGCCGATGGGAGCAGCAGCGTGAGCACGGGCTCTGCTCCAGCGTGTAGCGGAGGCACAGGACCCTGAGTAGACAAGGGAACAGGAGGAAGAGGAGGCTCAGGAGGTGCAGGAGGCGAAGGAGGAGCAGGAGGCGCAGGAGGCGCAGGAGGCTGTGGTGGCTCTGGTGGTGATGGTGGGACACGGGAGTACCACCCGTCTGCGTCTACTCTAAACGAGGGCTTGCGCGTAGGCTTTTTCTTGAACAAGAAGTGCGTGCCGCTGAATTCCGCCATGGCTTCCGCAGCATGGCGAGAGTGGCCAAGAACCAAGAACGGGAAACTGAATGAATGGATGAACAAATGAAGGATTCAAAGGGACCCCTTCTGGCTAGCGCCACGGGGTCCTCGTCGTGGAGAGACGGGTGTCCCCTGTCTAAACCCGGAGAGGAGGGTATCGCGCCACGCACGATGCTGCGCTGGCAGGGCATTCCAGCCGCTTCTAGATGGTTCGGGTGAATTGCAGCTGCCACCCAGCGCATGAAAGCCTGATTGGGCCGCAAGGCATCTTTCACGTCAGCGCTGGCAGGTGCGCTGCTCCTGGACGGGCTTTGTGCGGCTGGAAACCGAAGCGCGGCAGTTTTCGGCGGGTGTTCATGCATGATGCCACGCGCACGTTACACAATCTTGTTCGCCTTATTACGGGCTTCGATTTGATACAAAAAAAAATACAAATCATTTTTGCCATGATATAAGCGTCGGCGCTTATGGCCGTTATTCAATTACAAGCGCCACCCCAGAAAAATCTTGTTTTATTATAAGCGCCGTGGCGCTTATATCCAGGGTTAGACGGTAAGAGAAAACATTACTCTCAAACATTTTACCCAGAAGGTACAGAGTGACCTTGCAAAAACCACCCTAAACAAGTCCACATCTGAAACTTCAATACAAATACATAATAACACAAACACATGCATACATCCATGCGACCGATTTCACTTATACTCCGACTGTTTTCACTCCATCCTAACCACCACTTTGCCTGTCACATGCCCTTCCATGCTCCTCCTCCATGCCTCTCTTGCCTCTTCAAACGGCAAAGTACCCTCTATCACCACCTTCACCTTCCCCTCCTCCACCATCCTCCTCACCACCTCCAGATCAGACCCCCTGTTCTCCATCATAACATTATAAATCTTCTTTGGGCGACCTGCAAACCGACGCCAAAGCCCCAAAGCGAACACTGAGAACGGCGGAATCACATGCAACCACTTCCCCTCAGGACGGAGAACTTTATCCACAGCAGAAACGGCCAGGCTGTTGGGAGAGCAATCAATCACCACATCATACAGCCCACTGGTAGGAGGTTCCACAGATGAAGCAACCTGTGCGGCATGAGGTTTGGAAAGGCTGATAACAGGGGAAGGGGATGGGGATGCGGAAGGGAAGAGCTGTTTCCCTGCGGCAGAGTTGTAATCAATCACCTCGTCGGCTCCGAGCACGTTCCGTGCGAAGGCGAGGTTGCGAGCACCGACAGTGGCAGTCACGTGTGCCCCTGCTGCCTTCGCCAGCTGCACTGCCATATGCCCCACTCCCCCTGACGCATTCGCCACCAGCACCCGCGCCCTGTTCCCACTGCTGCACCCATTGCTGCTAATACCATTGCTGGTACTCTCAGCCTTACTACTACTGCTGTCACCACTCCCTTCCCCACTCGGTTTGGGTAGAGGAAG
>CANJKZ010000197.1:3300000-3687500 GCA_947471745.1 Closterium sp. Naga37s-1
GGGCTGATTTGCTCCTGCCTCCTCTGCTCCTCCCTCCTTTCCTTCCTCCTCCTCCCCCTCCTCCTCCCCCTCCCCCTCCTCCTCCTCCTCCTCCTCCTCCTCCTCCTCCTCCTCCTCCTCCTCCTCCTCCTCCTCCTCCTCCCCCTCTTCCTCCTCTCGGTATTCTTCTTCCTTGTCCGCTTCGTCCTCTTCAACCTCCTCGTCTTCCCCTTCAGACAGTGTCCCCGCACCAGAACTTGCCATCTTTCAAGCCGCCTGGAAGCGGCAGGAGTGATGGTGTTGTGGACGGCGGGCATGGAATGGGAGAGCCTCAGCAATCGGAAGAGGAGCAGCAGATGCGAAAGGAGCAGAAGAAGCGGAAAATGGCGGAAAAACAGGACTGGAGGTAAGAACTGCACTGTAGACAACAGGACGGGCAGAAGGAGCAGGAGAAGGGTGACTGGGAGAAGGTAGAACACAAGCAAGCAACCAGCAAGAAGAAAACGAACTGGCAGAAGCTGACAAGCAGGCAGGCGCAGCAGGTTATCACTCCCCAGCTAGTCCCCCAACAGCAGATGGCTCTAAAGCAAGAAGGGGCAACCAGTGCAGCTTCTTTTACTGCTGCTGATAGTACGGCTTATGCAGCTACTGCTGGTGCTGCTTCTGGTGCTGGTGCTGGTGCTGCTGCTGCTGGTTTAGGTGAAGAAGGTGACAGGTCAGCAGATCCAGATATCCGTGTTGAGGATCTGCAAGAGCTAGCTGACATTCTCAACTCTCTCTTGCGAACTCAGGTCACCAGCACCATATATGCTGCTACTGTAACGTTACCTAGGGCTGCTCCTCTTGCTGCTTCCAGTGCTGCTGCCACCACCGCTCCTTCTGTTTCTCCACCTGCCCCTCCTGCTGCTGCTTCTGCTGCTGCTGCCCCTGCTGCTAATCTGGTTGGAGGTGAAACCCAAGCTTTGGAATCAGGGTCTGGTGTGGTTTTCACAGATGTTGCGCCTTCTGCTATTCCGGGGGTAGCCGCTGGTGCAGCTCGCAGAGTTGAGTCTGGAGGGTTTTAGGATAGCACGGCAGCAAGGAATCTGGGGATAGCACGTGATCTTTTATTCGACACACCCTTACATGCAGCTGTTGCACCCTCTCTGGTATACACCACGGAGGCCTCGATGACGTGGAGGGCCGATTTCAAAGCGATATGGGAAGACAGAGGGATAAATTTCCAACCTCCATAGATGGGAAGAAGGGGGGTGGTGCTAGTCTGTTAGCATTTTCCCTCCTAGCAACAGTTACGACTGCGGATGTTTGTATGCGTGTAGTATACTTTTATCCACAAAAAAAAAAAAAAAAAAAAAAAAAAAAAACCCTCTCTGGTATCCTCTGTAGCACCCTCTGTAGCACCCTCTGTAGCAACCCCCGTAGCACCCTCTGTAGCACCCTCTGTAGCACCCCCCGTAGCACCCTCCGTAGAGACCTCTGTAGCACCCCCTGTAGCACCCTCTGTAGCAACCTCTGTAGCACCCTCTGTAGCAACCTCTGTAGCACCCTCAACAGCATCCCAGTAGGAGAAAAGGCACAAGAGACAGCATGGGGGGAAATCTGAGTACCCGGACCAGCAACGCCAGCAGCAGCAGAAGGGGGAGGAGAAGCAGCAGCAGCAGCAGCAGCAGCATCAAACACTTCAACAGCAGAGACTCAATCTTGATCAGCAGAAGCAGCAACATCCTGCAGCAGAAGAAGTCTCCAAATGTAAGCAAGACCATATGGACGAGCCCAGGGCTGATTTCCCATGGAAAAGGGCTTAGGAGCACATGCCTCAGCAGCAGGGACTCAGTCCCGACCCTCCATGGCAGAGCAGCGTTTCTTGTCCCGCTGTCACTCTACCACTCCAGGCTCCCAGTGAAGGCACCAACCAGTATGATACGCCCTTCCGTGCCTTCCATAGCCTAGAGTATCACCAACCCCAGTCGATGCATGAGGAGCTTGAGGGACAGGGAGGGCAAGGAAGGCTGTATGAGAGGTGTTTTAGTGACCTGCTGCATACCAGTGTGTGGGAGAACAGAGAAACAGAGGTGGCTGGAGAAGGGGTGGAAGGAGAGAGGATGGAACAATGGGGTGGATTGGAGGGGATGATCCGTAGCAGCAGCTGGGGCGCAGTAGCACATGGTTTGGGGATGGATCATGGAGAAGAAAGCTTGACAGCAGGTGTGGGAGTTGGAGCAACAGGAGTCGCAGCAGTAGGGGTAGAAGCAGCTGGTTCAGGAATGGCAGTGACAGCAGAGGGAGATGCAGCAGTAGGGATAGAACCAACCGGTGCAGTGGTGGCGACATTAGGGGTGGGAGTTGCAGCAGCAGGGGCAGCTATGAGAACAAGAGAAGGACGAGAAGGAGGAGATGATATGATGACATCGGTACATGGGATGGAACTAGAGGAGCTGGAGGCACTTCTACTAGATGTGGATGAGGACGACAACATGGAAATCAGCAGCAGCATGGTCAGTGGGTTCAGCCACCACTCCGGTAGCAGCATAGACTGCCGCTCTGCGCTCCGCGTAGACTGTGGTATCCTCTCAGCAACAGTCATCCTAGCAGCAACGATCATCATCTCACCACCAATCTGACACATGCTCGCGACACAACTGCAGGTGAACTCATGGGATCATTCACGGGACTGGCACCGCTGTGGGACTGCCACCATCCGTGGTGCTGGATTCATCAGTGGGATAAGGATTGCCCATGTTCTCGCCAGTGCATGGTGGGTCCGGAGGCAAATTTGCATCAGAAAAGGAGGTAGCTGTGGACATAGCCGTTTATCACACTGTCAACAACACGGGTAGCAGTTACTGCATGTGGCTTAGGGGGCAAGACACTCTGCTGCTGCCAGATTCAATCTTCTTAACGCCAGCAGCAGAAACAGAAGCCTTGGCAGCTGTAGCAGCACCAGAACCAGCAGCAAAACCACCAGCAGTAGCAGCAGCAGCAGCAGCAGAATCAGGAGAAGCAGCAAGAGGAGCCGATACAAAAGCAGCCACTACTGGAACGATTGTCATTGTATCAGGGGAACCAGAAATTCGGAATCGCGGTTTGAGCAGCAGTCAGGGCACTGGAAGGATGCTTTCTCCCATAAGGAGTCATGAAGAGGACTGCTTAGTCCTGCCGTAGACAGCCTTTTAACATGGGGGACTGTGATCTTACGGTAGTGTGCATTGGATGGTGACAGCTGGCTCAGATTGAACGGTTAGAGTTGACGCATGATGAGGGGGATGAATACAACAAAAAATGAAATTAGCGGAGGACAGATATGCGTGTGGGGGGGGGGGGGGGGGGTGGGGTTGTGGGGGAGGGGAAAGGGGGGTTAGTTTGGATTGCCATGAAATAAATGTTCATGCTTTGAGTTACTTCTAAACTAGTTCTGAGATGACAGAAAGAAAGGATTCGTGAGCTCAGGTTGAGCAGGAGCAAGAAGAGGGGATGGAAGAAGTTGTATTGTAAGTCGACTCAAGAACCATCTAGAGAAAGGCCAATAAAAGTGCAATTTAAGGTGGGGTGCTGCGGTAGCCAGGGTTGGAGATAACAGTCGTAATGCCTATTTCGAATAAAGGGTTCAATATTGTCTTGGGAATGACATTGCTAAATAGAACAGATTAGTATGATAAATTGCACTGAAACCGCTTGATTGTAAGTGAAGCAGCATCCAGCGCAGCACCTAACGCGCCTGGTATCGTCGCTCGCGCCACTTCTTTGCGCTCTGGGAGATGGGTTATGAGGGCCATGGCCTGCATCATGCCCCTGTGTTCTGCAGCTGAGAACGACGCCGTTGTGGCGACGAAGGTCGTGGTGCTTGGGGTACACATCATGGACGGCAGGATCACGGACATTGATGTAGCGCCTGTGTTGATAACAGGGTTGGGGAAATACAGGAGGACATATGTGAGTGCATTCAAGTTAGCCCACAAATCAGAGCGTAACTTGATGCTTAGTTCAGCCTCTCCTCCTTTTGCTTACATTTGTAAGATCCTTTTCTTAGATGGGGTAAGTGTGGCCAACATGCACTTCATCGAATCCTCGTCAACAGCATGCAAGATGTCAAGTGGAACGGCGCGGTGGATGTTGCCCCACAGTGTAGACGAGAATGGCCACCGCCACAGAGCGCACTGCACGGTGTATCAAGAGATAGCAGATTAGGGAATGGCACGATACAAAGAGGCGGCAAGTGGCGGTAAAGGTGTGTTATCACCAAAGAATGAGGACTCTACTGCTGATGGAAAAATGGCCCCGTCCTCGCTTGGGGCGAAGCCGACTTCGCAGTCGGATGCGCTGGATGTCGCGATATATGTCTTATATAAGTGCGGTGTGGGACATGTGGCAGAATTCCGTAATTGGAAGGCTGGGATTGTAACACGTGTGGGATAGCAGTGAGATGTACAAGTGTAAATAGAAATAGAATGCGGCTCGATGTCGGGGCTGGCCACCCGAATCGGCATCCCGAGCCGCATTTCTGGAATGTAAGCACTGTACATACATAAAAACCAGAAGTAGTTGTTCTTGTTTCTCTTTATGTTTTTTGTTCTCTCCTTCAAGGAAATCCCTTGGTGAATTTCTCAGCCAAAAACAACTTGAACAAGCCCAAGTGTCGTGGGCTTGTATGTTTTATATATGTTTATAACTGCCTACAGTTTTAGCTTTGGTGTAGTTATGTTACCTTGCTGTTGGTGGTGCACCCTTGCTTTGACCTATATGTTGTTTGGTTCTCTCTTAGTGAATCACTCCATTCTCAAATCTCCTTGGCACAAACACGCTCGATACCTCCTTGCCTAGGCTTCTAAGCCTAGGCCCTAGTTAAACCCGGTTACCAACTAAGATCGTCTCGTAACATGGTAACAGAGCGTTAGATCCTATGGGCCCACCGCTAGCCTTCGTTGTGGCGCAGCCCGTAGTGTGCCTCGTGAGCACCACGACGATATACTCGTCGCGCTGCCCTTCTGCAGCTAGTCGCCCGCGCGCTACCCGTGCTGCCGTCCGTCGCCTCGTCATGGCCCTGCTAGTCGCCATGCGCCAGCAAAAACGCTAGCGGCCGCCAGCGCGTTCGCCCACGCGCCTGCAACCCCGTCCGTGACCCACCATCGGATCCGCGAGCCCGCCCGCGCTGCGTCATCCCGTCGACCGCTGCGCCCCAGTGCATCACCCGCCGAAGGACCCGCCAGCCAATGAACCAGCAGACCCGCGGACCCGCCAGCAGGTGAACCAGTGGACCCGCGAGCCCGCCAGCAAGCAAGCCGACGGACCCGCCGTCGGACCCCCCAGCAACAGCTCGGGTACCAGCGACATCAGCCAGCGCAAGCGCCAACCACCAGCCATCCCGCCCGTCCCTACCCCCTCCCCCGTCGCCTTCCCTTCCGCGACTGCGGCTGTGGGGGGGGAGGTGGCGTGGAGGGGGTGGCCGCCGTGAACCACTGCAGCCTCACCCTCTGCCTTGCCTCTCCCCTCTTGCGGCTGCTGCTGTGGGGGGGAGGTGGCGAGGACGGGGGGTGGGGGAGAGGGCTGGCCGCCGTGTGAATGACTTTGCAGGGACTGCCGTGGGTGGGGAATGGTCTGGAGGAAGGAAGGGGGCGAGGGAGTGCGGTTCCAAGGAGCGGCTGAAATGGGGGGTGAGAAGGGGGGTGGTTGATTGGGGGTGGGGATGTGGGGGTTCGTAAGAGGGGAACGCCGAGGCCATCCCCCCACCTCCTCTCCTCATCCCTCACTCACCTCCCCCTTCGTAAAAGGGGGTTAGTTAGAGGGGATCGCCGCGGCTACCCCCCCACCTCCTCTCCTCATCCCTCACTCACCTCCTCCTTCGTTCGTATCTCCTCTCCTCTCCTCTCTCCCTCTCGCCTCCTCCTCCTCGCGTACCCCTCTGCCGTCTCCCACTGCGCCATGTGTACCCCTTTAGGGGGTGTGGCTTGCTCTAGCTATGTGCTGCATGCAGTTAAGGGGGTGTGTCGCGATATATATTTTATATATGTTTATAACTGCCTGTAGCTTTAGCTTTAGTGTAGTTATGCTACCTTGCTGTTGGTGGTGCACCCTTGCTTTGACCTTTATGTTGTTTGGTTCTCTCTTAGTAAATCACTCCATTCTCAATTTTCCTTGGCACAAACACGCTCGGAACCTCCTTGCATAGGCTTCTAAGCCTAGGCCCTAGTTAAACCCGGTTACCAGCTAAGATCGTCTCGTAACATTGGAGGGGCAGTTGGTCGACGTCGACTTTGGGAAGGTAGTCGACAGCTAGGCGACTTTGACGGGACCACTGTATTGGTGCGAACGAGGTGAAGTCGGCGGGCGGCTTCAGCCTGGGCGGTCGACGAAGGTCTTCGTCGACCTGCGAGTGTCGACTGGCTGACAAGTCGGCGCCGAATTTGTGGCCTTTCTGGTTGATAGAGTTACCTGGTCGACGAAGTTCTGCGGGGGTGCACGAACTTCGCCCAGGCGGTTATGGCGAAGTCCACTGGAGAGCCCCTTCGAGCTGCGCGAGATCTCGCTGGCGAGAAGTACATGGGGCTGGAGATTGTGCACGAAAACCCTGCGCGGAAGCTGTGGCTCCACCAACAATCTTAGGTCAACAAGTTGTGTAGGCGTTTCATCGACGAGGAGCAGACTGGTCGGCATCCGAAGGCGCTGGTCTTTGTCAACGCCTATGCCGAGCTGACGAGGAGTTTCATTCGCGCAAGGAAGAAGAGTAACGGCAGGAGGTCGGCTCGTTGCAGTTCGTTGCAACGACAACTCAGCTCGACGTATCCTTCGCGCGCAACAAGCTGGAGTCCGGTGTGACGGTGAGGAGTGACCAGCATTTCCTACCTCGCCGACCCACATGCCGTCGCCCTGGAGTTCGGCGGCGGACCTGAGTCGCTGCGTCTGGTTGGCTAAGCGGACGCCGATGACGTCGGTGACAAGCAGACGCACAGCAGCACAAACGGCGATGTCTTCGTCTTCGGTGGGGCCGCCGTCTCCTGGACGAGCCAGTGCATCAAATGCGTGACTCTGTCATCGACGGAGTCGGAGTACATCGCGGCCACCGAAGCCCGCAAGGAGGCTCGCCGCCTTCGCTTCCTCCTCGCCAAGTTCTAGCTGCTCGACTCTGGGACGCCGACTATCCTGAACACGGACAAAGAGACGGCTATCGCGGTCGTCGAGGGCGTGGGCCGGAAGGGCAACCTCAAGCACACGCAGCGACGCTACGTCTGGTTGCAGCAGATGGTGAAGCGCAAGAAGGTTGCGCTGCAATACATCCCGACCACCGAGCAATCGGCTGACTTCCAAGCGCTGCACTTTCCGGCATTCAACAGGTGCTCTGTTGCGATCGGTCAAGTGCGTCTGCCCGACGTTGGCGACGGCCACAACGAGGTGCAGCAGTAGGCGCCATGCCTTTCAGCATAACTGGTGCGGTGAACGGTATCCCGTGTGTAGTATGCACGCCGACGACTTCCTCCTTGTACTATACCCCTTGGGTTCTGGGTGGACCTCGTGTGTGGGTGCCCAAGCATGTGCTGTGCATGAGAGTGTTGACGAGAAATGGTCCCGCCCTTGCTTGGGCGAAGCCGACCTCACAGTCGGGTGTTCAGCCGGCAGCCTACAGTGGTCGACGTCGAGTTTGGGAAGGAAGTCGACATAGGACGTCGACCTCTTCGATGGGACCATTGCAAAGTCGCCGACAAGGTGAAGTCGGCAGACGGCTTCGGCCTAGGTGGTCGACAGGGGAGTTTGTCGACCTGCAGGCGTTGACCGACTACCAGGTGGGCGCCAACTTTGGGGCTTCACTGGTCAACCAAGTAACTAGGGCGACGAAGTACTGCGGGGTGCACAAACTTTGTTATGGAGGCATTGGTGAAGTCGACCTGTGGCCTGGTATCCCAAGGTCGACGTGGTGCATCAGGCGCAACTGCCGGCACGTAGACGACTTGGCATCTGCGTGATGCACGAGACGGTGCACGACGTGCCCGATCGTTGACATGCGTGTGCGCACATGCTCGTATAGTCACCTGCAGGTGCAATGCTGCTAGGCCGCCCTGCTGCAGCGTTGGCAAGCCGCCTTGGTGCAATGCTGGCAGATTGTCGCCTTGCAGTGTTGTCAAGCCGCCTTTGACTCCAATCGTGTGTGCATCTAGATTCTGAATTCCAAATGCTATAGTGCGGCATGTTTGCTTGGCTATGAAGTCACTGCTTTGATATGCACAGTATATTGCCAATTGCATTTTCTTTGTTACCACTCATCCCATAAATACGCATTGCTTTCTTGGTCAGACAGCCACCCCAATCATAACATGCAGGCACATTGCGTCACGATTTGCTATATTGTTTTAGGTCGTATGGAAAAATCTAAAAAAAAACATACGAACGGCCCCTTATTTGGAACATTGCATTTATTCCTCTATATTTATCCATTATTTGCCAACTCCATCCCAGGCTTCAGCAGCACCCACCCCACCCCACCTTCGAAGGCACATTTTTTGGCTTGGTTCAATATGGCTCTTGAGTCCACTAACACAACTTCTCCCATCCCTACTTCTTGCTCTTGCTGTACCTAAATTCCAAAATCTCTCTCTTTATGTCAACTCAGAACGAGTAAATCAGAAGTTGCAATGTAAATGTCATGGCAATCAAGACCCACTTAAAAAAAGGAAAAATAGAAATAAAAATAAAAAAATACACACACATTTCATTACACACATCCGTATTCAGCTAATCCTATGTAATGTATCCGGCCGCTTAACGGAAGGAGGGAGGTATTTGACCACACTTTTCTGGAATCGAAGTATAGTACCCACCTTGTCACATATCGACTCCCCTTGCCGTTAGATCTGAGCCAGCTGTCACAATTCCAGGGAATGCATCCGCTCATGGAACAGCTGCTTGCAGCAAGACTCATCAGTCCTCGTCACGGCTCCTTTTGAGACAAGGCGGTTATTTACAGATTTCAACAACCAACTCAACTAGCCCCAGGGAACGTACCCGCCCATAAAACAGCTGCTTGGAGCAAGTCTCAGCAGTCATCTTCACGACTCCTTTTGGGAGAGAGCATCCTTCCAAGGCCCTGGCTGCTGCCCAATCCATGATTCGCCATTGGTGTCTTCCTTGCTACACTGACAATCCTGCCTGCAGTGACTGCCTCTGCACCTTCTGTGGCTGCTGCTACTCCTGATTCTGCCGCTGGTGCCGCGGCTTTTGCTGCTGCTGCTGCTGCTGCTGCTGCTTCTGCTGCCGCTGCTGCTGCTGCCGCACCTGCTGCTGCTGCCCCTGATACTGCTGCCCCTGGTGCTTCTGCCCCTGTTGCAGCTGCCCCTGCTGCTGCTGCCCCTGCTGCTGCTAATCCTCCAGATTCTTCTGCTGCTCCACCCGTCTGTGCCCGGCCTCCTGTCCCTACCACTGCTCGTGCTGGGAAGAATGGTTCTGGTAGCAGCAGAGTCTCATGCCCCTTGGACCACATGCCATCACTGCCACCAGTGGTATTGGTAGTGGGATACGCAGCCATGGCCGCAGCAGTCCCCTCCTCTGATGCTATTGAGACTCCAGACCCATTACGCATTGGCGTGATCACGGAAAATCTCTGTTCCAATGCTGGTCCCAGTGGTACGGATGGTGCTGGTCGTGTGAATAATTCCACTTGTTCACCTGCAGTTGTGTCGCCAGCACGCGTCAGATAGGTGGTGCTATGATGACCGTTGATGTTGTTTTGATCGTTGTTGAGAGGGAGCACGGCGCGGCAGTCTATGCTGCTACCAGATTGGTGGCTGAACCCGCTGACCATGCTGCTGCTGATTTCCATGTTGTCATCCTCATCCGCATCTAGTAGAAGTGCCTCCAGCTCCTCTAGTTCCATCCCATGTACCGACGTCATCATATCATCTCCTCCTTCTCCTCCTTCCACTCCTCCTTCTCTTACTCTCATAGCTGCCCCGGCTGCTGCAAATCCCAACCCTACTGTCGCCACCACTGCACCGGTTGGTTCTATCCCTGCTGCTGCATCTCCCTCTGCTGTCACTGCCATTCCTGCACCAGCTGCTGTTACCCCTGCTGCTGCTACTCCTGCTGCTCCAACTCCCACACCTGCTGTCAAGCTGACTTCTCCATGATCCATCCCCAAACCTTGTTCTCCTGCGCCCCAGCTGCTGCTACGGATCATCCCCTCCAAGCCACCCCATTGTCCCATCCTCTCTCCTTCCACCTCTTCTCCAGCCACCTCCGTTTCTCTGATCTCCCACACACTTGTATGTAGCAGGTCGCTAAAATAACCTTTATACAGTCTACCTTGCCCTCCCTGTCCCTCCACCTCCTCATGCATCGACTGGGATCGGTGATACTCTAGGCTGTGGGAGGCGCGGAAGGGCGATTCATACTGGTTGGTGCCTTCACTGGGAGCCCGAAGTGGTAGAGAGACAACGGGACAAGAAACGCTTCTCTGCCATGGAAGATCAGGACTGAGTCTCTGCTGTTGAAGTGTTTGATGCTGGTGGTATTCAGCAGCAGCATGCTGCTGCTGCTGCTCCTGCGTCTCCTGATGATGCTGCTGCTGCTCCTGCTCCTGCGTCTCCTGCTGATGCTGCTGCTGCTGCTCCTGCGTCTCTTGATGATGCTGCTGCTTCTCCTGCTTCTCCTGCTGATGCTGATGCTGCTGCCGCTGTTGATTCCCCTTTTGCTGCTGCTGGCGTTGCTGGTCCTGGTACCATTTATTTCCCCCATGCTGTCCCTTGAGCCTTTTCCCCCGCTGGGCTCCTGCTGAAGGTGCTAAAGTGGGTGCTACAACTGTATGTGATGGTGCCACAGAGAGTGCTACAGCTGCATGTGAGGATGCATCGAATGAAAGCGCACGTGCTATCCTCAGAGACCTTGCTGCTGTGGTGTCCCGAAACCCTCTATACTCAACTCTGCGAGCTAACTCAGGAGTAGCAGAAGGAGCAACACCTGTTGGGACCACACCAGGTCCTGACCCTCCCAAGGGTTTGGGTTCAACCAAATGAGCCGCAGCGGCCGTGGCAGCAGAAGCAGCATCAGGGGCAGGTGGAGAAACAGAAGGAGCAGTGGCGGAAGCAGCACTGGAAGGAGCAACAGGAGTGGCCCTAGGGGAAGTTCTGGTAGCATCTGTGGTGCTGGTGACCTGAGTTTGCAAGAGAGAGTTGAGAATGTCAGCTAGCTCTTGCAGATCCTCAACACGGATATCTGGATCTGCTGACCTGTCACCTTCTTCACCTGAACCAGCAGCACCAGCAGCAGTTGCAGCAGTCGTATAATCAGCAGCAGCAGGAGAAGCTGCACCGATCGCCCCTTCTTGCTGCTGTTGGGGGAGTAGCTGGGGAGTGATAACCTGCTTCGTCTTCCTGCTTGACAGCTTCTGCCAGTTCGTTTTCTTCTTGCTGGCCGTTTGCTTATGTTCCATGTGCCAACTTACCTGCTCCCGGTCACCCTTCTCCTGCTCCTTCTGCCCGTCCTCTTTTGTACTGTCCAGTTCCACCCTCCAGTCCAGTTTTTCCGCCATTTCCCTCTTCTTCTGCTCCTTTCGCATCTGCTGCTCCTCTTCTGTTTGCTGCTGCTCTCCCATGTCATGCTGCTCTCCCATTCCACGCCCGCCGTCCACACCACCATCACCCCTGCCGCTTCCAGGCGGCTTTATTTCAAACAGATAGTGCTTGAAAGATGGCAAGTTCTCCGGGCAGAGTGGGCCCTTCATGAACACCCCTGCTTGTCTGCTGCTTTTCTGCTGCTTGTCTGCTGAGCTGCTGCTTTGCTTGTGGGCTCCCACTGCTGCTCCTGTTCCTTCTACCTCCATTGGTACTGCTTCGACTGCTGCACCCTCTGCTGCTCCTGTTCTTGCCAGCTTTGCCACTATTGATGCGTCTTCCTCCTCCGCACCTACAGCTGATTCTCAGTTTGCCACAACGCGGCTCTGCACATCCACGGGCATTGCGCAGCAAGAGGAGTTGGGGGACAGGCTGCTAATGAGGGAATTTGGGAAGTTACTCCTGGGAGAATCTAGTGAGGGTGAAACACCTCTAAAGTGCACGCCATGCACTGATAAACCCGCAGGGTACCCTGCCACTGGTGCCTCTTCGTCCCTCTCTGATTTTCCTTTTGGTGAAGAAGCCCCACACAGTTGCCGCATCACCATCGTCTGCTGCTCTACCATCTCATGCCGTGACACCATCGCTTGTGCTACCACAGCTTGCTTTGCCACCATCGCTTCCTCCTCCGCTGTCAGGGAGCTTCGCTTGAGCACCCGCACAACCACCCACGACGTCATGCCGATCCTTCGATCACTGCCGGGTTCAGTCTTTGGACCGATAGCTTTGGGGCTGCTGCTACTGCTCCTGCCCAATCCACCAACTACATCACCACCTGCACCAGTGGCTAGGTGTGTCGCTTCGTTTGTTCTGCTGCCGGTCCGGCCTATGGCAGTGCCACCAGCTGCACCCACACCAGGTGCGGTGCTATGAGTAGCAGCTGCTGCTGGGTTTGATTCGCTTGCTGCAGCTGTAGCGCGTGCCACGGCTGTAGCAGCCGGTCCAGCTTCGGGCGAATCCTCTGCCAGCCGGTACTCGTGCATGACCCAGTCGGTCTTGTCCCCTCCTGGCGCTCGCCCCCTGTTCCCCACACCGGCAAAACGATAACAAGGTTTCAGAAGACACAATATGAAGAGTAAGTCACGCCACTCAAACAGAGTCCAAAGACCCGAACAATTATATTCAAGCCTGCACAAGCAATCCAACGACGAACATAACAACAACCAGCAGACCAAGACTCAAACAAACAACCCGAACACCTGAGACCTACATAAAGACAGCGGGATTGCTGATGTCTGAGAAGCGGAAATCAAGATACTGCAGAAAAAAAACTCACATGTAGAAGACATGAGTCTTTTTTATTCCCGCTCTGACTGTCTGCTCCCCTTTCCCTTCATTGCCACCGGTGCTGCCTGGTAGCCGCATGTGCACTGGCCTGTCCTTTCCAGTGGCCTTCCAGTACCCAGCAGTTGTGGCTCGGTTGGACCGGGACCCTGATGGGTACTTGAGATCGCGGGATGTGAAAAAGAACCACTCGCCATCACCAGGAATAGGGCACGCTGCTTTGGCTGCGATTGGAGGAGAGGGAAAGGTGAAAGCGTGAGAGAAGAGAGAGGAAGGGGATTGGTTGAGGTCGCGGGCGGATGTGACAACGAACCACTCGCCGTCTCCAGAAATTGGGCATGTTGCTCTGGTTGGGAGTGGTGCCGAGGGAGAGAGGAGAGCAGAAGAGGAGTGAGTGGTGAAGCAAGAAGGAAACCACTCGTCCCCATGAGTAGGGCAGGGTGGGAGTGGAGGAGAGGGAATGATGCGATGGGGAGGAGGGAACATGAGGCCAGGGGATGCAAAGAAGGTCCAGTTGTTTCCAACGATTGGGTATGTTTGGAGTAAGGCTGTGGATGGAGTTGAGGATTAGATGAGCATGGGGAAAGGGGTGCTTGAGTGCTCTCAAAGCAAAATGAGGTCTAGCAAAGCGAGCCGGTTTTTGTCTGCGCTGTGGGGCTTGATATTCTCTGGCTGATATTGGGTTGAGGGGGGGAGTTTGGAAGAGGGGATGGAGTTTTCCTGGGGTCAAGATAACCAGCTGACGTCGCTAGGGTTTGGTGCTCTGGCTGTTACTTATGGGTCAGGCCCCCCCCCCCTGTTTTGATGAGATGACTGCACCAGAAAGCATCCTGGGGCACTTTAAAAATAACGAATTGCTGACAGGTGCAGTGGGGATTGGTCCCAGGGTTTAGGGGAGAGAGATGAAAGGGAGTGTGGTACTTCAGATGGACAAGTGGCAGGTGAAAATGACAAGGAGTACCCACACAGGGGGGGGGGTGTAATTTCCACCGTACCCACTCTAAGAGGAATGAATCAGTCATGACTATTTCAGTAGAGGTGCATCATTCCGAATGGTAGGGAGGTGGGAGGGGAAGAGGGCTTGGGGGGTGTTGTGGGGTCTGAAGTAGAGATGAAACACTAAAAAATCTGATGGAGGGCAGTACCTGGTAGTTCCCAAGGCTCGAACTTGTACATATCAACGTCGCCAATCGCATTCCATGCGATGGGAAGGCCGTCCACGCGCCGCCTGAGGTAGTAGCACAGCAGCTCCTCGTCCGTCGGCCGGAATCTAAAACCTGACGGGAAGCCGTCTCCGAGAATACCACGAGGACTGTTGTTACTACTAGTACTACTACTAGTATCCATCGAAGTTCGCATTGCTTCAGAAAATAAAAACTACTAGTTCTGAAATTCCTGCCAATAGTGTAGCATCATGTAATGTTGGGACGCTCAAATGATAACCCAGTTTCGAGAGTTTGAGTGGGTGGCAATTGCCGCACGGATACTTTGGCAACTACTGAGCATCCGCAGACAGATCACACTGGAGTAGGAAGCATGTAATTTTGTAGAGATGGCCTGCTTCAGGGTTTGGGTTGGGTTGGGCTGGGTTAGGATGGTTGGGTTGAGTTGGGTTGGGTTCGGCAGGTTGTACAAATGATGCCTGCGAAATCGCCCACCCTTTTCACTCACAAATACACCAGACACTCCAACTGGTCGGGTTTAACGGGCGACGGCCCAATCGTTACAAGCCCCCGATTTGTGAACTGTTACGACCTCACTACTGTGCCCTGTAGACTTGCAGAAAGGTTACGAAACTTTCGTGGAACAAACAAGCGTAGCTACTCATTCTTGATTGATACCGTTACAACTGCCAACCCGAGTGGCCCATTTCCCCCTTGAAAACCGCATTCCTCAGTGATGCCGGCCAAACAAGTTGGGCCCCTGGAAGAGCATCGGGTGTACGGAGCTTCCCCAAATGCATGTTTTGTTCTGTGCTTTACACTACTGTATAGAACATATGCAGTAAGCTCACTGGCAGGGCTGTCGATTGGTGTGCAACCCAAACGGCTGCTTGAGAAGTTTCCCTGATTCTCACGGGCAGCGGCCCCAAACGAGCCCTGAACGAGCACGGGCCAGTGTGAAATACATCACTTGAAATCAGGGCTGTGAAAATTCTTGTACTTTTCGCGGTACATAACTTATTTTCGAAATTTAGTGCTACAAGCCGCCACTGCAGTCGTAACTGGGCGGTACAAAATTTGTAAATGGCTACCCTGCACACAATAGATAACTGACGTCAAGTTGCCTCACAAACACTCTGTAACCACAGCTAAGTAAGGCACTCCAAATTCCCCTTCAGAAATATCATACTCCCACCTTAGCTCACGTTGCGCTGGAACCCTAGAGCGCACCTTGCACGGAGTATCCGCAATGACGAGCCTGGTGTAATATCACTTTGAGTTATTATTTGAGCTCAAAACACTAAGAGTGATATGTTTCTGCGTGGAAACAACTCCAGACGCCCCAGCGCTGAGGGGGGGACCATAAACAGCACGGCAGGGGACAAAACTGGGACATATGGAAGGAGGTGAACGGGGGTGGGGGACAAGTGGAATTTAAGTGGTGGAGGAGTCGGGGGGGATTGGGGAAGCGGGGGGCCTGGCCAACCGAAGGTACACGTCGGAGAAGGCCCCAGCGAAGCCCTGACTCGGCATGGGCGGCCCCCAAAACTAAAACAGAGGAGGGTATTCTGACTTATTCCCTAAAATTCAGGGCATTACGGACGTATATCCGTCAACCGACAATCCAGACTGGCATGATATCCCCCCATGCAACCACTACAGTCCAGACCTTGCGCTACGAAGTCTCTCTGTTTGAATGCGATTGGTTGCTGGTTGGCTTGTTGGCTGGCTGGCTGGCTCTGCCGCTTTCCAACCTCACGTTTCTCACATGGCACGAAGGTCACATGCCGCCAGTTTCCGTATTTATGATTGGCTGAAATGAAATATCGGTCAATCACAGCAGGCATGCTCGATTGACCCGAAACTGCCTTTTGCCGTCCGACCACGGCAGCTTCCTCCCTGGTGTATACGAAGCGGCAGTCTAGGGTGCGGGTTAACCCAATAATCTAAACGCCAAAATTTCTTGGAGAAATAGGGATACTGTACCCCAAGGTCCACCTTGAGGTTGGCCAATTTTGGGGATTGTGCACTCTTTTGCTCTTCCCCTGCCACGTAGAAGGGCAAAATCAGCTAAATCCGATGATGATACATATGAACAAGGAAAAAATAACGCTTGGGACATCAGATGCTGGACCATCAGAAGCACCTGATCAGGTCAGAAAAGAAAGAGGGAATGCGAGTAATGAGGCTCCTATTGGTTGAAAAAACTGGAGTCCCTCAACAAGACAAACCTTTCGCCTGTCAATATCCTGGGTCAACCCCCTTCCACTTGCGGTCCCTTTCACCCCCATTTTGGAAACTGCACTTTGCTCGTCTGTAAGTGTGCGGTTAATAAGTACAGTAGGGCAATTTGTGTTGGGACTGATAGCATACAGGCCACAACTACAGTTCCCAGATTATTGGGTAGCGTTCTGTGTTTTGCATTTGCATAGAAAACCGGGGTTATTATACAAATGGTCATAAACATGGGCTCGTTATCATGGATGGTCATTCGTCTATCGCGAACGGTCACAGAATCTATCGAATCTATCACGGATGAGCATAGCACTATCACGGATAGTTACTCGTTGCCCCGCATTTCTATCACGAATGGTCACTCGATGAAACCCTCAATTTACACGATAGTGTATAAGCATTAGAAACAATTCAAATGCATAATTTCAAGACACGCCATCGTAGGAATGTACCCGTAGGAACTTTGTGTGCTCAAATGTTGGCTCTACTAAAAGCTCCATACTTGCCGAAATACTTAGAGGGCAATATCCGACGATGAGTCGTATGGGACGAGATGATGAAAACATTGTACTGAAATATGTCATAGCTAGCAATGTACTCTAACTGTAGTGCAGGTATCAGTGCAATATCTGTGACTATTCTGATGCCCGCGGTTACAAGGTGTAGTGCTTAATCTCCGGTCTTGGCGGTCAACAGTAGGTGCAGTTAACTACCGACTGTTGACTTTCCGTCCCCAATACTATCGCGTGCTCTATATGCGTGTAACGCGATAATAGCTAGTGCGCATTCTCTGTATGAGATAGTGCACTACAACGATTGGGAATGCTAAAATAATCGTTCTGTTGTTCCAACACTCCCCTTCATTCCTGAAGGTATGGCGTGTGGTTCATCTTGATTAGTCCGCACAGGTCAACACAATATTGAAACTTTGAACTTGGCAATTTCTTTGTCGGAAAGTTGGATGCCATCTTGCCAGTTGGACAGTAGGTGTGGTCCACATTGCCGTTGTCGATCTCGTCCTTCCTGAAACAGTAACGGGGTGCAATATGTTTCATGCGGTCACGAAGTCGGGTTTGTTGGCGATCTTGATCGCAATCTGGTTGTCGCTTCATAACTTAAATGACCTGATCATTGTTACTTTTGCTTCCTTGAGAAACTCTTGCAGGTAGAGTCCATTGCGACCAGCTGCTTTTGCGGCGATGAATTCGGCTTCGGCTGAAAGGAGGGCGTTGAGTTCCTACTTCTGTGAGTTCCAATAGATGACTCTAGCAGGTTCGAGGCTAAAAATAAATCCACTGCATAATCTGCGTCAACGTAGTCTTTGAGCCGGTCAATGGCGGTAGTGTTGGCCGTATAGGTTAGCCCGACGTCAGGTCTATAGATAAAGTATTGCAGTGCTCTCCGTATATCTGCCATATTCTCCCTTGCGATATAGGAAAGGTCCGGGCGGCACGTGCCGGCGGCGAATAGCAGGCAACTGGGCCGTGGAGAGGGGTACAGTGTTGGAAGTGTGTCCGAGCGGAGGAGTGCGGAACGAAGTGGAGAGGTGATGGGAGCGATCCTGAACTTCTTCGCAAGGGTCTCAGCGTACTTAGCGACGGCGGAGCAGTGAAGCCCAGTGCGAGGTGGGTGCGTCGAAGGCGAAATGCTGGTAGTAGAGGTCGGTGAGGCGGCCAAAGCACCAGTCAGCGGAGTGAGCACGCCCGCAGGCCTGACCAAGGTGCGAACCGGTCAGCAGCACGTATGGACAGGGTCGGGCAGGACCCCACTGCTACTGAGGGACCCACTGCTGATGTTGCTGTGGGTGCTGCTGCTGAACCTGCCGCTGCTTCTGCTCTGCTACGTCGACATAATGAGGAATACAGGAGGAGGGACCAGCGTAACTACTGGCAGTAGTGAGGGCAGCAGTAAGAGCGGCAGTACGGGTAGCAGTACGGGCGGCAACACGGGCGGCAGGATGGGCGACAGTAGGGGCAATGGTACGGGCGGCAGTACGGGCGGCAGTACGGGAAGTGATACGGACGGTAGTACGGGCAGCAGTACGGCCAGTGGTACTAACAGGAGTACGGGCGATAGTACGGGCGACAGTACGGGCAGTGGTACGGACGAAATTACGGGTGGTAGTACGTGTCGTAGTACAGAGTGCTGTTGGGGGCTAGAATGGATGGCGGTCAAGGTACGGGGTGCGACTAAGGAGGCTTAAGCACCTGGTGGAAGAAGCTGCAGTGGGCACTTTGGGTAGGGTACCGCCAGCGCGCTGCCTGCAGGAACGGGCAGCACGCCGGTGGCGGCCTATGCTGTTGCTGGGTTGTGCCGGCTGTCAACGGGAGTTGTGGTTGGCCCTGTCCTCGCTTGGGCGGAGCCGACTTCGTAGTCGGGTGTGCTGGGAGCGCAGCCGATCAGTTGCAGTGAGGGCGCCCAGTTGGAGGGCACCGAGCAGGAGGACGCCGTCATGGGCGCTTGGACGGCGTCCTGGGAGGCTGGACGCAAACCTGGGCGTCTGGACGGCATCCTGGGCGCCTGGAGGGTTGTCCTAGAGTTGGTCGACCAGGAGGGTTGTCGACCTGGAGCTGGTCGACCTGGTGAGGTCGACTGAAGGTGGTCGTCGACTTGGGAGGTCGATGGGCACAAGAGGAAGCAGCCGGTCGACATGGTGGTTGCCTGGTCGACCAGGTTACCTGGGTGACGAGGTTCTGCGAAGGAGTGCGACGGTCGCCCAGGTGGTAGTGGCGAGACCGACGTCGGTGGTGGTATCCCGAGGTCGACGTGGCTGGTGGGCGCAGTCGCTGGCGTGGAGTCGAGCTGGGCGTCTGCGCTGTGCACGTGACAAGGAGAAGTGCACCAACCAGCTTTACGCACCTGCGAAGCAGTTGCACCGTTGTCCTGCGAGTGCAACGCTGTACAGCCGACTTGCTGCAGCGTTGGCACACCGTGGACTTGCAATGTTGGCAAGCCGCGACTTTGCTCTGCTGGAGTGCGGTCGACCAAGTCGTGCTGGCACGCGGTCGACCATGCTGCGCTGGAAGTCGACCAACAGCTTTGCTAAGTCTGATGTAGTCTTGCATGCCAATGTTGTTGCTACCATTCTGAACCATTGTTCTCAACCTTTCTTAGTGAAACTCTTGCCAAATTGCCCCGTGAACTAGCAAGCAGTGTGTGCACTAGGAAAATGACTAAGGACCAAAGAACGCAGAGATCACACGAGCACCCGTGCCTAGCCCGTAGTCTAGCTCCCGTTGTAGTAGTTATCTCCGCATGGTGCGGTGAGCGTGGACGTCACACGACTTACCTTTCAGTCAGGTCGACGTAGTGGCCACTTACCTAAGTTGCTCGTAGGCCGGTAGCCGTACAGTCCCTAGCGTGTGCGTTGGTGACACTGAGGTGGTGGACACCCTGGAGGGACGGCTGGAGGATGCGAGGAGATGCCATGAGGCCCAGGAGTACGGGACGATACCCTGGGTGGTCGTCGAGGCTGGACTCCGCTCCATGTGGGCGACGAATCATTCCCCTTCTCGACCGGCTTCTCCTCGACCGGTGACCAACGAAGGCGGCGTCAACGTGGGCGTCAACGCCGGAGGTGGCCAAGTCGGCAGCAGTGCGGGAGGCACGTCGAGGCAGTGTGGTGTGATTCACGCCGATGAAGTCGGCGGCGTTCAGGCGCGAGGGGTGCAGTCGTCGGCAGCTGCAGGCTTCTCGCAGGGCGACGTCGGAGGTCGACGAAGCGGATTGTCGCCGATGTCGGCGACCCAGGTGATGGCAGGCGGGATTGCACCGAGCTACGGCTACTTCAAGTTTACGCCGGACAGGATCTTGATCACCCCGCCGCTCGTTGGTCGATCAGACATTCTCACCTGGAAGGAAGCTATCGAGCCCCAGCTGGAGATGGCCGGCCTGATCGGCTTCGCCCGAGGGACCGTGGCGACGCCGGAGGAGCACCATGCCGACTTACGAGCGGAGTTCCGCGCCGTGCAGCTGCTGACCTTCACGGTCATCTCGCGGTGCTGCTCGCCAGGTGTGCAGATCGCCCTGAAGTGGTGCCGAGAGTACCTCGACACCGGCCACCGGGCGTGGCACTTCATCGAGTCGACCTACCAAGTCACCGACGACTTGTTCATCGCCCAACTGGAGGGGCAGCTGACGCACCTGCGTATGGGCGACGAGGAGACGGCGACCGACTACTGCAACCGAGCCCGGCGAATTCTCGCCACCATCAGGATGGCCGGCGCGCAGTACTCGACGGCGTCGTACGTCACCCACGTCATGCAGGGACTCTCGAGCAGCTACAACCTCCTGAAGCGGCTGTCGATGGCGCCGAGCACGAGGACGACGCTCAACGAGGACAACTTGACCTCGTACATCCTGCAGGACGAGGCGATGCAGGAGGCAGAGCGGTCCTAGGAGCTCTTGGCGCAGGCGAACTTCGTCGCCCCGACGAAGCGAGGAGGTCGACCGGGGCAGCGCGGACAGTCTGGCGGCGGTGGTAGCAGTGGTTAGAAGCCCACCAAGGAAGTCGACAAGAAGACGTCGACCAAGGACAGCGGTCGAGGAAGAGGAGGTCGACGTCGGGAATGCTGGCTGTGCGGCGACCCCGACCACCTCTCATTCGAGTTCCCCGAACGCAGTGATTCCGACGACGACGACGCCAAGGGAGGCCGTGGGAGGTCTGGCAGCAGTCGTCCTCGTCGTGGAGGAAACAAGCCGCGCAAGGAGAAGCAGTCGACCACGTCGACCTCGGCGAAGGACGCCGACTCCTCTACTGGTGGCAAGGCGCGGGACGACAAGACGGCGTCATGCTCGCTGGTCGGCGTCGTGGAGCCGACCGTCTCGTTGGCGCCGGAGGCCGGAGAGGACTTCCAGGCGGTGGCGGCAGCTGTGCAGGCGAACCCGGCGGTGGTCCTCCCGACAGCGGCTGCTCCCACTACCTGATGGGGACGAAGGAAGTCTTCGTCGACCTGCAGCCGGGCGGCACCATCAAGCACGTGCGCGGCTTCAATGGGGCGCTGCAGGACGTCCTGGGCCGCGGCACCGTCGCCCTGCAAGGGGAGGCCGAGAAGCAGGTGCTCATCCCTGACGTGCTGTATGTCCCGGGTGTGCGGGCAAACCTGCTGTCGTCCGGCCAGCTGAAGGAGCACGGGGTGAAGCTGCAGGAGGACGGCGACGGGATGCTGCTCGTCTCAGCCGCGGGAGAGGTGCTCGGTCGGGCGACGTACTCCGAGCGTATCCTAAGCACCGACCTGCGTCCCTGCTCAACGAGGTCGACGTCGCCCACGCCGGAGGTTGTGGCCCTGCGGGCGATCGTCTCTCAGACGAAGTCGACACCGGACAGGATGAATGCGAGGCTTGCGCACATCGGCATGGACACCATACGGAGCTCGGCGAAGCACGAGGTCGCTACTGGGCTGGACCTCAAGTCGACGACGGGCACCGACTCACCGTGTGTCTCGTGCATCGGCGGGAAGCTGGCGCGGCACACCTTCCCCGACCAAGGCTCCGACGCCGACGACGTGCAGGCCGTCGTGCACATCGACTTGTGCGGGCCGTTCCGCGTGGCTGCCAAGGACGGCAGCTTGTACTTCTTGCTGCTGAAGGACCGCAAGACCCGCTACGTGTGGGTGAGGCCGGTCGCCAAGAAGTCGGATGTGCTGCTGGAGTTCCAGAAGTGGCTGGTATTGGTGGAGAGGCAGACGAAGAAGTCGGTGCTGATGCTTCGCTCCGACCGAGGAGGGGAGTTCCTCGGGAAGAAGTTCACCGACTTCGTGGATGGCATGGGGATCGTCCACGACCTGACCTGCCCGTACACCCCGCGGCAGAACGGAATGGCGGAGCGGGAGATGAGGACGGTGGTGGAGTCGGTGCGGACGATGCTGCTGCACATGGGAGTGCAGCACCACTGGTGGCACCTCGCTCTGCGGCAGGCCATCTGGGTCCGCAACTGCCTAGAGAGGTCGACGCTGCCGCCAGGGACGACACCGTACCAGCTCCTCACCGGGACGAAGCCCGACTTGTCGCTGGCTCGAGTGTGGGGCTGCATGGCTCAGTTCTTGGTTCCCAAGCAGCAGCGTGGTGGGAAGCTGAATCCGAAGGCCAAGTGGGACCTCCAACTCGGCGTGTCGGAGGAGAGCAAGGGCTGGGAGCTCCTCGACCTCGACGCCAACCGGGTGGTCACCACGTCGGACGTGGTGTTCGACGAGGATCTGTCGTTGGAAGTGTGGAAGTCGGAGCACGGGCCGGTATCAGGACGGACGCCGACCACGCCGCCGACCGACACCTCGACGGCGACGCTGCCTCTGCTCGACGAGGTCGGTGAGCTTACTGCTGAGGACGTCGAAGACGTCCGCCCTCCCTCCCTCCCTCCCTCTCCGACCCCTGCCCTCCCCTCCTGGCCGACCTGCGCGGGCTGACCTCTGTGTCGGCCTCCGGCGATGAGGGGAGTCGTGGGACGTCGCCTTCGGCGACGGCCAAGAGCATCGCCGGTGGCCGACGTAAGGAGCAGCAAGTCGACGTGGGAGTGCAGTCGACGCTGCGAGGGGAGGAGCAGGTCGAGGAGAAGCAGATAGAGGAGCAGGCAGCAGTGAGGCCGACCACGGAGCAGTCGGCAACCGGGCAGTCAGCAGGGGAGCCGACCGCAGGGGAGAATTCGGCCAGAAAGTCGACTGAGGTGCAGCAGGAAGGTGACGAAGGAGGGGACGCCGAGGAGTCCACCAAGAGTGACGTGGTGGAGGTTCGGCCTGAACCCCGGAAGTCAGGCCGACTTCGGAGGCTGCCCGACTTCTTCGTCCCCGCTGCCTTCACCACGGTGTATGGCGTGGACGACGACGACCTGGTGTATGACGACGCCGAGGAGGATGAGGAGTTTCCGGAGCTCGACCCCGACCTGCATGTCGACCCCGAGCACCGTTGGGACATCTTGACGATGACGGTGAAGGAGGCGTTGGCGAGCTGGAAGGGCGCGGCGGTGAAGGCCGCCATGGAGGAGGAGATCCGCAGCCTCATCAACATGGGCACTTGGGAGCTGGTCGAACGCCCGCCGGGAGTAAACATCATGAAGAACCGGTGGGTGTTGACGACGAAGTACCACGTCGACGACACCGTCGAGCGCGAGAAGGCAAGGCTGGTCGTGAAGGGCTTCACCCAGGTGTATGGCGCCGACTACGACGAGACGTTCGCGCCGGTGGGCAGCTACGTCACGCTGAGGATTTTCCTCAGCATCGTCGCCGTCCTCAACCTCAACCTGATGCAGCTCGACATGAAGAACGCCTTCCTGCAGAGCAAGCTCGACCGGGTGCTCTACATGTCCCAGCCGGACTACTTCAACGACGGAACCGGCCGGGTGTGCAAGCTGCTGAAGAGCCTGTAAGGCCTAAAGCAGTCGCCACTGCTGTGGTACTTGGCGCTCAACGACGTGCTGGTCGATGCCGGGTGGAAGAAGAGCCAGGTCGACGAGGCTCTATACTTCAAGGTCGACGACGACGGAGTGGCCTGCTGGGTGCTGGTCTACGTCGACGACCTGCTCGCTGCCAGCAGCAGCACCGAGATGCTGAAGGGGCTGAAGGGGCTGCTGGAGTCCGCCTTCGAGCTGCGTGAGATCTCGCCGGTGCAGAAGTACCTCGGGTTGGAGATCGTCCGCGGCAGGTCGGTGGGAAGTTGTGGCTGCACCAGCAGCGCTACGCCGACAAGCTGCGCAGGCGCTTCATCGACGAGGAGCAGACCGGGCGCACCCCAAAGACGCCGGTCTCGGTCAACGCCTACGCCGAGCTCACCTTCGACGACGAGGAGGCACAGGAGCGACAGGAGGAGGAGTACCGGCAGAAGGTCGGCTCGCTGCAGTTCGCGACGACGACGACAAGGCCGGACATCGCCTTCGCCTGCAGCAAGCTGGGGAGCTGCCTCACGTTGAGGAGCGACCAGCACTGGCGCGAGGTCGACCGCTGCCTCACCTACCTCGCCAACACGCGTGACACCGCCCTGGAGTTCGGCGGTGGACCTGGGTCGCTGGAGCTGGTCGGCTACGTAGACGCCGACGACGCAGGTGACAAGCAGAACAGGACAAGCACGGGCGGCTACGTGTTCGTCTATGAAGGGGCCGCAATCTCCTGGTCGAGCCAGCGCATCAAGTGCGCGACGTTGTCGTCGACCGAGTCGGAGTACATGGCGGCCACTGAAGCCGGCAAGGAGGGACGTCGACTTCGCTTCCTCCTCGCAGATTTCCAGCAGCTGGATGCTGGGAAGCCGACCGTCCTCCGGGTGGACAACAAATCGGCCATCACGGTCGCCGAGGGCATGGGGTTGACAGGCAAACTCAAGCACATGGAGTGGCGACAGGCCTGGCTGCAGCACATGGTGAAGCGCGGGAAGTTTTCGTTGAAGTACATCCCGACAGCTGAGCAGCCGGCCGACTTTCTGACGAAGGCGCTGCACTACCCGACCTTCAACCTGTGCTCCGTTGCAATCGGCCAGGTGCGCCTGGTCGACGTGGGCGACGGTGACAACGACGTGCAGCAGTAGGTGCCATGCCCTCTTGCATGGCTGGTGCGGTGACCGGCGTGCTGTGTGTTGGGTGCACGCCGACGGGCTATTCTCCAAGTGGTGTTGCCGTGTGGGCTGGGGGCCCAAGCGTGAACGCGGCAGGGGAGTGTCAACGGGAGTTGTGGTTGGCCCCGTCCTCGCTTGGGCGGAGCCGACTTCGTAGTCGGGTGTGCGGGGAGTACAGCCGATCAGTTGCAGTGAGGGCGCCCAGCTCGAGGGCACCGAGCAGGAGGACGCCGTCATGGGCGCTTGGACGGCGTCCTGGGAGGCTGGACGCCGACCTTGGCGTCTGGACGGCGTCCTGGGCGCCTGGACGCCGACCTGGGCGCCTGGACGGCGTCCAAGGAGGCTGGACACCGACCTGGGCGCCTGGACGCCGACCTGGGCGTCTGGACGGCGTCCTGGGCGCCTGGACGCCGACCTGGGCGCCTGGACGGCGTCCAGGGAGGCTGGACGCCGACCTGGGCGCCTGTACGGCGTCCAGGGAGGCTGGACACCGACCTGGGCGCCTGGACGCCGACCTGGGCGTCTGGACGGCGTCCTGGGCGCCTGGACGCCGACCTGGGCGCCTGGACGGCGTCCAGGGAGGCTGGACGCCGACCTGGGCGCCTGGACGCCGACCTGGGCGCTTGGACGGCGTCCAGGGAGGCTGGACGCCGACCTAGGCGCCTAGACGTCGACCAGGGGAAGCCGACTTGGTGTGGTCGGCTGACAGGTGTGCTGGTCGACCTGGAGTTGGTCGACCAGGAGGGTTGTCGACCTGGAGCTGGTCGACCAAGGTTGTGGTCGACCTGTTGAGGTCGACTGAAGGTGGTCGTCGACTTGGGAGGTCGATGGGCACAAGAGGAAGCAGCCGGTCGACATGGTGGTTGCCTGGTCGACCATGTTACCTGGGTGACGAGGTTCTGCGAAGGAGTTCGACGGTCGCCCAGGTGGTAGTGGCGAGACCGACCTCGGTGGTGGTATCCCGAGGTCGACGTGGCTGGTGGGCGCAGTCGCTGGCGTGGAGTTGAGCTGGGCGTCTGCGCTGTGCACGTGACAAGGAGAAGTGCACCAACCAGCTTTACGCACCTGCGAAGCAGTTGCACCGTTGTCCTGCGAGTGCAACGCTGTACAGCCGACTTGCTGCAGCGTTGGCACACCGTGGACTTGCAATGTTGGCAAGCCGCGACTTTGCTCTGCTGGAGTGCGGTCGACCAAGTCGTGCTGGCACGCGGTCGACCATGCTGCGCTTTAAGTCGACCAGCAGCTTTGCTAGGTCTGATGTAGTCTTGCATGCCAATGTTGTTGCTACCATTCTGAACCATTGTTCTCAACCTTCCTTAGTGAAACTCTTGCCAAATTGCCCCGTGAACTAGCAAGCAGTGTGTGCACTAGGAAAACGACTAAGGACCAACGAACGCAGAGATCACACGAGCACCCGTGCCTAGCCCGTAGTCTAGCTCCCGTTGTAGTAGTTATCTCCGCACCGACGGCGCCCTATGTTGCTGCTAGCGCCGCTGGCGGTGACCTAGAAGGCTGCTGGCGCGCGTTGGCTTCGACGACGACTTCCACAACGTTGAGCTGCTCCGCTGTCATCGGCTCCCCTAAAGTCGGCTCCTCTTCATCGCCGACTTGCTCGATGCCAACCATGTAACGTTGGCCCCCGATGATGCCACTGTGCGGCGCCGAATGGGGCACACCAATGCTCCCCTCATCGCCGATGGCCGACGTCGACGGCGACTTAGGCAGGTTGGCGACAGGCGGTGGAGGAGAAGTGACCGCAGAAGGCGGCAAGGATGCCGACAGCGGGATAGCGGGAACGTAAATAGGAAGGGGAGGTGCGCCCTCGGCATCAGGCTGGTCGTCGTCCTCGGCGGCGAGCAATGCAGTTGCCACCGGCGACGAATTCATCAGCGGGGAAACTCGATCCCGCGCCAACGCCAGCCCATGCTCTGCCTTCCACACCTCTAGTGATATGGTCTTGTTGAAGATGGCTTCGATGGTTGTGACAATCCGGTTGTCAGTCATGTCGAGCACCTCCCAGCCCTTGCCGGCGAGACACTTAGGTGATGCCCCCAGCGTGCCTTCAGCGCCAACTTTCTGCCACGCTGATGCTCCGGGACCATGAACTGCACCATGTAGCCCCACACATGTGCCAGCGTGAGAGGCCCGTTCGAGGCAGTTGCGCACCCAAACAGCTTGGCGAAGGGCGTGGTGCCACCAGTGATGCTGCACACCCATGTATAGGAGCATTGTTCTCACGACTTTGGCAACTGTGTGCATCTCTTGCTCAGCCATTCCATTCTCATGTGGAATATCCCAGCGGAAACGGGTCGTCAAGCCTGACGACCCATTGACAACTTGACGACATGCTGCCCCGGGCAGAAAAAAAAAAACTAAAACCCTATCGGATGGCATGCCATCCGAGGGAGGCATCAACCCTAAATCCATGCCTCCCTGTGTTTAGGGTTGATGCCTCCCTGACCAGATGCATGCCCGAATGGGTTTTTTGTTTTTTGTGTTTTTTTTTTTTTTTCCCGCGGGCAGCGAGCTCTCTCGGGCGGACTCGCTTGTCCGCTGAGATATATTCGGAGGATTGTAGGGGCTGGTCAGGTCGTGGAGAATGCCCTTGTGCCCGACGAAGTTGGTGAAAGCGCAACCAAGTTAGCCCCTTCGCGGTCTGATCGGAGCATCTTCACCGACTTCGTGGTTTGTCGCTCCACCACCGTAAGCCACTTCTCGAACACCCCCAGCACATCACTCTTCTTTACGATCTGGCAGACCCACACAAACCTGACCTTGTAGTCCTTGAGGAGGAGGAAGTAGAGACTTACGTCCTTGGCGGCTATACAGAAGGGGCCGCACAAGTCGATGCGGACGACGTCCAGTGCGTTCTCGGCTTTCGAGCCCTTGTTGGGGAAGGTGTGCCGCACAACTTTGCCATCGAGGCAGGAAACGCAGGGCAAGTCAGCGCGGTCGACGTCTTGATCTCCAAGCCGGCGGCGGCGCCGTGTGCCGCTGTACGCTTGATTGTGTTGACGCTGACGTGCGCAAGTCGAGCATGCCAGATGTCCGACGTCAACTTCGTCAACAAGGCGGTGTCTCCGTCGAAGTCGTCGTTGGCTTCGACGAGCAAGCGCAATCGACCGAGCACATCTCCCACAACCGACACACGCAACATGTCGTCGTGTAGCTTCAACAAGTTTGCCTGCACACGTGGGATGTACAGCACGTCAGGGATGAGATCTGTTTTCCGGCCTCCCCTTGTAGCGCGACGGTGCCATGGCTTTGGATGACTTGAACCGCCCCGTTCAACCCGCGCACACGGCTGACGTCGCCTCCCGGCTCCATGTTGACGAAAGGCCTCGCAAGTCCCCATCAGGTGATGAGAGCAACGTGCTTTTGATTTCGACTCGATTAGAAGCGCACCCCCTAATAAAGGCAGGATTTGCTATAAGCTCGCATGCACATATATTAAGGGGAATACGTTATTGGGTCGCTGACTACAAACCAATTTGGTGTAGGTGATGGCGCAAATTGCAATGAATGGGCGATAATTCAAAAGTACGGAACGAACGGCCGCGGGGTTAGACGGAAAAAATGTAAATTGTATGTTGGAAAGCATTCAGACTTCCAAAAGCCAGCGAAATAACAATGATTTTGTTGACGGGAATGTGGCCCCGCCCTCGCTTGAACGACAAAGACATTGAAGTCGGATGCACGGGAGGTGCAAAGGTCAACGTCGACTTTGGCGAGGAAGCCGACGGGTTGGCCGACCTCTACGGGGATCACTTCGAAGCCGCCGATGAGGGAGGTTGGCGGCCGACTTCGACTAGTATGGTGGCGAGGGGTTTCGTCGACCTGCGGGGACACCGGCCTGGTGAAGTCGGCGGGTGGTGTCGACATGGACGGTCAACGAGCACGTACATCACTTGACAGGCTCCTACCGCCCAAGTCAGCGCCGACTTGGCGGTTTCCCAGTCGACCAAGTAACCCGGGCGACGAGGTTCTACGGGGTGCAACAGTCGGCCAGGTGGTTCTGGCGAAGCCGACCTCAAGCTGGTATCCCGAGGTCGACGTGGCTCTTAAGGCGCAACCGTCGGCACGTGGCCGACTTGTGCTCGCGCAATGTCCAGGGCGGTGCACAACGTGCTCAACTGCCTACACGCACCTGCGAAGTGGGTGCGCACATGCGCTACTGACACCCGTGGCTGCAACGATGGCAATCCGCCTTGGTGTAGTGCTGGCAGGTCGCATGCGCATGAACACCCTCGTTAACCTGAAGCGAACGATGCGTCTGCCTCCCCCCGACCCGTTCACAACGAAGGCGGCGTCGACGACCAGGTCGGCGGCATTGACCAAGTCGTCTCCGAAGGCACAAGGGTGACGCGTGGAGTGATCAGGGCTGCCGACGTTGGCGTCGGCAGGATGCAGGCGTCAGTGCAGCGGTCGACGGCGGCCGCAGGCAGCTCGCACGGCGACGTCGGCGGACAACGTCGCTCTCCCTTGCGAAGTGGAGTCGGGCCGACGTCGGTGACCCACGTGTCTGCTGGTCGAGACGGACGCATCGCACTGACGTATGGCTACTTCAAATTTTCACCGGACAAGATCGCCGTGCCCAAGCTGCTGGGAGGTTGACATGACCTGCTCACCTGGACGGAGTCAATTGAGCCTCTGCTGGAGATTGCCGGGCTCAAGAAGTTCGTCGACGGGAACGTGTTGGCGCCGGACGAGGAGGACGCCGAGCTCTGGTCGGAGTTCCGTGCAGCTCACCTGCTGACCTTCATGGTCATCTCGCGGTACTGCTCGCCGATGATGCAAGTCGCCTTGAAGCCGTGCCCACTTCGGGTGGACGCCGACCACCAGGTGTGGTAGTTGATCATGCGGATGTACAAGTCGACCGACGAGAAGCTGACCCACATCAGAATGGGGGAGCAGGAGTCGGCGACGGCCTACTGCAACCGTGCTATGCGGATTCTGGGCGACATGCGGATGGCTGGCCTCCTACATCACGCACGTCGTCAAATGACTCCCGTCGGGCTACACCTTGATGCGCCGGATGCTGGCGATGCCCGGGGTTCCTGAGTTGCTCAACGAGGACAAGCTGACCAGCCACATCATCAAGGACGAGGCCATGCAGGAGGCCGAGAGGCCCACGGAGCTCCTTCCGCAGGGAGACTACGTCGCCCTAACGAAGCAGGGACGTCAACAGGGGCAACATGGGAAGCCGGGCGGAGGTGGCAGCGGAGGTGGGAAGTTGGCGAAGGACACCGACCGGACGAAGTCGGCTTGGGACAGTGGTCGTGGTGGCGGTGGTCGACGGCGTAAGTTCTGGGTGTGTGGCGACCCCGACCATCTCTCCTACGACAGTCCCGACCGCGAGGAGTGTGACGACGACGACCACAAGGGAGGCCGTGGACGGTCAGACGGTGGTCTTCAACGTCGGAATGACAAGCCGCGCAAGGAGAAGCAGGCGTCGAAGAAGACGTCGTCGGCGAAGGACCCCACCCCTCCGGAGGCCAATCCCGAAGCGACGGAGAGACGTCGTGCTCGAAGGTCGGCGTGGTGGAGCCGACGGTCTCGCTGGCCTGGTCGACAAGCCCGGACCGCGACGATCAGGCCCCTCAGAAGAGGCTCCTGAGCGGCTGAGCTACCATGTCTACCTACCACCGGCCGCCTTCATAACGCTGCATGACGACGCGCAGGCCGACGGCGACCTGCCTGAGCTCGACCCCGACATGCACACTGACCCGAAACACCACTGGGACATCGCGAGAATGACGGTGAAGGAGGCGTTGGCGAGCTGGAAGGGCAAGGCGGTGAAGGTCGCCATGGATGAGAAGATCCGGAGCCTCATCGCCAACGGCACGTGAGCGGCCTCGCGGTATCAACGGCAAGATGAACCGCTGGGTACTGATGACGAAGTACCACGTCGACGACACGGTCGCCCGCGAGAAGGCGCGCTTTGTCGTGAAGGGCTTCACGCAGGTGTACAACGTCGACTATGACGAGACATACGCACCAGTCAGGAGCTACGTCACGCTGAGGATCTTCCTCAGCATCGTCGCCGTCTCGACTTGCACCTGATGCAGCTCGACATGAAGAACACCTTCCTGCAAAGCAAGCTCGACCGGGTGTTCTACATGTACCAGCTCGACTACTACGATGACGGGACCGGCCGCGTGTGCAAGCTGCTGAAGAGCTTGTACGGTCTGAAGCAGTCGCCGCTGTTGTGGTACTCGGGACTCGACGCCGTGCTGACCGCCGGCAGGAACAAGAGCCAAGTCGACGAGGCACTGTACTTCAAGGTCGGTGACAACGGTGTCGCCTGCTGGGTGCTGGTCTATGCCGACAACCTGCTCGTCGTCTGCAGCAGCACCACGATGCCGAAGGAGCTGAAGGAGGTGTTGGAAGCCATCTTCGAGCTGCACGAGACCTCGCCGATCAAGAAGTACCTCGGGCTGGAGATCGTGCGCGACCGACCGGCGAGGAAGCTGTGGCTCCACCAGCAAACCTACGTCGACAAGCTGCGTCGGCGAGGAGACGCCGGTCTCTGTTGACGCCTACGTCGAGCTAACGTTCGATGACGAGGAGGTTCATTTGCGCGAGGAAGAGGAGTACCGGCAAAAGGTCGGCTCGTTGCAGTTCGCAGTGACGACGACGAGGCCGGATATCGCCTTCGCGTGCAGCAAGCTGGGAAGCGGCCTGACGGTGAGGAGCGACCAGCACTGGCGAGAGGTCGACAGTTGCCTCGCCTATCTTGCCGACACCCGTGACGCCGCTCTGGAGGTCGGCGGCGGACCAGCGTCGTTGTGTCTGGTCGGCTACGGCGACGCCGACGATGCCGGCAACAAGCAGAACCGCAGTAGCACAAACGACTACGTATTGGTCTGCGGAGGGGCCGCCGTCTCCTGGACGAGCCAATGCATCAAGTGCGTGAGGCTGTCATCGACCGAGTGGAGTACATCGTGGCTACCGAAGCCGGCAAGGAGGCTCGCCGCCTTTGCTTCCTCCGTACCGTGTTCCAGCTGCTCAACGCTGGTACACCGACCGTCCTACATGTGGACAACTAGTCGGCCATTGCGGTCGCCGCGGGCTTGGGGCTGAAGAGCAACCTCAAGCACATGGAGCGACGCTACATCTCGCTGCAGCAGATGGTGAAGCGCGGGACGATCACCTTGCAGTACACCCCGACCACCGAGTAGCCATCGGATTTCCTGACGAAGGCGCTGCACTTTCCAGCCTTCAACCGGTGCTCTGTCGCAATCGGCCAAGGGCGTCTGGCCGACGTCGGCGACAGCAACGACGACGTGCACCAGTAGGCGCCGTGCCCTTTTGCACGGCTGGTGCGGTGACCGACGTGCTCTGTGTAGTGAGCACGCCGACGACCTTTCCCCTTGTACTCTATCTCTCTGGGTTCTGGGAGGACCTCGTGTGTGGGTACCCAAGCGTAAGCTGGGCAGGGGAGTGTTGACGGGGATGTGGCCCTGCTTCGCTTGGGCGACGATGACATTGCAGTCGGATGCACAGGAGGTGCAGCGGGCTGCCCGCAGAGGTCGACGTCGACTTGGGCGAGGAAGTCGACGGGTTGGCCGACTTCTACGGGGATCACTGCGAAGCTGTCGACGAGGGAGGTTGGCGGCAGACTTCGTTTGGTATATTCGACGAGGGGTTTCATCGACCTGCGAGGACGCCGACGGGTGGTGTCGACCTGGACGGTCGACGAGCACGTACATCAGTTGGCAGGCTCCTACCACCCAAGTCGGTGCCGACTTGGCGGTTTCCTAGTCGACCAAGTAACCCGCGCGACGAGGTTCTGCAGGGTGTGCGACCATCGCCCATGTGGTTCTGGCGAAGCCGACCTTGGGTTGGTATCCCGAGGTCGACGTGGCTCTTCAGGCGCAACCGTCGGCACGTGGCCGACTAGGTGCTCGCGCAATGTCCCGGGCGGTGCACAACGTGCTCAAGTGCCTACACGCACCCGCGTAGTGGGTGCGCGCATGCGCTACTGTCACCCGCGGTTGCAACACTGGCAGGCCGCCTTGCTGCGCGTTGGCAAGCCGCCTTGGTGCAGCGCTGGCAGGTCGCCGACTTGCAGTGCTGGCAAGCCGCCATCAAGCTGCACTGGCAAGCCGCCGACTTGCTGCGTTGGCAGGCCGCCGACTTGTTGCGCTGGCGGTCGACCGGCCTCTGTGCTAGGTTGATAGGCTCTTATGTAGTCATTGTTGCCTTTGCCATTGCTATCATTGTTCTCAACTTTGCTTAGTGAAACTCTTGCTGTTTTGCCCCGTGAACCGACACAAGAGGAAGTGCTATAGAGAACGCTACAATCACTCGTACCACCCGTGCTGTCCCCCCTTAGTCCAGCTCCCGGTGTCGAGTGACCCTCCGACGAGAAAGGACGGAGTTCGGTGCAAATTTGGTCGCTGGCGAAAAGCCTCGCCTTATCAGGTAATGAGAGCAACGTGCTTTTAATTTAGACTCGATTATAAGCACACCCCCAAAAAAAGGCAGGATTTGCTATAATCGCGCATGCGCCTATATCCAAGGGAATACGTTATTGGGTCGTCGTTATCTCCCGCAGCTGACATAAGCAGCATGTCGTCGTGTAGCTTCACGCCATTGTCCTTCACCTGGCCGGCCGAAAACAAGGTTGCCTGCACACATGGGATGTACAACACGTCAGAGATGAGATTTGATTTTCGGCCTCCCCTTGCAGCGCGACGGTGCCATGGCCTTGGAGGACTTGAACCGCCCCGAGCCGCGCACATGGCTGACGCCGCCTCCCGGCTCCATGTTGACGAAAGGCCTCGCAAGTCCCCATCAGGTGATGCGAGCAACGTGCTTTTAATTTCAACTCGATAATAGACGCACCCCCTAAAGGCAGGACTATCAACGTGCCTTTGCTATAAACGCGCACGTGCCTATATTCAGGAGAATACGGTATTGGGTCACTGATTTCCGACCAATTTGGTGTAGGTGATGGCGCAAATTGCAATGGATGGGCGAGAATTCAAAAGTACGGAACGAAGGGTCGCGGGGTTAGACCAAATAACAATGATTTTCCCCAAAAGGCCGATATTTCGTGCTTCTTATTGTAGCCTCTGGAAACAAAAAAACATATTTTTTTTTCTTTTGTATACGCCTGAATTTAAGTTTTCCTTCTTTATTTCTTTCTTTCTTTATTTTTTTCCCTGGACTGAACACTCATTCATAAGCGCATATGTGGGACCTACACTGAAACTGATTGATACGTAATTAGTGGTAAGTGAGGCCCGTCAATCACGACAGTACATGGGGTAACAAAAAAAATGAAAAGTAATTAGGGAATCTTGCGGCACGATAATGACTTCGTTGGCACAGACAATTATGTATTTGTTGTTGGCTAGTTAATCTTACGGTTTTTTGCATCATTGTCGTTCTCGACCAGTGACAACAACTCAGCATTTGGCAGCTACACAAGACGATGCAGAGAGTCGAAACACAGTGTTTCAAAGGTAGCTGCGACTCCCGCGCATGGTGTCGCAACCAACCTACTGGAGACCGTGAAAGAACTATATTTTCCGAGCTTTCCGTCACCACCTTCTTTCACGCATCTGCAAGTTAGCTCTTGTTCGCTAACCAACTGGGACAAAATGGCACGATTCCTTGGTGGGTAAGCGCAACCATACCCCCCAAGGACGACACATGTAGCCCTTGGGGAGACCACTTCGGGCCATTCCAGTGCCCACTTCCAACACTCCCCTCACTGGGAGGGCCCACCACTAAGACACAAGAAGTTTGCCAACAGCAGGAATCGAACCCCAAACTTCTCCACGCTCACCGCACCATGCAGGGATAGCTTCAGTTCGCTAACCAGCTAGGTTAAAAGGGCATGTTTGAGTGGTGGGTCTGCGTACCCATGCCTCCAGCCAAACCATAGGCCAATCTTAGTGCCCTTTCCACACTCCCTCACCGGGAGCGGCCACATACAGAGGAAGGAAAACTTGCTCTTAACTCCCCTAGAAGCGACGATGCCTGCAAGGGGGAACCGTGGCCCCCCAAGTAGGGACCCTGATCACTAAACAACTGGGTCAAAGGGCATGTTTCCTTGGTGGGACAACACACTCATACTTGCGGAGATTGACTCTACAATGATGGGAGCCAGATTACGGGGTTGGCACGGGTTGTGCGTGTTCACATAACAATCTGGCAAGAGTTTCACTAGCAAGGCAAGACTGGCGGCGGTGGTAGCGGAGGTGGTAGGCCGGCCATGGACGCCGACAAGGGCAGGACGGCCAAAGACAGCGGTCGTGGAGGAGGAGGGCGACGCCGGGATTGCTGGCTGTGCAGCGACCCCGACCACCTCTCCTTCGAGTGCCCTGACCGCAGCGACTCCGACGTTGACGATGCCAAGGGAGGCAGAGGGAGGTCGGCAAGTCGTCGCCCACGTCGGGAGAGCAAGCCGCACAAGGAGAAGAAATTGACCAAGTCGACCTCGGCGAAGGACGCCGACTCCTCTTATGGCGGCAAAGGGCGAGGCGACGGGGAGGCGTCGTGCTCGCTAGTCGGCGTAATGGAGCCGACCGTCTCGCTGGCACCGGAGGCCGGCGAGGACTTCCAGGCGGTGGCGGCAGCCGTGCAGGCAAACCCGGCGGTGGTCCTGCTCGACAGCGGCTGCTCGCACCAAATGATGGGGACGAAGGAAGCCTTCGTCGACTTGGAGCCGAGTGGCGACGTCAAGCACGTCCGGGGCTTCAATGGGGCGCTACAGGACGTCCAGGGCCGCGGTACTGTCGCCCTGCAAGGAGAATCCGGGAAGCAGGTGCTCATCCCCGACGTGCTCTACGTCCCGGGCGTGAAGGCGAACCCTGCTGTCAGCCGGCCAGCTGAAGGAGAGCGGCGTGAAGCTGAAGGACGACGGCGACGGGATGCTGCTCGTCTCGGCGGCAGGGGACGTCCTCGGTCGAGCAACTTACACCGGCAGGGTCCTCTGCACCGACCTTCGTCCGTGCACGACGACGCTGACACCAGCCACAACGAAGACATTGGCGCTGCGGACCATCACTACGGCGACGAAGTCGATGTCAAGAACTAACGAGCGTAAGAATAGACTAAGGAAACAAGGTACAAGGAGATATATGCAAACCCTAGGAATTGTGAATGTAACACCTAGGCAAATCTATGGAGATGCAAGCGTACAAGGCAAGCAGGACAAAGCATCTCTACGGAAGCAAGTGAGGACGGGCAGGCACAAGGCCAAGTTGGGTGCAGAAACGCTGGTGGTCACAAGGCGGCAACGCCTTGGTGAAGATATATGCAGTGTTGGCCTCAGAGACCACTCGTCGCACAAGTGCCTGGCCACGCTGCTGCAACTCACGCAGAAGGAAGTAACGAAGCTGGATGTGCTTCGCCTTCCCAACCAGTCGGGGCTCCTCACACAACAGGACAGCAGACCTGTTGTCGGCGAACAAGACTAGGGGAGAGCGAGGCCGCTCACCAAGGTCAGCGAGGAGGAAATTCAGCCAGCGAAGCTCCTGAGCGGCCATGGCCGCAGCGTACTCCTCTGCCTCACAGCTGGAACCGGAGACGGACGACGCCCGAGTCGACCGCCACGAAACATCACCTGTCCCGGGGCTAAAGGAGTACCCCTGTGTAGACCGACGCGTCTCCACGTCGTCGGCCCACGACGAGTCCGAGAAACCTGTGAGTGTAACTGGCTGCTTCCCTCCAAGGACAAGTCCCATGCCTCATGTACTCGCCACATACTTCGCCACCCTCTTAGCAACGTACCAGTGAGACGGACGGTGTCTCCCAGGCACAACAAAACGCGCAAGGACGCTAAGAGGGTAAGCTGGGTCTGGGCGAGTACAGGTCATCAGGTACATGAGACAACCCACCAGCTCAGGATATGGTCCACTGGACTCAAATGACTCGTCCGAAGGTGGAGCCGTGAGCCCATGATCGACAGCAAGAGGGGTGAGCTGTACCTTGGAGAACGAGAAGCAAAAATGCGTGAGGATCTGCCCGACCATATGCGACTGAGTAAGCGTAATGGTGCGAGCTGCCCAGTCCCTGGTGATCTGCAGGCCAAGGTAGTGCTGCAGCTCACCAAGGTCAGTGCAAATGTGTCTCCTCTGCAGTTCCTCCTTCACGGAGGCCAGCGCGCGTCGGTCGGGAGTGGCGAAGACCAGGTCGTCAACGTAGACCAGGACAAAGAACGGGGTCGAGCCACGGCGGACGAACAGCGACGGGTCGGCAGACGACGGAAAGAAGTCAAGCGCTGCAAGGGTCAAGCGAAGTGTGTCGTGCCACTCACGTGGAGCCTGGCGCAAGCCGTAGACTGGTCGACGCAGCTGCCACTGGGTCCCAGGTGGAAAAGAGCCTGTGAAGCCAGGCGGGCGACGCAGCCAGATCTGCTCGTGCAGGCTCCACTGAAGGAACGCAGTCGAAAAGTCCAAGAAGTGCAACTCGTAGTCGCGCCGGGGTGCAATATGCAGCAACACCCGAAGAGTAGTCATCTTCGGGGTGGGAGCGAAGGTCTGGAAGAAGTCTACCCCCTCTTGCTGACTGAAGCCTCTCACCACATAGCGCGCCTTGAACACTGGTGGTGATCCAGGCGGCCGTTTCACCTTGTAGAGCCATCGGCCACTGACGACGTTCGTCGCAGGTGGTGGGATTGCGTCGACGTAGGTGCCTGTGGACCTATAAGATGACATCTCTGCCTCCTCAGCTGCTCTCCAGTACGAAGCCCAGGGTCCCGAAACCGCCTCGGCGTGAGTGCGAGGGATCAAGATGCCAAGGGCGTCTGGATCCCCTTCAGGGGCAAGCAGCAAGGCGCAGAGATGAGGAACAGCGGCCGCCAGGAAAACAAGCTCAAACTGCCTGTCCTCGAGGACCTCCAGGGAAAAAACAGGAGCACCCCCTGAGGACGGAGAATGAGCAGTGCCACTCACCAAGTGAGCGGCGTAGTCAAGACGGTGGGAAGAGGCAAAGCCAGCGACAGTGGTAACAAGCGCCGAGACAGACGACAGAGGTGCAGTCGGGTAAGTGACCAACGTGGACAAAGCACGGGAGACGACAGAACGAGAGGCACGGAGGTAGTCGGACAACGGGTCGTGAAACACAGTGAGGGACGACTCTGGAGTCTGTAGGAGGACAGAAGGAGGTGGAGTACGTGAGCGGAGAACAAGGTGAAACGGACCGTCTGCACGGTAACGGGACCGCCGGGGCTCTGGAGACACGGCACGACTGAGGGGAGAACGACGAGTCCACTGGGACGAGGAAAGAGACTGGACGGGGGGAAAAGGAGGGGACGGTAGGGGACCACGAACCAAGCGTGCAGGTGCTGGGTCGGGCAGGTCGCGCAGTCGCAATCGCTGCCGCTCCGCCTCCTCTGTCGTCTACTGCCACGGTACCTGCCCCTCCTGCTGCTCCTGTGGCTCCTCCTCTGCACTCTCCTGCTGTGGCTGTGACTCCTATACTCTCTCCTGCTGTGTCTGTAGCTGCACCTGCTGCTGCGGGCGGGACTCATGCTCTACCCTCTCCTGGTGCGGTCGTGACTCCTCCTCTACTCTCTCCTGCTGCGACTGCAACTGCACCCGCTGCTGCACTCGTGACTCCTCTTCTACTCTCTCCTGATGCGGCTGCAACGACACCTGCTGCTGCTGTGACTCCTCCTCTACTCTCTCCTGCTGCTGCGACTGAGACTGCTCCAGCTGCTGCTGCTGCTGTGCCCTCTCAAACCGCTCACGCTCCTCCCTCTCCAACCGGAGGAGACGCTGCTCACGGGTCAGGAAACGTACAATGCGCGGTTTGGGCGCCACAGTGCCAGTGCCTCCAGCTCCAGCACCCCCAGAACCAGCACCTCCACCACCGACACTACCGGGGCCTCTAGTACCTCCCGCAGGAACACCCCCAGGCTCCGCAGCAACCGGTCGCAGAGGAGAACGAGAAGGGAACTGCGGGACGGACGGGAAGCCAGGGGGTGACGCGAGGCGAGGCCGCCGAGTCGAGGCTGCCGTGTCCTCCACAGGAGTGGCCTCCACGCCCACTCCCCCTGCAGCCCCAGAGCCGACACCACCAGCTCCAGCAGGCCCAGTACCCTCACCCTCCGCAACTGCACCTCCCGCACCCCCAGACACGACAGGGGCTGGACGCTGCGGGGGGTACGACTGCGGAATGACGTGCGACACACCAGACGGGGCAGGACGCGAAGGGGGGGGGGGCTACCGGGGCGACTGGGGGGGGCTCAAGGGTGAGGAACAGCGAAGGGGAAAAGGCCTCAGTACCTCGGTGGGGGCGACTTTTGTAGTAACAGATAGACTCGTCGAACGTGACGTCCTGAGAAGCGAAGAACTCGTAGGTGACCGGGTCGTAGAACACCCAGCCGGAGGCGTCCAAAAGGAAGCCAAGAAAGACGCAGGCACGAGTGCGCGGAGACAACTTGTTCGCGCCAGGGGCGCAAACGTGAGCCAGAGAACCCCAGACACGGAAGTCAGCTGCTACGCCCGGAAAACCTGTCCAAAGGGAGACCGGCGTCACCCGTGGCCATGCGTCACTTGGCCACAGGTTCAGCTGGTGTGCGGCGTAGCGGACTGCCTGAGGCCACAAGAACTGGGGGGCACCGGCATGGCACATGGAGGTCCGGGCAACCTCCATGACCAGGCCGATGCGTTGCTCGGCTACCCCGTTCTGCTGGGGCGAGGCTGGTAGCATGTAAGACTAGATGATCCCCCGACCCTGACAGAACGTCTCCAGGCGAGTGGAGGACTACTCACCACCACGGTCCGAGTGTAGGCGGAGCCCACAAAGGCCCTGGGCTCCACCCCTCGCTAGTAGCCAAGGCTCGAGGACGGTAGGCACGTCGGTTTTCCGTCGCAACGGGAAAACCGTGGTGTAGCGGGAGTAGTCGTCCACCACAATCAGGAATTAGCGCTCCTGACGTGGGCCAAGGACCGGGGAGGGGCCTCCGACGTCCAAGTACAGGGTCTGGAAGGGAGCCGTGTTGGGGGGGAACGATGAGGTGTGAGGGGCAGCGCGCTGCCGACCCTCGACGCAAGGAGTGCACAGCGGCGCAGGCGAGCAGGGAAGCAATGCAAGCGACTCTGGGAGACCTGAGACCAGACGGTGACGTGCCATCCTACTAAGACGTGGGAACGACGGGTGACCTAGACGGTGATGCCAAAGGACCGACGGGTGGGTGAGTGACCGACAGTCGCACGACACAGCAGCTACCTGACTTGACCTGACCTGACCTGACTTAGTGTGGCGGGACCCAGTGTGTAGTGAGTAAAGACCAGAGCCCGGCTCCCTGGGGAAAGTAGCCAGAGGGGCCCCAGTGACACTGTCTGTGCAGGGGGCAACAGACTCGTCTAAAGGAAAAGTGGTGACTACTCCGAGGTCGTGGAGGTGGCTGACACCCACCAAGTTCCTGGAGAACGAGGGGGTGTAGTAACCTGTAAGGACCCCAGAGGGAGCCGTCGGACACGGGAGAGTGGTGGTGCTGTGGGCAACCACCGCTCCCACTGAGGGGTCAGCCAAGGCGACAGTGACCGGGGTGCGTAGCGGCGTGAGGTCGGTGTGGTCACGAAAGAAATAGCTGGACGCCCCTGAGTCGAGCGTGAACAAAAGGGACGCAGACTGGGTGGTCGGACCTGTGCAAGCTACTCTAGCTGGTACAGCACTAGCAACCTCTACAGCACCTAAGCTGGACAAACAAGAGTCATAGCCAGAACGATCAACACTAGAGTCATCAGCATACATCACAGAAACATATTGTACAGCATTATCTAACTCTGCGGCTAACTCTGCGGCAGACGTGCGATACAACTGCGTGCCAACAGTGCGGACCAGTGAGGTCCAGTCTGGGGTAGAGCGGGTGGGGCCAAACTGGGCGCGGTAGCGGTCAGTAAGCTGCGCAAAGCACTGACCCGCAGGGTGGAGGCGGCCACAGATGCCGTCTCTGCGCGGCCCAGTCTGCACCCAGTACTTGCAAGGGGGGTGCTGGACCGGGCCACGCGACGTCCAGTTGGGCGGGCCGCTGCTGCTGACAGAGCTCCCTGGTCCAGGCGGCCCCCACTGCTGCTGCTAGGTCTGCTGGCGCTGGCCCTGGAACTGCTGCTGTCGCTGCTGCTGTGGCTGCTGGTGCTGCTGCTACTGTTGCTGCTGCTGCTGATGGGGCTGCTGCTGCTGGGACGCCCCACTACCTCCTCCTCCACTGCCTCCACCTCCACCTCCACTACCACTCCCACCCCCTTCCGCCGCCGCCACCACCACTCCCGCAACCCCCCCCACCACCGCCCCCTCCACCACCTCCACCGCTGCCCCCTCCGCCACCCCCACCACTGCCACCACCTCCTCCCTTCTTACCGCTCTTCTTGCCCCCTTTGTTGCCAAAGGCAAAAGCTGCAACCTCGGATGCAGTGGCAACAGAGGCCGAGTCGACAGAAGATGGGGGGTAGGACGGCACTAGAGGCAGCCGCAAGGGAGCGGGCAAGGTCCTCAACAGTAGTGAGCTTCTTCTCAAAGAGGTCAATAGTGAGGGGCATGGGGTTGACAGTGAGGAAGTGGTCACGGGCAGTGGCAAAGCGGTCAGGGAGGCGGGTGGAAAGGAGGTACAGTGTCATCCACATCGCGGGGGGGTTGGTGGCAAGCAGGTCGGCGTCAGGGGCAGCAGAGCGGAGCTGAGCATCAAGCGAGCGCAAGTGCAGAATGAGGTCAGCAACACGCGGAAACGAGGGAAGGTCGGGGAAAAGGAAGGGCAGCACAAGACGGCCAAGGGACGCAGTGGTCGGGGTGGAGTACCGTTTGACTACCGCGTCGAAAAGGCCCTTGGCCGTCACCTCCTGTTCGAAGTGATGCTGCTCAGATAGTGGCAGGAGGTCGGTGATGGGGAGCACGGTAGCCTCGTCCCGCGCCGCCCAGCGACTGGCCGCCAACTGCGCCTTCTCAAAGCGAGCCTCATCTGTCACAATCTAAGAATTGACTAGAATAACAAAGTTACAAGCAATATGTATGAAACCCTAATCTAGAAGTAGGGCAAAACAGTAACACCTAGACAAAATACAACATATAAAATATATGTTGACATCATCCACCTCCGACGGGGAAGCACCTAGGGGGTCGGGATCCTTCGGGGCAACGAGCTTGCCGGTGGCGTGCTCCAGCAGGCGCACGTCGTTCTCGATCCTAGACCCTAGGTACAACTTAAGCTTGCGAAGCCATCCAGGGAAATTGATCGGGCGGCCCTCCGGATCGAACGTGAGAACTCGCGAGGTAGACATAGTCGGGTATGTAGGAACAACGAGCGCGGAGGGGTACTGACTGGTGCGGTCTAAAACGGTTGAGTGCGGTTCTGTGCGGTTGAACGCGGTTGAGTGCGGTGGAATGCGGTTGAGTGCGGTTGGGTGCTGTTCCAGGGTGCAGGTGACAGGAAGGGCGGCGGGTTAGGCTCTCCAGGTGGGGCGGCGGGTGGGGAAACAGGTGGGGTGGCAGGTACGGGTGGGGCGGCAGAACTGGTTGGTGGGGCGGCTGGTTAAGGGTGGGCCAGCAGAACTGTGAGATCCCCGATCGATCCTAGGGGGGGTTACAGGCGCGTTTGCCTGGGGGGTTATGGGCGCACTGACCCGCTACTGAAACAAGCCCTTTTATCCCAATGGTCTAGTGGTTGGGATTCTGACAGGTGGCACGCGAGGCTTGCGCATGTCGGCGTCGACACCATCACGAGCTCGGCGAAGCACGAGGTAGCCACCGGCCTGGACATCAAGCCGTCGGCCTGCACTGACTCTCCGTGTGTCTCGTGCGTCGGTGGGAAGCTGGCGCGGCACACCTTCCCCGACAAGGGCTCCGACGCCGATGACGCCCTCGCTGTCGTGCACATCGACCTGTGCGGGCCGTTTCGGGTGGCTGCCAAGGATGGCAGCCCGTATTTCCTGCTGCTGAAGGACCGCAAGACCCGCTATGTGTGGGTGAGGCCGGTCGCCAAGAAGTCCGACGTGCTGCGGGAATTCGAGAAGTGCCTGGTGGTGGCTGAGCGGCAGACGAAGAAGTCGGTGTTGATGCTGCGTTCTGACCGGGGAGGGGAGTTCCTCGAGAAGCAGTTCACTGACTTCGTCGACGGCAAGGGAATTGTCCACGATCTGACCTGCCCCTACACACCGCAGCAGAATGGCATGGCGGAACGGGAGATGCGGACGGTGGTGGAGTTGGTGCGAACGATGCTGCTGCACATGGGCGTGCAGCACCACTGGTGGCACCTCGCCCTGCGGCAGGCCGTCTGGGTCCGCAACTGCCTTGAGAGGTCGACACTGCCGCCGGGGACGACGCCGTACCAGCTGCTCGACGGGAAAAAGCCCGACTTGTCGCTGGCACGCGTGTGGGGCTGCATGGCGCAGTTCTTGGTCCCCGAGCAGCAGCGTGGTGGAAAGCTGAAGCCGAAGGCCCGGTGGGGCCTTCACCTCGGTGTGTCGGAGGAGAGCAAGGGCTGGGAGCTCCTGGACCTCACCGACAACCGGGTGGTCACCACGTCGGACGTGGTGTTCTACGAGACGATGTCGCTGGAGGTGTGGAAGTCGGCGCACGGGCCGGTGTCGGGGAGGACGGCGGCTAAGCCGCCTACGGACACCTCGACGGCGACCCTTCCTCTGCTCGCCGAGATTGGCGAGCCAGCTGCTGATCCCCTCTCTCTCTTCCCCTGCCCCCCGTGCCCCGCCCCTCGTAGCCGACCTGCAGAAGCTCCGGCGATGAGGGGAGCAGTGGACGTCGCCTGTGGCACCGGCCAAGAGCATCGCCGGTGGTCGACGTGATGTCAAGCAAGTGGAGCAGCGGGTGGAGAGGAAGCAGCCGACTTTGCTGAAGTCGGTGAAGAAGGTTGCAGCAGAGAAGCCGCCGACAGGGGAGCAGCCAACTGGGACGCCGACCAAGGAGTTGTCGTCGACCAGACAGTCGGTAGGAGAGCCGATGACAGGGGAGAAGTCGGCAGGGACGCCGACTTTAGTGCAGCAGGACGTCGAGGGCAGCGACGCCGGTGACACTGGAGGGGAGCAGTCGGGCGCCGAGCAGTCCACCGACAGCGATGTGGGGGAAGCCAAGGCCGAGGAGCCTGGACCACGTCGTTCAGGCCAAATTCGAAGGCCGCCTGACTTCCTGTCCTACCATGCATGCCTGCCGCCGGCTGCCTACACCACGGTGTACGACGAAACCGATAACAACCTGCTATACGACGACGCCGAGGAGGACGCCGATCTGCCAGAGCTCGATCCCGACATGCACGCCGACCCCGAGCACCGCTGGGACATCGCGACAATGACGGTGAAGGAGGCATTGGCGAGCTAGAAGGGCAAGGCGGTGAAGGCCACCATGGACAAAGAGATCCGCAGTCTCATCGGCATGGGCACGTGGGAGCTGGTCGAACGCCCACGAGGGGTGAACATCATGAAGAGCCGGTGGGTGCTAATGACCAAGTACGATCTTCCTCAGCATCGTCTGTCAAAATAGATTTATATCTATTTAGTATAATCTGCCTGTAGTGTAGCTGTTGTGTAATTCTCTTGTATGGTGGTGCACCTCTTTCACCTTTGTTAGGTTGCTATATGTACTCGTGTGCTATAGTGAACCCCCAACCATTTCTCAATCCTCCTTGGCACAACTCTCTCGACACTCGCTTGGCCTAGGCTTCTAAGCCTAGGCCCTAACCCGGTTCCTAAGTTAAGATCGTATCGTAACTTGGTATCGAGCGGTTCCTTTCCTACGGACCGAATTTTTATGGGCCCACCGCTAGCCTCTCGCTATGGCGTGCCCCGTTGCGCGGCCCGTAGCGCGCCTCGTGAGCACTTCCTTGCCGCAGCCCGTCGCCCACACGCTACCCGCTGCTTCTGCCCGTCGCCGACGCGCTACCCGCAACTGCATCCCGCCGCCCGCGCGATATCCGCTGCTGCAGCCCGTCGTCCGTCCCGTCGCACTGCCGCCCGTCGCCAGATCCCTGCCACCCGTACGCTCTCCGCTGCCCGTCGCCAGATCCCCGCCCGCCCTCCTGTCGACTTCGCAACTGCTGTGAAGGGAGTGGCGGGAGTCGCGAGAGTGGTGGGAGTGGCGGGAGAAGCTGCTGCTACGCCCTTGCACGCGCCAGATCGTCCGCGACCCGCACCCCGCACCCCGCCCGTCGCCCGTACTCCACCCGCACCCCGCACCCCGCCCATCGCCCGTGCGCCACCCGCACCACGCACCCCGCCCGTCGCCCGTACGCCACCCGCACCACGCACCCCGCCCGTCGCCCGTACGCCATCCGCACCACGCACGACGTCCGTGCCCCCGTCCGCGAGACCCGTCCGCACCCCGTACCTGCACCCAGACCGCCGTTCTGCCCCAGATCCCACCCCCCCCCACCGATAGCTGCCACCCCACCCCCATCCCCGGCTCCGTTTCCAGCGGGAAGGGGAGGAGGTGTGGCCCGAAGGGGTCGGCTGGGGGAGGGGGAGAGGCGGGGTTGGCGGCTCATGTAAGGGGGAGGTTGAGGGGGTGGGTGATCCATCTGCAGCTACTGCCGCCACACCTCCCCCTCTCTCTCTCCGCCGCTGCTGGATCAGGGGGTGTGGGTGGGTGAGTCCAGCTGCAGCACCAGCCGCCCCCTCCTCCTGTTTCTCACTCCTGCATCTGCTGCTGTTGGGGGGGAGGTTGAGGGGATGGGTGATTCAGCTGCAGCACCTACCGCCACTACACCTCCACCTCTCTTTCTCCGTCAATGCTGCTGTGGGGGGAAAGGTTCAGGGGGTGTGGGTGGTGAGAGTTCATACAGCCGCCTCCTCCTCTCATCCCCTGCCCCGTACCTCCCGTATTGCCCGTACTTCCCCGTGCTTGCCCCGTGCCCGTGCCCGTGCTGTCTGCCCCGTGTTCCCCGTGCTTGCCCCGTGCCCATGCCCATGCTGTCCGCTCGTGTTCCACGTGCCCGTGCTGTCCGTACCCGGTTGTGCCCCACCCGTTTCACCCGTGCTGTCCGTACCCGGTTGTGCCCCACCCGTTTCACCCGTGCGTCCCGTGCTTCCCGTGCAGCCCCCGTGCTCCTGTGCTGCCCCCGTGCTCCCGTGCTGTCCCCGTGTCCCCGTGTTGCCCCGTTCTGCCCGTGTTGCCCCGTTCAGCCCGTGTCCTGCCTCGCTCTGCCCGTGTTGCCCCGTTCTGCCCGTGTTGCCCCGTTCAGCCCGTGTCCTGCCCCGTTCAGCCCGTGTCCTGCCCCGCTCTGCCCGTGTTGCCCCGCTCAGCCCATGTCCTGCCCCGTTCAGCCCGTGTCCTGCCCTACTCTGCCCGTGTTGCCCCGTTCAGCCCGTGTCAAGCCCCGTTCTGCCCGTGCTACCCTGTTCTGCCCGTTTGTGCCCTACCCGTGCTGTCCGTACCCGTTCGTGCCCCACCCGTGCTGTCTGTTCTTGCTCGTGCCCCACCCGGTCTGTGCTGCCCGGTCTCGTGCTGCCCGTCACCCCCGTGCGGCCCATCCCGTACAGCACCTAGTTGCTACCCGAACCCGCTACCCGTACCCGTGCTCCTCGCACACCGTGCACCTGCTGCGGGGCGTTCAACTACAGCCGGGCACCTGTTCCACCGCGGTGGTTCAGATGCTGCTTGGTGGTTGCTGATTGTCAGCTTCAGAGGGGGCCCCTTGCTGGTGTTCCCACGCCCTGTAATGGGGTTTTACAGGTGTACCCCTTCAAGGGGGGCTCTGCACATGGCTATGCTCTTCAGCCAAGGAGGATTGAGAAATGGTTGGGGGTTCACTATAGCACACGAGTACATATAGCAACCTAACAAAGGTGAAAGAGGTGCACCACCATACAAGAGAATTACACAACAGCTACACTACAGGCAGATTATACTAAATAGATATAAATCTATTTTGACATCGTCGCCGTCCTCGACCTCAACCTGATGCAGCTCGACATGAAGAACGCCTTCCTGCAGAGTGTTGTACATGTACCAGCCGAACTACTACAACAACGGGACCGGTCGGGTGTGCAAGCTGCTGAAGAGCGTGTACGGGCTGAAGCAGTCGCCGCTGCTGTGGTACAGGGCACTCGACGCCGTGCTGATGGGCGCCGGCTGGAAGAAGAGCCAGGTCGACGAGGCTCTGTACTTCAAGGTCGAAAAGATGGCCTGGTGGGTGCTGGTCTACGTCGACGACCTGCTCGCCGCCAGCAGCAGTGCCGAGATGCTGAAGGAGCTGAAGGAGCTGCTGGAGGCCGCCTTCGAGCTGCGAGAGATCTCGCCGGTGCAGAAGTACCTCGGGCTGGAGATCGTGCGCGACAGGCCAGAGAGGAAGCTGTGGCTGCACCAGCAGGGCTACGCCGACAAGCTGCGCAGGCGTTTCTTCGACAAGGAGCAGACCGGGCGCACCCTGAAGATGCCGGTCTCCGTCGACGCCTACGCAGAGCTGATGTTCGACGACGAGGAGGCACAGGAGCGACAGGAGGAGGAGTACCGGCAAAAGGTCGGCTCGCTGCAGTTCGCGGCGACGACGACGAGGCCGGACATCGCCTTTGCCTGCAGCAAGCTGGGGAGCGGCCTCACGGTGAGGAGCGACCAGCACTGGCGCGAGGTCGACCGCTGCCTCGCCTACCTCGCCAACACTCGTGACACCGCCCTGGAGTTTGGCGGTGGACCTGAGTCGCTGAAGCTGGTCGGCTATGTGGACGCCGACGACGCCGGCGACAAGCTGAACCGGACGAGCACGGGCGGGTACGTGTTTGTCTACGGAGGGGCCGCGGTATCCTGGTAGAGTCAGCGCATCAAATGCGCGACGCTGTCGTCGACCGAGTCGGAGTACGTGGCAGCCACTGAGGCTGGCAAGGAGGGACGCCGACTTCGCTTCCTCCTTGTAGAGTTCCGGCTGCTGGACGCCGGGACACCGACTGTCCTTCGGGTGGACAACAAGTCGGCCATCACAGTCGCTGAGGGTCTGGGGCTGCAGGGCAACCTCAAGCACATGGAGCGACGCTACGCCTGGCTGCAGCACATGGTGAAGCGGGAAGTTTTCGCTGAAGTACATCCCGACCGCCGAGCAGCCAGCCGACTTTTTGACGAAACCGCTGCACTATTCGGCCTTCAACCGGTGCTTCGTCGCGATCGGCCAGGTGCGACTGGTGCGGTGACTGGCGTGCTGTGTGTTGTGTGCACGCCGAGCTATTCTCCGAGTAGTGCTGCCGTGTGGGGTGGAGGTCCCAAGCGTGAACGCGGCAGGGGAGTGTCAACGGGAGTTGTATGTTGGCCCCGTCCTTGCTTGTGCAGAGCGGACTTCGTTGTCGGGCGTGCGGGGAGCGCAGCCGACCTGCTGCTGTGGGGGACGCCGTGCTGGGTGTCTGGACGGTGTCCTGGGTGTCTGGACAGCGTCCTGGGCGCCTGGACGCCGACCTGGGCGCATGGACGCCGACCTGGGCGCCTGGACGGCGTCCTGTGCGCCTGGACGGCGTCCTGGGCGCCTGGACGCCGACCTGGGCGTCTGGACGGCGTCCTGAGCATCTGGACGGCGTCTTGGGCGCCTGGACGCCGACCTTGGCGTTTGGACGGCGTCCTGAGCGTCTGGATGGCGTCGTGGGCGCCTGGACGCCGACCAGGGCGTCAGGACGCCGACCTGGGCGCCAGGAAGCCGACCTGGGAGGACGCCGACCTGGAGGCGTCCACCTGGTTGCCTGGTCGACTCAGTTACCCGGGCGACGGGCACTGCGGGGTGCGCGAGAGTCGCCCAGGAGGTTTATGCGAGGCCGACCTCGGAAGTGGTATCCCGAGGTCGACGTGGCTAGTGGGCGCAGTCGCTGGCGTGTTCTCAGCCTGGCGTCTGCGTTGTGCACTTGGACGAGGCATGGTGCACCAACCACCTACGCGCACCTGTAAAGCGGGTGCACCGTTGTCATGCGGGTGCAACGCTGTGCAGCCGACTTGCTACAGCGTTGGCACACCGTGGACTTGCAACGTTCGCAAGCCACTAAAGTTGGCAACGTTGGCAACGTTGCAGTGTTACCTTGGCCATCTAAACACTCAACCCCCCTTCCACTCCGCGCTCCTCCCACCTTCCCCCCTCCCCCCTTCTCGCTTCCACCCCCCCACGACCACCCCACCTTAGCACGAAACACCTACAAAACACACACACACATATATACACACACACACAGACACACACACACACACATACACACACACACACATACACACACACACACACATACGCACACACACACACACATACACACACACATACACACACATACACACACACATACACACATACACACACACACACACACACATACACACACACACACACACACATATACACACACACACACATACACACACACACACACACACATACACATACACACACACACGCACACACACACACACACATACACGTATATACACACACACACACATACACACACACACACACACCCATACACACATACACGCATGCGCGCGCGCGCGCGCGCACACACACACACACACAGACACACACTGAAAGTCATCAATAAAAAAGAAGTGATGATACAAAATGTATCTGTATACCCGAAGTCACAAACATAATATTCATAATGACATCCATAACAATCTGACGACTAAGCAAAACACACGACCGAAAAAGGCAGCATCAGACTGAGCAAGGACTCCGTAGACCCGAAGAAACAAACTGACGACACAAACACGCAACAGGAGCCCGAGAAACATGTCAAACCCCCAACACCAAAATCAGCAGACATAAACACGCATCCAAAAACATGAACGAGAACTTCAAATGTTCGAACAATCCAAAGACCCTTCAGAGAGACTCACGTGTAGAAGACATGAGTCTTTTTTAATCCTGCTCTGACAGTCTGGTCCCCTTCGCCTCTGCTGCTGCCTGTGAGCCGCACATGCGCTGGCCTGTCCTTCCCAGTGGCCTTCCAGTACCCAGCAGTTGTGGCACGATTGGACCGGGAACCTGATGGGTACTTGAGATCGAGGGATGTGAAAAATAACCACTCTCCATCGCCTGGAATAGGGCATTTTTCTCTGGCTGGGAGTGGAGGAGAGGGAGGAATGAGGGGAGAAGAAGGAAATGTGAGATTCCTCTCCACGAGAGGAAGAACCACTTACCGTCAGCAACATCTAGTATCACGAAGGATGAAAAGGGAAGGAGTTCTTTCTTTATTCGCAGCTATTGGCCATTCTATTTGTCTTTTGCAGTGATGCTTGGTTCTTTGGCTGTTATTGAAGCAGGGAGTGATGCGAGTGATGCGAGTTTTTTTGCGAACTGCCGCTGTCAGCTATATGAGCTGGGGCTCTGGCTGTTAATGGATCAGGGGACTGCAGATAAAAAAAGAAAGGGAAAGAAAGGAAGAAAAAAATGGAATGACAAAATCTTGTATGATAAGTGAGGGTTGGTGTCCCAAACTGTACTATCACTGAGTAGGATAGGGGTTCGTCAATTCTCCTGTACCAGTGAGGATGAATCAGCTGCCACCTGCTGTGGAGTTTGTTGTTTTGGCTGTTTTTTTCAAATCAAGAGGGTTAATGAAATGATTGTGGTTCTTGGTGTCTCCCATATCAGATGCTACTTCTGGAGCTTAGAACACAGAATGAATGCCTCCTGCTGCATCTGGGCTTAGTGGTCTGGATGATACAAAATTAATAGGGTGAGGACAGAGGGGGAGAGGGGTAAATAAGTTTTCCAATGTCCAGTTCTGAGGCATGGTGTCCTTGTTTACTGTTTGCTATCTTGGATTCTGTGTAAAGCAGCTTCCGAAGGCGTCATCCAGAGAAGGTCCTATTTCTGAACCAGCAGGTCCTATTTCTTTCTACTGGCAGGGTGAGGGGTTCCCCTGTTAGGAAGGGGGGGGGGGGGGGGGGGGGGGGGGTGGGGGTAAGGGGGTTGAAAAATCTGTTTGATTTAACTTAACATTGATATAATCAGTCATGGGGTGCCTTTTTTTCTCAAACGGCCCTTTGGAAGTTCCTGCCCCACGCTTGTTTTTCACGCCGGGTGTCAGCTATGAGAAATAATGCAACGCTTACGTGAAAAGCTTAAGATTTTGTTCAGAATAGCAGGGTGCAGCACTCAACGAGAGTGGGAAGGGGTTCTATAGGGTTGTGGGAAACGCTGTGGGGTTGAAATGATGTTTGAGGCAGTACCTGGCAGTTCCCATGGCTCGGACTTGTACAGATCCACGTTGCCAATCGCGTTCCATGCGATGGGAAGGCCCTCGACGCGCCGCCTGAGGTAGTAGCACAGCAGCTCCTCGTCTGTAGGCCGGAATCTAAATCCTGGCGGGAAACTACTATTCTCGAGAATTATCATGATTGCACGTGGCGGCTGTTCGTTTGCACGCGGATTTCCTATTGCGATAGCAGTGGCACCGGGACTAGTAACTTCTTGCACGCCCCCAAGAAGGTCAGCAGCTTGAAGATTCGAAGGAGAACTTGAAGATGGGTCACATTCCGCCCTAAAACGAGATCGGAGGAAAGATACAGGACTAACCTTTTTGCACCGTGCATTGCCTCACTTGGGCTATTACTGCGTCACAAAATTTCTGGCCCCAAAAACATGCCCACAAGGGTGGCATAATATGAAGTATCCTGCGTGATCTATCTTTGAACAATGCCCAATCTTCCAGGGATCAATGCTATGGAGGTTGGGTTGGGTTTGGGTCAGGGTGAAGGGGAGGCATCCCCAGCAGTGCTGTAGAATCGATAATCATGGCGGTTTCATTCATCTTGATTGCTTTCTCTCATACGTTTTGAGTTGCAAAGGTATTGTTTCAGCTACTCGGGAAGTGCTTGCCAAGCAAGAAAAACAAGTGCTTCTAGGCAACCACACTTGGAACAGAGGTTACAGAAAGTGCTCACTGTCACAACTTGAGGTACATCTAATTTTTTATTGAGGACTATACATGCTAAACTTCAAGTCACCTGCTGCATTTTTGGTGTTCTTATCCGACAGGAGCCACAGTAGCATATGTGAAGTGAGCCCTCCAGGTGCCAAGTGGCACTGTCTTAGTGGCACTAGAAAGGAGGCTTACACGAATCCCATAAAATGTTACAAGTGATAATGTATCAATGTACATTATTGCATGTCACCTCTTGCTCCTTTGTACGGTTCATTCCAATCCCACTAAAACGACTGGGCAGAGTGTAACAGTTATCACGTGTAATGCATGACTCCACCGCATTTCGGGTGGCAAAGCTCTGCACGTTTGGTGATTGGTAGTGGTGGTGAGGCAGTTTGGTTTGTCAGAAATGTACCAACCGAATGCTGCTTGTCAGAGTGGTTTGGAATTTCCCAGGCAGAGAGCCAGCTTCGAAGTTCCGGTTCAATTCCAAGCCGCCCCAAAAACGACGAACATTACTGAAGCGGTCCATGATTGTGCAGCACCAACCAAGTTTAGCCCCGGCCCGTAATCTCCCTATGGTTCTGCACTCTGCGGCAGGATACTTGCAACCAAATGGATGTTGGCTCTTCCCTCACCTCGGGTGGTGGTGTAGCTGTTTGTCAGTTTTGGAAACATATCGTTTATGTAAGAGCAAATAATTTCAAAAGGCCCTGATTCAGTAATATAGAAGTTTAGGTGAGCCGTTTGGATGGATTACCTTCAATTTTAAGCAATAAATGTGACGGTCAAGTAAAAGGGGCCAACATTTGAGAAGAAACCCTCGTGGCCTTCTTTACAACGACAAACAATTACTGACAGACCTCGTCGCAATGGACGGAAATGTTAACTTTGGACTGCAGACAAGGACGACTGTCTCGGTCACTGTACTAGTGTATGTGAGACGTGTACTGCACAGTGCACAGTTTTCACGACCGCGTCTCACTTGGTGGGTGAGATGTTGTCGAGCACGACGGCAATGGTGTACGCGCTGTGCTTAGATAAGGTCTAGTCCGCTAGGACAACATTTCCTCAAACTTGCTAAAAGTAACTTACAAGTTTGATTTCTTCAGTAAAACGCTCATGATTGTTTTCCAACATTGTACATATGAACCTTACAATACATGGCATTGCAAGGTAAACACATTCGTACCTGATGTTTATGGGTGTTTTGCATGATGCCCCCCCCCCCCCCCCACCTGTCAAACTTATATGCTATAGTCTGTGTAGGCTGTAGTGGGGTAGCTCATATGGGGTACAACACATTTAGGGTTTCCTACTTGTACCCACATGGCTGCTAGTTTGTCATTCTCGTTTTCTATCTTTCACATGGTTTCAGAGCAGGTTCCCTAGTGGGAACGTTTAATTAGGGTCCACCACGATATTTTCTTCCTGCCCTGCCCGAAGCGCGCCTCGCGCCTGCCTCACCTGCGCCGTCGTGCGCCCTGCCCTACTGCCGCCCGTAGCGGCCCTGCCCTCCCGGCCCGTTGCGGCCCTGCCCTAACGGCCCGTCGCGGCCCTGCCCTAACGGCCCGTCGCGGCCCTGCCCTGCCGCCGCCAGTCGCCGCCTGACCTAGCCGCCCGTCGCGGCCTGACCTAGCCGCCCGTCGTGGCCCTGCCCTGCCGCCCCCCGTTGCGGCCCTGACCTCGCCGCCCGTCGCGGCCCTGCCCTGCCGCCACCCGTCGCGGCCCTGCCCTCAGCCGCTCGTCGCGGCCCTGCTCTACCGCCGCCCCGTCGCGGCCCTGCCCTTCAGCCGCCTTGTCGCGGCCCTGCCCTGCTGCCGCCCCGTCGCGGCCCTGCTCTGCCGCCGCCTCGTCGCGGCCCTGCCCTACAGCTGCCCCGTCGCGGCCCTGCCCTGCACCCGCCCCTGGTAAGCGCCCGCCCTGCTAAGCGCGCCGCCGCGCCCGCCTGCCTGCCGCGCCGCGCAGCCCAGCCGCGCCGCGCCGCCCAGCTGAGCCGCGCCGCCCAGCCGAGCCGCGCCACCCTGCCGAGCCGCGCCGCCCTGCCGAGCCGCGCCGCTCTGCTGGACCGCGCCGCCCTGCCCTACTGCGCTGCGCTGCCGTGCCCGCGCTCCTCCTGCTACTACTGCTACTACTACTGCTACTGCCGCCATGGCTAGCCCTACTGTTCTTACCTTCGATGCTGAGGGTCGTGCGGTCGATTTTGACGTTTGGGTAGATTATCTGCAGCTCTATCTTCAGTGCGACTCTAGGGACGGAGTCTCGCTTTTCGATCACACGTCCGGCGCCTCTGTTGCACCTGCTGCCACTGCTGATAGTACGGTTCGCTCGAAGTGGACTACTCGTGACGGTGTTGCTCGCCTTGCTGTTCGTAGTCACCTGCCGTCTGCTGAGCGCGCGCACTTTGGCCAGTACAAGACTGCTAAGTCTTTGTATGACGCTGTCGTCGCGCGCTACTCCTCCCCTGCCACTGCTGCCCTCAGCCGCCTCATGCTGCCGTACTTGTTCCCTGACCTGGCCGCCTTTGCCACAGTCGCTGACCTCATCACTCACCTCCGCACTAGTGACACCCGCTACCGCGCTGTGCTTCCCTCCGAGTTTCGCGCCAAGAACCCCCCCCCCCATGTACATCACCCTCTTCTACCTCGTCACCCGTCTCCCTGACTCTCTTCGCTCAGTCAGGGACCACTTTCTCTCCCTTTGCCCCACCGAACTCACCGTTGACCTGCTCGAGGAGTGCCTCACTGCAGCTGAGACTAGTATAGTCGCTGTAGGAGCTTCTCGCGGTGACCCTCGCGCCCCTTTCTTTGAGGGGTGTTCCCCCGTTCCCCTTTTGCCCTCTGTTGCTTCTGCTGCTGCTGTCGACCTCGTTGGCACCGAGGAGGTCGGGGCTGCGTCTGCTCCTAGTGGGAGGCGCCGCAGCGGCAAGGGCAAGGGGGGCAAGGGTGGTGGAGGGGACGGCGGGGGCGGCGGTGGTGGCGGTGGAGGAGGCGGAGTGGGTGGGGGTGGAGGTGGAGGTGGTGGCGGGAGTGGGGGCGTCGGTGGCGGCGGTGGAGGTGGTGGAGGCAGCGGCAGCGGCGGTTGGGGTGGCGGCGGCGGTGGTGCTGGTAGGGGTGGAGCCGCGCAGCGTGGAGGCTTTGGCGGTAGCCAGCGACATCAGCAGCCGCGTTCCCGTGAGGCCCCGTCGCCCCAGCAGCTTCGTGAGTGGTACGCTGGGCGTGGGAGGTCTGGGGGTGCTGGTCCCTGCGCTTACGTTCTCCGCACCGGCGAGCGCCGTGGGGAGACGTGCGGGCTGCCACACACGACGCAGCGCTGTTTCGGTCGCCTGTCTGACGCCTGGCGCGTACAGTTTCCTAACGCCGCTGAGCTCCCTCGCTGGGCTGATCTGCTTAAGTCTGGTGTTGCTATCTTTGATCTTGATTTCGATGCTATCCTTGCTGCCATGTATGCTGTGACTATTAGTGCTGAGGGTGACTGTTACCTGTGTGTTCCGCCCGACCCGGGCATTGAGGCTGCTGCTCTAGGTGCTAGTGAGTCTGCTGCTCCAGGTGCTGGTGAGTTTGCTCTCTCTGGTACTGTGCCTGCTGAGGCCTTGCACACCTTCACACTTGACTCAGGTGCTTCCCGCTCCTTCTTTCGCGACAGCACCAGACTCACGCCGCTCAGTCGGCCGGTTGCAGTCTCCCTAGCGGACCCCTCTGGAGGCCCAGTCCTTGCGCACTCCTCCACGGTTCTGCCATGTTCGGCGGTCCCGTCTGGCTCACTGTCGGGTCTTCACCTCCCCTCGTTCTCTACGAACTTGGTGAGTGGATCTGACCTCCAGGATGTGTGGGTTGACCAGTTCACTCCTGGAGGTCAGCGTGTGACCCACTGTACATGCTCCCGGACTAGTCGGCACCTGGCCACGTTCACCCGAGCGCCTGGCTCGAGTCTGTACACACTGACTACTGAGTCCCCTCATGTAGCTGCGTCTGCGTCTGCGTCAGGTCAGCTAGCGGCCCCCTGCTCGTGTCGCGCTCTGTCGCACCAGACCGTCCTTTGGCACCACCGTCTTGGTCACCCCTCGGTGCAGCGCCTCCGTGGCATGCACCGATGTCTCCTTGTCTCTGGACTTCCAGAGACTCTGCCCCCTCTACCACCCTCCCCTGCCCCTCCCTGCCTTCCCTGTGTCGAGGGGCGGCAGCGCGCCGCTCCTCACTCCTCCTCGTTCCCCCCGACGACTGCTCCCCTGTAGACCCTCCACATGGACGTGTGGGGCCCAGCCCGCGTCCGTGGACAGGACCGCGAGCGGTACTTTTTGCTGGTCGTGGACGACTACACGCGTTACACCACGGTCTTCCCCTTGCGCACCAAGGGTGAGGCCCCTGATGTTTTGATCCCTTGGATCCGCGCTGTCCGTCTCCAGCTCCGCGAGCGATTTGAGACGGACCTTCCCGTCCTGCGTCTGCACTCTGACAGAGGTGGTGAGTTTGCCTCTGACTTTCTGCGGGACTTTTGTCGTGGGGAGGGCATTCGCCAGACGTTCACGCTTCCGGCCTCACCGCAGCAGAATGGGGTTGCTGAGCGCCGCATTGGCTTAGTCATGGAGGTCGCTCGTACCTCCATGGTCCATGCAGCTGCCCCCCATTTTCTGTGGCCGTTTGCAGTCCAATACGCTGCGCATCAGCTCAACCTCTGGCCCCGTGTCTCCTTGCCTGAGACCTCGCCCACACTGCGGTGGACGGGGAAGGTTGGCGATGCGTCGGTGTTCCGGGTCTGCGATACTACCGCGGACAAGCTCTCCGCCCGCGCTATTCCCTGCGTCTTCCTTGGCTTTGTCCCTGACGCGCCTGGCTGGCAGTTTTACCACCCCACCTCGCGCCGTGTCCTGCCCTCTCAGGACGTCACGTTCGACGAGTCGGTTCCCTTTTACCGTCTCTTCCCCTACCGCACTGCCCCTCTCCCCCCCCCGCCGCTCTTCCTTGCACCAGGTCCTCCTTCGGTAGACCCCCTCCCCGCTCAGGGTCCTGCTCCCTCAGGTGTGTCTCAGGTAGACGCTGTCGAGCCTGTCAAGGTAGCGGTTGACTCTGGTGCTGCTACTGGGGGTGGTGCTGCTGGGGGTGCTGAGCCTTAGCGTGCGGAGCCTGGGGGTGCTGAGCCTGAGCGTGTGGGGGCTGGGGGTGCTGAGCCTGGGGTTGCTGAGTCTGAAGGTGCTGAGCCTGGGGGTGCTGAGCCTGGGGGTGCTGAGCCTGGGGGTGTTGAGCCTGAGGGTACTGAGCCTGCGGTTGCTGAGACTGGGGGTGCTGAGTCTTCTGGAGTTCCTGCAGGTGCCTCGTCTCGGTGGGAGCCTCTCTCTCCACCGCAGCTACGAGAGTGGTTTGCTCGCTGCTGGAGACTCCAGCGAGGGGTTGCTGGAGCTGGGGGGCCTGCCGCTGGAGCCCCTGGAGTTGGGGCTGGTGGTGCTACTGGAGCTGGAGGTGCTGCCGGCGTTGGAGCTGGAGCTGCTGGAGTTACTAGAGCCACTGGTCCCGGAGGTGCTCGTACTGGAGGTACTGGAGCTGCTGGAGCTGGTGGTGTTGCAGGAGTTGGAGCTGGAGGTACTAGAGCTGTTGCTGCTGGAGCTGGGGGTGCTGCTGGAGCTGGAGCTGCTGGAGGTGCTGGAGCTGGTGGTACTGCTGGCGTTGGAGCTGGAGACCCTGGAGCTGGGGGTACTGGTGCTGTCGGTGCAGGTTCTGGAGGCGGTGTGCGGCAGCGACCGTACTTCGTTCCATTGCTTCAGCAGGTTCTTGGTCTACCGCCTTCTACTGGCCCTACTCCTCCCTTACTATGTCCACCACCTGACCAGTCACAGTCGCAGTTACAGCCAGCCTCCCCACTGCCTGCTCCTTCTCCCTACGCTGGGCCGACAGGAGGTCTTGCGGAGCGTCGTGAGCCTGAGTCTCGTCCTGTGTCGCCTTTTCGCGCTGTTCGCACTGGTCGTCGTGTTCCGCGTCAGCGTCCTCCTGCTGTCCCAGGCACGCACCAGATGGCACTTCGTCCTTCCACTGCTCCACAGCGTGTCCCTCTGCCGTCTCCTCCTGCGTCCTCTCTTCCTGACGTTGCTGACCCGCCGTCAAACCTTGCTCGTGCTGCCAGTCCTACTGTCACGCGTCTAGGGTTTGAGTCCATCGCTGCGTCTGCCCTAGTTGCTGAGCTTGTTGACTTTGCTGCCGCCTGTCGTCTAGACTACGCCGCTAGTCTTGTTGCTGAGTCTGAGTCTGTCTGTCCTCCGTCCGTCGGGGGTGAGTGTGCTCTTGGCACGGACGTCCTTGAGGACAGGCAGGAGGAGTTTGAGTGTTTTGCCGCTGCTTTACCTCATCTCGTGTCCATGCTGCTTGCACCTGAGGGAGACCCGGATGCACCAGACATCCCGACCCCGCGCTCTTACGCAGAGGCGATAGAGGGTCCCTACTCCTCTCAGTGGCAGACAGCCATGGACGCAGAGATGGCTTCCTGGAAGTCCACAGGCACCTACGTCGACGAGGTTCCCCCACCTGGGGCGAACATCGTCAGTGGCATGTGGATTTTCAGGGTGAAGCGGCCGCCGGGTTCTCCGCCTGTCTTCAAGGCGCGTTACGTTGCACGAGGCTTCAGTCAGCGACAGGGAGTTGACTTCTTCCAGACCTTCTCCCCTACCCCGAAGATGACCACTCTTCGGGTGCTGCTGCACGTCGCCGCTCAGCGTGACTACGAGCTTCACTCTCTTGACTTCAGCACAGCCTTTCTACAGGGCAGCCTGCACGAGGAGATCTGGCTGCGCCGCCCACATGGCTTCACTGGGTCGTTTCCTGCTGGTACCCAGTGGAGCCTCCAGCGGCCAGTCTACGGTCTCCGCCAGGCACCCTGTGAGTGGCACGACACACTGAGGACGACTCTTGCGGCTCTTGGGTTTGCTCCTTCTACTGCTGACCCGTCGTTGTTTCTGTGCACCGACACCTCTCTGCCGCCGTTCTACGTCCTCGTGTACGTCGACGACTTGGTCTTTGCTACTGCTGACACTGAGGGACTCGCCCACGTGAAGTCGGAGCTGCAGAAGAGACACACGTGCACAGACCTGGGTGAGCTGCGCAGCTATCTTGGCTTGCAGATCACCCGGGACAGAGCACAGCGCACCATTACCTTGACTCAGTCACACATGGTGCAGCAGGTCCTTCAGCGCTTCGGCTTCACGTACTCCTCACCACAGTCCACTCCTCTGCCTACTCGCCACTCGCTCTCAGCTCTGCCTTCGGATGAGTCCGTAGAGCCGAGTGGCCCGTATCCAGAGCTTGTGGGCTGCCTCATGTACCTGATGACCTGCACTCGACCTGACCTTGCCTACCCTCTTAGCATCCTGGCACGCTATGTTGCTCCTGGGAGACACCGGAAGGAGCACATGGATGCCGCTAAGAGGGTGTTGCGCTACTTGTGCAGTACGTCGGGCATGGGGCTCGTGCTTGGAGGACGGGCTCGAGTTGTCCTCACTGGTCACGCAGACGCTTCCTGGGTTGACGACTTGGCTACGCAGCGGTCGTCACAGGGTTACACTTTCAGCCTTGGCTCCGGCTCTGTTTCGTGGCGGTCTACCCGCTCGTCTTATGTTCTCTGTTCCAGTTGTGAGGCTGAGATCTACGCAGGGGCCATGGCTGCACAGGAGTTACGCTGGCTCACCTACCTGCTGACCGACTTGGGAGAGCCGCCTCGTTCTCCTCCAGTTCTGTACGGCGACAACAAGTCCATGATTGCCTTGTGTCAGGAGCACAGACTGGAGCACAAGACGAAGCACGTCGCTCTGCGTTACTTTCTTGTTCGAGAGTTGCAACAGCGTGGTCAGCTTCGTCTTGCTTACGTGGCCTCTCGGGCCAACACTGCTGATATCTTCACCAAGGCACTTCAGCCTTGTGATCATCAACGTTTCTGTACTGTTCTAGGGCTTGTGCCCACTTGGCCTCACTTGCTCACTTCTTGACTTTGCTTGTACTGTGATCTCTATACATATACCTGCATGCTTACACTTGCTAGATTGTGATCACTGTATTGCTTGTTCTCCTTTATATAACGCTGCATGTGAACAGGCCTTGTGGCCATTTGCTTGTGCTCAGAATGCGTGGTGACTTTGTGATCCACCCTGAGCTTGCTTTGCTTTTCTTGACTGGTCTTGTGACCTCTTGTTCTCCCCCACTTTACCCATATAGGGTACAACACATTTAGGGTTTCCTACTTGTACCCACATTGCTGCTAGTTTGTCATTCTCGTTTTCTATCTATTGCTGCGGCAGGATACTTGCAACCAAATGGATGTTGTCTCTTCCCTCACCTCGGGTGGTGGTGCGTTGTTTGTCAGTTTTGGAAACATATCGTTTATGTAAGAGCAAATAATTTCGAAAGGCCCTGATTCAGCAACATAAAAGTTTAGGTGAGCCGTTTGGATGGATTACCTTCATTTTTAAGCAATAAATGTGACGGTCAAGTAAAAGGGGCCAACATTCGAGAAGAAACCCTCGTGGCCTTCTTTACAACGACAAACAATTACTGACGGACCTCGTCGCAACGGACGGAAATGTTAACTTTGGACTGCAGACAAGGACGACTGTCTCGGTCACTGTACTAGTGTATGCGAGACGTGTACTGCACAGTGCACAGTTTTCACGACCGTGTCTCACTTGGTGGGTGAGATGTTGTCGAGCACGACGGCAATGGTGTACGCGCTGTGCTTAGATAAGGTCTAGTTCGCTAGGCAAACTTGCTAAAAGTGACTTACAAGTTTGATTTCTTCAGTAAAATGGTCATGAATTGTTTTCCAACATTATACATATGAACCTTACAATACATGGCATTGCAAGGTAAACACATTCGTACCTGATGTTTATGGGTGTTTTGCATGATGCCCCCCCCCCCCACCACCCCCCCCCCCCCGGCATGCCTACGGGGGCTTAATACACACATGAAGCATGTCTAGATCGATAGAAATTCCGCAATCCATATGTTTCGCGTGCGCCAGTGCGATGAGATGTTACCACTTTATCCCTGCCCAAGTTGTCCATGACACCATCCCTCTCCCTCCCGGCACCCGTGTACGCTTGATACAGTCACACGTAAAGGCCGACTCAAACACCGTTATTATCCACCACATCACTCTTGTATGCTGATTCTTATGGCTATTTGACCAGGCAAAATAAAATAAAAATCCATGAGCAAACAATAGCTCTGCAATCAGGTTTCTGGCGAACTAAATATATGCTCCATATTCTATATTGGATGTATGTGGGTGTGGCACGAACATGATGCTATCAGATTTGGTGCCGCATGAGCGTTCCATTTTTCAGAACAAATAAAAGAAATCGCAACACATTGAGCGGCATTAACAGGGGTTTTGAGTGCCACACAAGTTCTTGGTGTGTGTTACGCACACACATATATGCACACATACACACACGCGCACACAAACACACACACACACACACACACATACGCACATACCCACACACATACACACACACACACATACACACACACATACATACATACATATACACACATACTCAGACATACACTCATGCTCACGCTCATGCACACGCATGCACTCCACCCACCCTCCCCCTCACACACACATGGGCAGAAATAGTGAGGCACACGTTGCATGAGCATCAACTTATATAGAAAGAAACATAACAATAAGTACAAAAACGACGACGCCGACGATTATAATGGCTTTATACCCCTCTCCAACCCTCGTTTCTGCTCTATGTTCCTCTCCATCACTCTCCACCCCTCTTCACCCCTCTCCACCGATCTATGCCCCTCCACCCCTCTCCACTCTTCTACAACCCTCTCCACCCCTCTCTACATTTCTACGCACCTCGTCACTGTCCCCAATGAGAATGAGGAAGAGGAGGACGACCATGGATGCGAGGTGACGCAGATTGTGCAGAACTCAGCATAGAATGAGATTGACGCATTTGAGCACAGACGCTCCTACGTCCGCTCTAGCCCTGAGAAGCGGGGGAAACATAGGTCGATAAAAACGGAGGGCACATTGGGGAACGAGATACAGGGGAGGCGAGAGTAGCGCTGATGGTGTAGAATGAAGGCGAGCGCACAAGGTATACAGGGGCAATTGGATGCAGAAAGGAATGGGGAAGGGAGGAAGGCGGGAGGAAGGGAGGTGGATGGTGCAGAACTTGGCGTAGAAAGAGATGGACGCGTATGAACGCAGGCACTCCCAAGTTATGTCTAGCCCTGGGCGGGGGTGGCAGGGGAGGAGGAGGGGGCGAGGGAGGAAGACCATGGTTGCAAGGGCGGCGTAGATGTTGCAGAACTCGGCGTAAAAGGAGATGGATGCGTATGAACACAGGCGCTCCCTCGTCAGGTCTAGCCTTGAGAATGAAAAAGAGACAAAAGGAGCAGGCGGGGGGGAAAGGTAGGGAGGGGAGGGAATGTAGGCGCGATGAGGGATGCAAAAAGGGATGAAAAACGGAGGAAGTGAACGGGGAGGGGGGAAGGTGGCGCAGATGGTGCAAAATCAGGCATAGAAAGAGACTGATTGCTTCCAATGGGGAACGTGAGGTGGCCAATGCAGTTGATTAAAAGACTTTGGTCGTGTTGATTTAGTTGCATGGAGGGCAGGTCTCTTAGTGCAAGGGAGTTGTCACCCCCCGCCACTCTTGCCCTCCCTCCCACCTCTGTCAACCCCCGCCTCTCTCCCCCTACCATATCCGTCACCTCCCACAACTATCACCCCCCAACCCTCTATGTCCCTCAAGCTGCCACCACACTCACCCTCTCACGTCTGTCACCCTCCACCACTCGCACACCCTAAACCTCTGCCACCCCCCACCCCTCACAGACACACACCTCTGGCCATTTCGTCACGCACACACACCCTTGCACCTCAAGCTCGCTGTTCGTACCATAGTTTCGGAGCTGTTGTGGTCATGCATGTGCATGACTGCCCAAAATCCACGAAGGTTGCCCCGGGATACCTTGTTGTACTGAAGCAGCAGAGGCCCCTCATGTGTGCCCAGATGCGTCATGCAACACCACCGCACTGGTGCTGAGTGCCGCCCCCCCACTAGTCCGGGCCTGCACAATCAAATTCAGGTTCACAGGGGAGGAGGTGGGTGAGGGGGGAGGGGGGTGGGGGGGGGGGGGGGAGGGGAGATCTTAGCGATTGATTTGTGCTTACATGCAGTAAGAGTATGATGCACAAGTTTCCAGGGACTGTAGAGTACCACATAAAAACTAGATGCCTGTTTAGCAGCAGTGTTGTTCTCCCAGGCTTCGTCAGGGAAAGTTTGTGATAGCAGTTGCAAAGCACAGCGTGTTGAGCTCCCTTGCAAAATTGCGGGCTCGAAGCCGCGCTTGTTTGAGACTCTGAACAGCTGCTTGCATGAGCTGCTGTACGTGTTTTTTAAGGTGGCAGCGGAGTACTCGCGCAGGTGCCCACCCCGTCGAATAGCTTCCGGAAGATGGCTCAGGCGATGAATCTTCATCAGATTCCTGTTGGTGCAACCCTACGGTTTGCACTCAGCTTGTTGTCCATGTGCGTGCATGCGTGTGTACATGGAATGGTATGAGGGCATGAGATAATATATATTTAATGCTTATAATAGTGTGTGAATGATGAGTCGTGATGTCGAATGTGTGTGTGTCGAGTCAATAGCGAGTCATCGCTAGTCGCGTGTCACGCGGTCGTTTGTGTCCCGTGCACGGTTTCATTTTTGTCGTGTGTCTCGTGCGCGGTTTCTATTTTGTCGTGTGTCGAACGTTCGACGTGTCGCAGGTGTGTGCAGCAGGCCCATCAAGAACTCAAGGATGAGTTTATGATGAACAACCAGAGCCTTGGTTTCAAGATTCAAGTGATCTCGAAGCCCGCGAAAAGGGTACACTTCAAGATAATGAGAATAGTTACATTACTTTGTGTAGTGTAACAGGTTTTTTGGTGTAGGCCCTTGTGGAGGGTAGTTTCGAGACCCTTCATGGTTGGGGACAGTGTGGCACTGTTCCACATCACTGTACCTCGGCTCTTGGGGTTTGTAGAGGCTGGGAGCCATTCCCACCTCGTAACTCTTCCTAATTTGTGTTCTAAGACGATAGTGGCTGCCATAGTGCTGTTCGTTCAAACCGACGATGTGTCGTCAATTCTTAATGAAATCGTGCGATCAAAATTGCCTGTTGTAGGCGACGTTAAGACGCTCTAGATCCAATTTGAATCAGGTCATTTGAAGCTGTGAAAAGAACGCTGTGAACGCTTAAAGCCGCTGTGCAGAAATCCGACTGTGCACTTTATCTTTCGTTTTAGGCACATTCAAGCCTATTGTGACTATAACAATTCCAGCCATCTCTAACTCTTTGCGCATACATCAGGACAGAGCAGCCGTACGCATCTTAGGGGGGTTTCATACATCAAGGCACACAGTATGTATCAAGCTGCTATCCTTGGTAACATGTCAACTTACTCCGCTGTAGGGAAGCCTCGGTGTACAAATCAGCACGTATGCGCGTCTGGTGCCATTTCGCAAAAATAACCATGCCCTTAAGACGTGACGGCACATTTTTCCGCTCCAGACTAATGGGGAGAACATGATGAAGAAGAACCATTGTTGCACCAGCACATAGTCAACACCAAGGCGCAAACAAATACGGCACTGTTATCTTAACATGCATGGCACTAGTGGCATTACAGGTGGTGCCATGGGTGTGTGCATGGCACTAGTGCACTGCAGGTGGTGCTGTGGGTGTGTGTATGTCACACGTGGCACTGCAGGTTGTTCTATGGGTGTGTGTATGGTGCTGTGGCACTGCAGATGGTGTTGTGGGTGTGTGTACGGCGCTGGTGGCAATGAAAACAGCGTACTCGCTGTTAACATAGCAGCATGCTTGGCGTAATTACCCAAAAAGGACGATGTACTCTCACAAAGTTGGGGTGGAATCCTCTCGGGAGGTCGTCATAGAAGATCAATGAGTTTTGTTTCAACAATTCTCTTCACTCGGAAGGAAGGTCTGCTTAGTATTTAAAATTCGCTATGTGGCTTTGCTTCTTCAATCTTACCGATGTTGATAGGTACACGCCACCTATCGGTGTGACGTGCCATTCCATCGTAATGGTGTTGGCGTAGACTGTTGAAGACTCAGGCGAGCGCCAGCAAGGTAGCAGGACCCAAATACACCGAATTCGCAAAGTGGAGCTACATGTCGTGTAGTCAATTTGCGGGTTGTAGCGCCACAACTGATCACATCCGAGTCAAAGTCAATCCAGTCGAGAATTTCGATAGTGGCAGGTTCGTGGACCTGCCACGAGATAAGGAGATTGTGACTCATTCTCAGTGTAAACTCGCAATCACCCTATCGAATCCTAACTTCGTCCACCCGTATGGCCAACAAGGTGCCAGTCGAGCATCAGTCAAGGTAGATCATGATTATATGTCTGTTAGCAGCTTCCTAGGGATAGCAGTATTAACGCACCTATGACTAGCCCGTCCGTCGATAAAAATCTTCACTACTGTCCCCTGTAATAGTGCTATGAAGAAATCAAATGCCATATAGCATGGTACAATAATCTCCTTTTTGTGCTATACTAGGTCTCAGTAGCCATTTGAAACATGGTAATTATTTATAACCTACTAAGCTGAAGGCTTGGGGCGCCGACCGTCCTTTGGGTGGACAACCAGTTGGCCATCGCGGTCGCTGAAGGCTTGGGACTTCGGGGCAACCTCAAGCACATGGAGCGACGTTACGCCTGGCTGCAGCAGATGGTGAAGCGCGGGAAGATCGCCCTGCGATACATTCCGACCACGGAGCACCCAGCCGATTTCCTGACGAAAGCGCTGCATTTTCCGGCCTTCATCCGGTGCTCTGTCGCGATCGGCCAAGTGCGGCGGGCCGACGTCGGCAATGGTGACGACGACGTGCGGCACTAGGCGTTGTGCCCGTTTGCACGGCTGGTGCGGTGACACAGCGTGCCCTGTGTAGGGTGCACGATGACGCCCTTTCTTTGTGTAGTATATCCCTTGGGTTCTGGGGGGACCTACCGCGTGGGTGCCCAAGCTTGAGCTGGGTAGGGGAGTGTTGACGGGAGTGTCAAACTATATTTATATTGATTGTTTAGTTCTAGTCTATGGTACTACATTGTGTTACATTTGCACTAGCTCTAGGGTTAGGGTTTGCTGTATCAACTCTTGTATGCCCTTGTTCAATCCATTCATACTAGAGTTCATTGCTTAACATGGTATAGAGATAAATCCTGATCCGATGGGCCCACCGCCCTGCGCCCCGTCGTAGCCCGTAGCGCCCCGATAGCATGCTAGCCCGAGCCTCACCCGTTAGCCCCGCGCCCCGCTCGTCACCCTACCCTGCCCGCGCACGCGCACGCACACGCGCCCACCCGCACCCAGTCGCGCGCACGCAACCGCGAGCCCGAAGCCGCATGCGCACGCACCCATGCACGCGCAGCCGCACGCACTCGCCCACACACGCAGCCGCACACGTAGTAGCAGACACAGGCACGCGCGACAGAAGTCGCACACACGCGCAGCAGCATTACCGCCGCGCACACGCAGCCCGCCCGCGACCCGCACCCACACCCCTGAACCACCCGGCACCGCAATCACCCACACCCAACCGCCCAGCACCGCACTCAACCACACTCTACCATACCCAACCGCACTCAACCGCACTCGACCGTGCCTGACCACTCTAGCTGCACCTTAGTCTTTAGTGATGCTTCACGCATTCTGACGTTCAATGCGGAGGGGCGACTGGTAGATTTCCCAGGATGTCTCCGTAAGCTCAAGCTGTACCTAGGGAGTAGGATCGAGAACGACGTGCACATGCTGGATCACGCCACTGGCAAGCTCGTCGCTCAAAAGGATCCCGACCCCCTAGGTTCCACCCCGTGGGAGGTGGGGGAGGCCCGCTTTGACAAGGCGCATTTGGCGGCCAGTCGCTGGGTGGCACGGGACGACGCTACCGTCCTCGCCATCACCGGCCTCCTCCCACTGTTTGAGCAGCCCCACTTCGACCAGGAGTTTAATGCGGTCGTCAAATGCTAATTCCACCCCAACCACAGTGTCCCTTGGCCGTCTCGTGTTGCCCTTTCTCTTCCCTGACCTACCCTCATTTCACCGCGTTGCTGATCTCATTCAGCACCTGCGCTCGCTTGATGCTCGGCCTTGTTCTGCTGCCCCCGACCCCGACCTGCTTGGGCCTCACTCCCCCTTTATGTGGATGGCACTGTACCTCCTTGGCACCCACCTCCCTGACTGCTTTGCCACCACTCGTGACCACTTCCTCACCGTTAACCCCATGACCCTCACCTTTGACCTCTTGGGAAGAGACTCATTGTGGTTGAGGATTTTGCCTGCTCCCTTGCTGCTGATTCCAGCATCCGTTTTTCCCCATCTTTGAGGGGTATGCCCCGTCTTTCCTTGCCTCCATGTGGCATCAGCATCTGTTGCCACTGCAACTGAGGTGGCAGCCGTCGCCTCTGGCAACAAAGGGGGCAAGAAGGGCGGTAGGAAGGGAGGAGGTGGTGGTTGTGATGGAGGTGGTGGAGGGGGTGGAGGTGGTGGAGGCGGCGGTGGCGGAGGCAGCAGCGGTGGAGGTGGTGGAGGGGGTGGAGTTGGTGGAGGCAGCGGTGGCGGGTCACGAGGCAGTGCAGGAGGAGGCAATGGAGGAGGTGTCAGAGGTCCACTGGAGATCCCCGATTGATCCTAGGGAAGGGTTACAGTCTCGTTGTCCTGGGGGGTTATGGGCGCACTGACTCGCTACTTAACAAGCCCTCTTATCCCAGTGGTTAGTGGCTGGGATTCTAAGCTGCTGGTGCGAAATCCGCTGCTGGCGCAATTTCTGCTGCTTACGCTGCACCCGTCGCGCTGCCCCCTGTCGCTCCGCCCGTCGCCCAGCCCGTCGGGTCGCTTCGTCGCGGCTCACTGGCGCGGCCCCTTCTCGTCACCCCCTGTTGCGGCTGTTCCCGTGTGCAGCGACAGTCGCTGTGGGGGCGGAGAGGTACGGGGGAAGGGCGTTGCGGGACCGCCAGCAGCGCCTACCAGCGCCAACGCCAGCGACACCCGAGACCGCTAGTGACAGCGCCAGCAACGCTCCCCGCTTGCAGCCCGTTCGCGAAAACCCGTACGCACCCGTTGCCCACGCGCTGAACCTCCCCCCCGCCCACCAGACTCGTCGCTAAAGCCCCGTCCCGATTTTCACGAATCCCGGCAACACCCCCCGTTCAGGAAACCCGTCCCGCCCATCGCGCATCACCCACCGCGGACCCGCCAGCAGTCGTACCAGCAGACCCACGAGCCCGCCAGCAAGCAAGCCGACTGACCCGCCGTCGGACCCCTCCCCCTTCCCCCATCGCCTTCCCTTCCGCGACTGCTGCTGTGGGGGGGGAGGAGGTGTGGATATGGTGGCCGCCGTGAGCCACTGCAGAACCACCCTCTGCCCCGACCCTCCCCTCCCGCGGCTGCTGCTGTACAGGGGAGGTGGCGGGGACGGGGGGTGGGGGGAAGGGCTGGCCGCTGTGTGACCGACTTTGCAGGGACGACCGTGGGTGGGGACGGGTGTGGAGGAAGGAAGGGGGGGAGGGAGTGTGGTTCCAGGGGGCGGCTGAAATGGGGGTGAGGTTTTAGGGGGATGGTTGATTGGGGGTGGGGATGTGGGGGTTAGTAAGAGGGGACGCCGCATCCACCCCCCCACCTCCTCTCCTCATCCCTCACTCACCCCCCCCCTTCGTAAAAGGGGGTCAGTAAGAGGGGACGCCGCGGCCACCCCCCCACCTCCTCTCCTCATCCCTCATTCACCTCCTCCTTTGTTCCTTCTCCTCTCCTCTCCTCTCTCTCTCTCGCCTCCTGCTCCTCACTTCCCTCTCTGCCGTCTTTCACTACGCCGCCCTGTCCTTGGTGCACCCCCTCAAGGGGCGTTCTACACTTATACCTGCAAGTAGTTACGGGGGAGTGTCAAACTATGTTTTACATAGTTTATATAACTGCTTGTAGTTAGTCGTAGTGTAGTTATTTAATTGCTTGTGTTGTGGTGCACCTTTCGTTCTTGCCTATATGTTCCGTAAACCTATAGTAAAACTCAATCATTCTCGACATTCCTCCTTGGCACAAGCTACTCATGATACCCTTGGCCTAGGCTACTAAGCCTAGGCCCTTCTTAAACCCGGCTACCAGCTAAGCTAGTCTCGTGACAGGAAGGTCTTGGGTTCGAATCCCAGTGTGTGCACCTCGGGCATCCCAGTGCGAGGGCGTGTCAGAGGTTCACTGGAGATCCCCGATTGATCCTAGGGAAGGGTAATAGGCACGTTGGCCTAGGGGGCTATGGGCGCATTCACCCGTTACACAAACAATCCCTTTTATCCCAATGGTCTAGTGGTTGGGATTCAGACATGGTATCAGAGCGAAGGTCTCGGGTTCGAATCCCAGTGTGTGCACTTCGGGCATCCCAGTGCGGGGGGGTGTCAGAGGTCCACTGGAGATCCCCGATTGATCCTAGGGAAGGGTTACTGGCACGTTGGCCTGGGGGGTTATGGGCGCATTCACCCGCTACACAAACAAGCCCTTTTATCCCAATGGTCGAGTGGTTGGGATTCTGACAGGAGGAGGTAGTGCGGTGCCCCAGCAGCAGCAGTAGCCGCCCCAGCAGCAGCAGCCACAACAGTGTCAACGGGAGTTGTGTGTTGGCCCCGTCCTCGCTTGAGAGGAGCCGACTTTGTGGTCGGGTGTGCGGGAGGTGCAGCCGACCTGCGGCAGTGGGCGCCGACTTGGGAGGGCGCCAACTTCAGGAGGTCGACTTGGGAGGTCGACCTGGTAGGGCGTCGACTTGGTGACGCCGACCTGGTGAAGCCGACTTGGTGTGGTCGGCTGATGGCAGGGCTGGTCGACCTGGAGCTGGTCGACTAGGAGTGTGGTCGACCTGGAGCTGGTCGACCAAGGGTGTGGTCGACTTGGTGAAGTCGACAGGTGGTGGTCGTCGACCTGGGCGGTCGACGGACACAAACAGGAGTGGCGCCGACTTGGGGGGCGCCGATCTGGGGAGTTGCCGACTTGGTGAAGTCGGCAGGTGGCCGTCGACTTGGGCAGTCGACGAGCACGTACAACTTCTGGTCGACTTTGCCCGACGAAGTCGACGCCGACCTGATGGTTTCCAGGTCGACCAAGTTACCCGGGCAATGAAGTTATGCGGAGGTGCGCGACAGTCGCCCAGGTGGTTTTGGCGAAGCCGACCTCGGTGGTGGTATCCTGAGGTCGACCTGGAGGATCAGGTGCAGACGTGGGCATGTGGTCGACTTGGCATCTGCGATGTGCAGGTGACGAGGCACAGCACGCCAATCAACTGCAAGCACCTGCGATGTGGGTGCGCTGCTGTCCTGCGGGTGCAACGTTGTGCAGCCGCCTTGCTGCAGCGTTGGCACGCCGTCGACTTGCAGCATTGGCAGATCGCGACTTTGCACTGCTGGAGCGCGGTCGACCATGTCGTGCTGGAACGCGGTCGACCATGTCGTGCTGGAACGCGGTCAACCGTGCTACGCTGGCAGTCGACCTGCTTGCATGCTAACTCCTGATGTAGACGGTGTTGCTTTTCCATTGTCAACCATTGTTGAAAACTTTTGCTAGTGAAACTCTTGCCAACTTTCCCTGTGAATGCGCAAGTAGAGTAAGCACAAGTGAACGACTAAGGAACGAACGCAGAGATTGTTAGAACACTGACATAACTAGTAACCGGGTTTTACTAAGGGCCTAGGCTTAGGAGCCTAGGCCAAGCGGGTGTCGAGATGGTTGTGCCAAGGAGAATGGATGGGGGTTCACTATAGCACACGAGTACATATAGCAACCTAACAAAGGTGAAAGAGGTGCACCACCATACAAGGGAATTACACAACAGCTACACTACAGGCAGATTATACTAAATATATATAAATCTATTTTGACACACCCCCTATCTGCCTGAAGTGCATAACCATGTGCAGAGCCCTCCTTGAAGGGGTACACCTGTAAAACCCCATTACAGGGCGTGGGAACACCAGCAAGGGGCCCCCTCTGAAGCTGACAAGCAGCAACCACCAAGCAGCATCTGAACCACCGCGGTGGAACAGGTGCCCGGCTGCGGTTGAACGCCCCGCAGCTGGTGCACGGTGTGCGAGGAGCACGGGTACGGGTAGCGGGTTTGGGTAGCAACTAGGTGCTGTACGGGACGGGCCGCACGGGGGTGACGGGCAGCACGAGACCGGGCAGCACAGACCGGGTGGGGCACGAGCGAGAACTGACAGCACGGGTGGGGCACCAACGGGTACGGACAGCACGGGTAGGACACAAACGGGCAGAATGGGGCAGCACGGGCAGAACAGGCCAACACGGGCAGAACGGGGCAGGACACGGGCTGAACGAGGCAACACGGGCAGAACGGGGCAGGACACGGGCTGAACGGGGCAATACGGGCAGAACGGGGCAACACGGGGACAACGGGGCAGGTCAGGCAGAACGGGGCAGCACAAGGGCTGAACGGGGCAGCACGGGGAGAGCGGGGCAGCACGGGAGCACGGGGGCAGCACGGGAGCACGGGGGCAGCACGGGGGCAGCACGGGGGCAGCATGGGAACACGGGGGCAGCACGGGAACACGGGGGCAGCACAGGAGCACGAGGTAGCACGGGCACTGACAGCACGGGTGGTACAGGTGGGGCACGCACGGGAACAAACAGCACGGGTAGAGCACGAGCAGAAGCACAGGGAATACGGGTAGACAGCACGGGCACGGGCACGGGGCAAGCACGGGGAAGTACGGGCAATACGGGACAGCACAGGACCACGGGGCAGCACGAGAAGCACAAGAAGCATGAGTCGCACAGGATCACGGGAGCACAGGAGGTGCACGGTCAGTATGGCACGGGAACGGGCAGCAACACGGGCAGAATCACGGGCAGAATCACGGGTGGACAGCAAGGCACGGGCAGCAAGGGATGAGAGGAGGAGGAGGCGGATGATGCTGCAGTTGAAATTTCACCACCCACACCCCTTGAACCTCCCCCCCCACAGCAGTAGCAGTGGCGGAGAGAGAGAGGGGGAGGTGTGGCGGCAGTAGCTGCAGATGGATCACCCACCCCCTCAACCTCTCCCTTACATGAGCCGCCAACCCCGCCACTCCCCCTCCCCCAGCCGTCCCCTGGATACGGAGCCGGAGATGGGGGTGGGGTGGCAGTTGTCGGTGGGGGGGGGCGGGATCTGGGGCAGAACGGCGGTCTGGGTGCAGGTACGGGGTTCGGACGGGTCTCGCGGACGGGGGCACGGACGTCGTGCGTGGTGCGGATGGCGTACGGGCGACGGGCGGGGTGCGGGGTGCGGGTCGCGGACGATCTGGCGCGTGCAATGGCGTAGCAGCAGCTTCTCCCGCCACTCCCACCACTCTCGCCACTCCCGCCACTCCCTTCACAGCAGTTGCGAAGTCGACGGGAGGGCGGGCGGGGACCTGGCGACGGGCAGCGGAGTGCGTACGGGTGGCGGGGATCTGGCGACGGGCGGCAGTGCGACGGGACGGGCGACGGGCTGCAGCGAGACAGGGGCGGGTGTCAATCGACGAGGCAGGTGACGGGACGTGACGTGACGGGCGGCAGCGCAACGGGACGGGCGACGGTCGACGAGGCGGGTGACGGGCGGCAGCGCGACGGGACGGGCGACGGGCTGCAGCAGTGGGTAGCGCGGGGCGACGAGCTGCAGCAGGGCAGCGCGACGAGCTTATCATCGTGGCGCTCACGATGCGCCCTACGGGCTGCGCGACGGGATGCGCCACGACGAGGGCTAGTGGTGGGCCCATGTAAAACGAACGGTCCTAAATCGGACCTAGCTCTACACCATGTTACAACACTGACATAACTAGTAACCGGGTTTTACTAAGGGCCTAGGCTTAGGAGCCTAGGCCAAGCGGGTGTCGAGATGGTTGTGCCAAGGAGAATGGATGGGGGTTCACTATAGCACACGAGTACATATAGCAACCTAACAAAGGTGAAAGAGGTGCACCACCATACAAGGGAATTACACAACAGCTACACTATAGGCAGATGATACTAAATATATATAAATATATTTTGACAGAGATCACTCTAGCCCCGTGCCTAGCCCGTAGTCTAGCTCCCGTTGATTAAAGTTATCTCCGCATGGTGCGGTGAGCGTGGACGGCACCGCGACGTAGTTCTCAGTCTGGTCGACTTAGTCCCACTTACCTAAGTTGTTCGTAGGCCGGCAGCTGTGCGTTAGTCACCATGGTTGGCGTATGTGACACTAGTGTTGCAGACACCTTAGAGGCACGGCTGGAGGATTCGAGGAGACGCCATGAGGCGCGCGAGTACGGGGACATCCCCTGGGCGGTCGTCAAGGCTGGCATCCGCGCCGTGTGGGCGACGGAGCACCCTTCTCGACCTGCTTCTCCTCGACTGGTGAACGACGAGGGCGGCGTCGACGTGGGCGTCAACGCCGGTGACCAAGTCGGCAGCAGTGCGGGAGGCACGTCGAGGCAGCAAGGTGTGATTCATGCCGATGAAGTTGGCGGCGTTCAGGCACGATGGATGCGGTCGTCGGCGGCTGTAGGGTCCTCGCAAGGCGATGTTGGAGGTCGACGAAGCGGATTCACGCCGTCGTCGGCGACTTACGTGACAGCGGGAGGGATAGCGCTGAGCTACGGCTACTTTAAGTTTACGCCGGACAGAATCTCGGTAACCCCCATGCTGGTCGGTTGACCTGACATTCTCACGTGGAAGGAGGCAATTGAGCCTCAGCTGGAGATGGCCGGGCTGATGGGCTTTGCCGCCGGCACCGTAGCGACGCTGTCGGAGAACTACCCCGACCTGCGTGCAGAGTTTCGCATTTTGCAGCTGCTGACCTTCACGGTCATCTCGCGATGCTGCTCGCCCGGCGTGCAGATTGCTCTGAAGCCGTGCAGGGACTACGTGGACGCCGGCCACCAGGCGTGCCACTTCATCGAGTCGACGTACCAGGTCACCGACGACCTGTACATCGGCCAGCTCGAGAAGCAGATGACGCATCTGCGGATGGGCGACCAGGAGACTGCGACCGACTACTGCAACCGGGCTCGGCGACTTCTCGCCACCATGAGGATGTCCGGCGTGCAGTACTCAACGGCGTCGTACATAACCCACGTCTTGAAGGGGCTCCCGAGCAGCTACAACTTGATGAAGCGGATGTCGGTGGTGCCGAGAACGCGGGCGACGCTCAACGAGGACTCCCTGACCTCGTACATCCTCAGGGACGAGGCGATGCAGGAGGCCGAGCAGTCCATGGAGCTCCTGCCGCAGGTGAACTACGCCGCCCCGGCGAAGCAAAGTGGTCGACCGGGGCAGCGCGGGCAGTCTGGCAGCGGTGGAACCAGTGGTGGGAAGCCGGCGAAGGACGCCGACAAGAAGATGTCGCAAAGGGACAGCGGTCGCGGAGGAGGAAGTCGACGTCGGGAGTGCTGGCTGTGCGGCGACCCCGACCACCTCTCCTTCGAATGTCCTGACAGCAGTGACTCCGACGACGACGACACCAAGGGAGGCCGAGGGAGGTCGGCTGGGCGTCGTCCTCGCCGGGAGAGCAAGCCGCGCAAGGAGAAGCAGTCGACCAAGTCGTCGACCTCGGCGAAGGACGCCGACTCCTCCTCTGGCGGCAAGGGGCGAGGCGACAAGGAGGCATCGTGCTCGATGGTCGGCGTCGTGGAGCCGACCGTCTCGCTGGTGTCGGAGGCTGGCGAGGACATCCAGGTGATGGCGGCAGCTGTGCAGGCGAACCTGGCGGTGGTCCTGCTCGACAGCGGCTGCTCACACCATCTGATGGGGACGAAGGAGGTCTTCGTCGACTTGGGGCCAAGCGGCGACGTTAAGCACGTGCGTGGCTTCAATGGGGCGCTGCAGACCGTCCAGGGCCGCGGGATCGTCGCCCTGCAAGGAGAGGCCCGGAAGCAGGTGCTCATCGCGGACGTGCTCTACGTCCCGGGCGTGCATGCCAACCTGCTGTCAGCCGGCCAACTGAAGGAGAGCGGCGTGAAGCTGCAGGACGAGGGTGACGGGATGTTGATCGTCTCGACGGCCGGGGACGTCCTAGGTCGGGCAACATACACCGGCCGGGTCCTCTGCACCGACCTACGCCCGTGCACGGCGGCGTCGACGTCGACCACGATGGAGGCGGTGGCTCTGCGGACCATCGTCACGGCAACAAAGTCGACGCCGGCCAGGTGGCACGTGAGGCTTGCGCACGTCGGTGTCGACACCATCACAAGCTCGGCGAAGCACGAGGTCGCCACCGGCCTAGACGTCAAGTCGTCGACCGGCACCGACTCTCCGTGTGTCTCGTGTGTCGGCGGGAAGTTAGCGCGGCACACCTTCCCCGACAAGGGCTCGGACGCCGATGACGCCCTGGCTGTCGTGCACATCGACCTGTGCTGGCCGTTTCGGGTGGCTGCCAAGGATGGCAACCTGTACTTCTTGCTGTTGAAGGACCGGAAGACCCGCTACGTGTGGGTGAGGCCGGTTGACAAGAAGTCCGACGTGCTGCGGGAGTTCGAGAAGTGGCTGGTGGTAGTTGAGCGGCAGACGAAGAAGTCGGTGTTGATGCTGCGTTCTGACCGGGGAGGGGAGTTCCTCGGGAGGCAGTTTACCGGACGGCAAGGGCATCGTCCACGACTTGACCTGCCCCTACACACCTCAGCAGAATGGCATGGCGGAGCGAGAGATGCGGACGGTGGTGGAGTCGGTGCAGACGATGCTGCTGCACATGGGTGTGCAGCACCACTGGTGGCACCTTGCTCTGCGCCAGGCCGTCTGGGTGAGGAACTGCTTGGAAAGGTCGACGCTACCGCCGGGGACCACGCCGCACCAGCTGCTGACCGGCAAGAAGCCCGACTTGACGCCGGCCCGCGTGTGGGGCTGCATGACGCAGTTCCTCGTCCCCGAGCAGCAGCGCGGTGGAAAGCTGAAGCCGAAAGCCAGGTGGGGCCTTCACCTCGGTGTGTCGGAGCAGAGCAAGGGCTGGGAGCTCCTCGACCTCACCGACAACAGGGTGGTCACCACGTCGGACGTGGTGTTCTTCGAGACCATGTTGCTGGAGGTGTGGAAGTCGGAGAACCGGTCGGCGTCAGGGCGGACGCAGGTCAACCTGCAGACGGACACCTCGACGGCGACTCTCCCTCTGCTCGCCGAGGTCGGTGAGCTTGCTGATGAGGACGCCAAGGACGTCCGCCCTCTTTCCTCTTCACCTGCCCCTCCTGCCCCTCCCCTTGTAGCCGACCTGCGTGAGCTGACATCAACGTCAGCCAGCGGCGATGAGGGGAGCAGTGGGGCTTCGCCTTTGGCGCCGGCCAAGAACATCGCCGGTGGCCGACGTGACGTCAAGCAAGTCGGTGTGGGAGAGAAGTCGACACCGACAGGGGAGCAACAGGCAAAGGAGGTGCCGACTTGGGTGAAGTCGGCGAAGGAGGTGTCGGCAGAGAAGCCGCCGACAGGGGAGAAGCCAGTAGTGAAGCCGACTAAGGGGAAGTCGGCGACTGGGCAGACGGCAGGGGAGCCGACGAAAGGGGAGAAGTCGGCAGGTACGCCGACCGTTGAGCAGCAAGATGGTGAGGACAACGAGGAAGGGGAGCAGTCGGCGAGTGAGGAGTCCACCGACAGCAACGTGGTCAACACCGAGGAGCCTGAGCTGCGACGTTCAGGCCGACTCCGGAGGCCGCCTGAGCGATTGATCTACCACGTGTGCCTGCCGCCGGCCGCCTTTACCACGCTGCTCAACGACGCGGACGCCGACGTCGACCTACCTGAGCTCGACCCCGACATGCACGCTGACCCTGAGCACCGCTGGGACATCGGAACGATGACGGTGAAGGAGGCGTTGGCGAGCTGGAAGGGCAAGGCGGTGAAGGCCGCCATGGACGAGGAGATCAGCAGTCTCATTGGCATGGGCACTTGGGAGCTGGTCGACCGCCCACGCGGGGTGAACATCATGAAGAACCGGTGGGTCCTGATGACGAAGTACCACGTCGACGACACGGTCGCCCGGGAGAAGGTGAGGCTGGTCGTGAAGGGCTTCACGCATGTGTATGGCGCCGACTACGACGAGACGTACGCGCCGGTGAGCAGCTACGTCACGCTGAGGATCTTCCTCAGCATCGTTGCCGTCCTCAACCTCAACCTGATGCAGCTCGACGTGAAGAATGCCTTCCTGCAGAGCATGCTCGACAGGGTGCTGTATATGTACCAGCCGGACTAATACGACGACGGGACCGGCCGGGTGTGCAAGCTGCTGAAGAGTCTATACGGGCTGAAGCAGTCGCCGCTGCTTTGGTACAAGGCACTCGACGACGTGCTAGTCGGCGCCGACTGGAAAAAGAGCCAGGTCGACCAGGCGCTCTGCTTCAAGGTCGACGACGATGGGGTGACCTGCTGGGTGCTGGTCTACGTCGACGACCTGCTCGCCGCCAGCAGCAGCACCGCGATGCTGAGGGAGCTGAAGGAGCTGCTGGAGGCCGCCTTCGAGCTGCGTGAGATCTCGCCGGTGGTGAAGTACCTCGGACTGGATATCGTGCGTGACAGGCCGGCGAGGAAGTTGTGGCTGCACCAGCAGAGCTACGTCGATAAGCTGCGCAGGCGTTTCATCGACAAGGAGCAGGGCGGTCGAGTCCCGAAGACGCCGGTCTCCGTCGACGCCTACGCCGAGCTTACGTTTGACGACGAGGAGGGTCAGGAGCGCGAGGAGGAAGAGTGTCAGCAGAAGGTCGGCTCGCTGCAGTTCGCGGCGACGACGACGAGGCCGGACATCGCCTTCGCCTGCAACAAGCTGGGTAGCGGCCTCACGGTGAGGAGCGACCAGCATTGGCGCTAGGTCGACCGCTGCCTCGCCTACCTCGCCAACACGCGTGACACCGCCCTGGAGTTCGGCGGTGGAACTGAGTCGCTGAAGCCGGTCGGCTGCGTGGACGCCGACGACGCCGGCGACAAGCAGAATCGGACGAGCACGGGCGGCTACGTGTTCGTCTACGGAGGGGCCGCGGTCTCCTGGTCGAGCCAGCGCATCAAGTGCGCGATGCTGTCGTCGACCGATTCGGAGTACATGGCAGCCACTGAAGCCGGCAAGGAGGGACGCCGCCTTTGTTTCCTCCTCGCAGAGTTCCGGCAGCTGGACGCCGGGACGCCGACCATCCTTCGGGTGGACAACAAGTCGGCTATCACGGTCGCCGAGGGCATGGGGTTGACGGGCAACCTCAAGCACATAGAGCGGCGACAAGCCTGGCTGCAGCACATGGTGAAGCGCTGGAAATTCACGCTGAAGGACATCCCGACCACCGAGCAGCCGACCCGTATTCACGCTGAAGTACATCCTGACGAAGGCGCTGCACTATCCGGCCTTCAACCAGTGCTCCGTCGCAATCGGCCAAGTGCGACTGGCCGACGTCGGCGACGGTGACGACGACGTGCAGCAGTAGGTGCCATGCCCTCTTGCATGGCTCGTGCGGTGACGGCGTGCTGTGTGTTGTGTGCATGCTGACGGGCTATTCTCCAAGTAGTACTGCCATTTGGGCCGGAGGCCCAAGCGTGAACACAGCGGGGGAGTGTCAACGGGAGTTGTGTGTTGGCCCCGTCCTCGCTTGGGCGGATCCGACTTTGTGGTCGGGTGTGCGGGAGGTGCAGCCGACCTGCGGCAGTGGGCGCCGACTTGGGAGGGCGCCAACTTCAGGAGGTCGACTTGGGAGGTCGACCTGGTAGGGCGTCGACTTGGTGAAGCCGACCTTGTGAAGCCGACTTGGTGTGGTCGGCTGATGGCAGGGCTGGTCGACCTGGAGGTGGTCGACTAGGAGTGTGGTCGACCTAGAGCTGGTCGACCAAGGGTGTGGTCGACTTGGTGAAGTCGACAGGTGGTGGTCGTCGACCTGGGCGGTCGACGGACACAAACAGGAGTGGCGCCGACTTGGGGGGCGCCGATCTGGGGAGTTGCCGACTTGGTGAAGTCGGCAGGTGGCCGTCGACTTGGGCAGTCGACGAGCACGTACAACTTCTGGTCAACTTTGCCCGACGAAGTCGACGCCGACCTGATGGTTTCCAGGTCGACCAAGTTACCCGGGCGATGAAGTTATGCGGAGGTGCGCGACAGTCGCCCAGGTGGTTTTGGCGAAGCCAACCTCGGTGGTGGTATCCTGAGGTCGACCTGGAGGATCAGGTGCAGACGTGGGCATGTGGTCGACTTGGCATCTGCGCTGTACAGGTGACGAGGCACAGCACGCCAATCAACTGCAAGCACCTGCGATGCGGGTGCGCTGCTGTCCTGCAGGTGCAACGCTGTGCAGCCGCCTTGCTGCAGCGTTGGCACGCCGTCGACTTGCAGCATTGGCAGATCGCGACTTTGCACTGCTGGAGCGCGGTCGACCGTGCTGCGCTGGCAGTCAACCTGCTTGCATGCTAGCTCCTGATGTAGACAGTGTTGCTTTGCCATTGTCAACCATTGTTGAAAACGTTTGCTAGTGAAACTCTTGCCAACTTTCCCTGTGAATGCGCAAGTAGAGTAAGCACAAGTGAACGACTAAGGAACGAACGCAGAGATCACTCTAGCCCCGTGCCTAGCCCGTAGTCTAGCTCCCGTTGAATTAATTTATCTCCGCAAACAGTCCCATCAGCAGCAATAGCCGCGACAGCAGCAGCACGCGTGGAGGTAGACAGGACCAGGGAGCTCTGCTAGTGGCAGCGGCCCATCCAGCTGGACGTTGCGTGGCCCGGCCCTGACTCCCTTCGAGTACTAGGTTCAGACTGGGCTGCGCTGCGACCGCCCGTGTGACCGCTTCCACACCCCGGGTCAGTGCTTTGCGCAGCTTACTGGCCGCTACCTTGCCAGTTCGGCCATACCTGCACAGTCCTTGACTGGGCTTCGCAGGTCCGCAACGTTGGACTGCAGCTGTATGGCATGTCTGTTATAGAGTTAGATGAGGTTGTACGATCTGTGTCTGTGATTTATGCTGATGACTCTAGTGTTGAACATTCTGGTTACTTCTCTTGTTTGTCTAGCTTAGGTGCTGTAGAGGTTGCTAGTGCTGTACCTGCTAGGGTAGCTTGCACAGGTTCGACCACCCAGGCTGCGTCTCTGTCGTTCACGCTCAACTCTGGGGCGTCCAGCTCTTTCTTTCGCGGCTGCACCGACCTCACGCCACTACGCACTCCTGTCCTTCTCGCCCTAGCTAACCCCACAGTGGGACCGGTGGTTGCTCACAACACCACCACTCTCCCGTATTCGAAGGCCCCCACTGGGGTCCTCACGGTTCACTACACCCCCTCGTTCTCCAGGAACCTGGTGGGTGCCAGTCACCTCCACGACCTCGGAGTAGTCACCACTTTTTCTAAGGAAGGGCCTGTTGCCTCCTACACAGTCGGTGCCACTAGGGAGCCTCTGGCCAATTTTCACAGGGAGCCAGGTTCTGCTATGAACTCGTTACACACTGGGTCCCACCATACTGGGTCAGGTCAGATCAGGTCAAGTCAAGTAGCTGCTGTGCTGTGTGATTGTCAGTCGCTCACCCACCCGTCGGTCCTCTGGCGCCATCGTCTAGGCCACCCGTCCTTCCCGTGTCTCAGTAGGATGGTACGCCACCGCCTGGTCCCAGGTCTCCCCGAGTCTCTCGCCCCGCTTCCCCGCTCTCCTAGACCGCCGTGCACTTCCTGCGTCAAGAGTCGGCGGAGCGCTGCCCCTCAATCCTCCTCCTTCCTCTCCACCACGGCTCCCTTACAGACCCTGCACTTGGACATCTGAGGCCCCTCCCCGATCCTTGGCCCATGTCAGGAGTGCTTCGTCCTGATTGTGGTGGACGATTACTCCCGCTACACCACAGTTTTCCCCTTGTGACGGAAGGCCGACGTGCTTATCGTCCTCAAGCCATGGCTCCTAGCAAGGGTTGGCGCCCAAGGCCTTCGCGGACTCCGTCTACACTCGGGCCGTTATGGTAAGCTTGCTTCCACTCGCCTGGAGGTGTTCTGTCAGGGTCAGGGGATCACCCAGCCTTACACGCTACCAGACTCGCTGCAGCAGAACCGGGTAGCGGAGCAACGCATCGGCCTGGTGATGGAGGTTGCCCAGACCTCCATGTGCGATGCCGGTGCCCTCCAGTTCCTATGGCCATGCAGTCCGCTACGCCGCGCACTAGCTGAACTTATGGCCCAGTGACGCACGACCACAGGTGACACCGGTATTCCTTTAAACAGGGTCCCGGGGTGTGGCAGCTGACTACCGTGCCTGGGATTCCCTGGGTCACGGTCGCGCCTCTGGTGCAAACAAGTTGTTTGCTCGCACTCGTCCCTACGTCTTTCTTGGTTTCCCTCTGGACGCCTCCGGCTGGCAGTTCTACGCCCCGGTCACCTGCTAGTTCTTCAGTTCTCAGGACGTTACTTTTGATGAGTCGGTCTGTTACTACAGAGGTCACCCCCACCGAGGTTCTGAGGCCTTCCCCCCCCCCCCCCCCCCCCCCCCCCTTGTTCCTCACCCCTGAGGTCCCCCTAGTCGCCTCGGTAGCCCCCCCACCTCTCGCGTCCTGCCCTGTCAGGTTTGTCGCACGTAATTTTGCTGTCGACTCCCTCGCAGCGTCCAGTCCCTATTGGCTCTGGGGATGTGGGAGGTGCGGTTGCAAAGGGTGCGGGACCTAGGGCTGCTGGAGATGGTGGCGCCGTCTCTGGGGGTGCAGGGGGAATGGGCGTGGAGGCCCCTCCCGTGGAGGACACCGCTTCCTCGAGTCGGCGACCTCAGTACCGCAGTTCCCTCCTCGTTCGTCTCTGCGGCGCGACACTGCGGATTCTGGGGGTGTCCCTGCTGGGGGTGCTGAAGCTGGAAGTACTGCCTCTCAGGCACGTGCGCAGCCTCTGGTACGTTACCTGACACGTGAGCAGATTCGTCGACAGTTGGAGAGGGAGGAGCAAAATCGGTTTGAGAGAGTAGAGAAGGAGCCACACCCGCAGCAGCGGGTTCAGTTGCCGCCGCAGCAGGAGAGGGTAGATGAGGAGCCAAACCCGCAGCAGCAGGTTCAGTTGCAACGGGAGAGGGTAGAGGAGGAGCCACACCTGCAGCAATAGGTTCAGTTGTAGCCAGAGCAAGAGAGGGTAGAGGAGGAGCCACACCCGCAGCAGCAGGTTCTATTGTACCCACAGCATGAGAGGGTAGAGGAGGAGTCACGGCCGCCGTAGCAGGTGCAGCTGCAGCCGCAGCAGGAGAGGGTAGAGGAGGAGCCACAGCTGGAGCAGCAGGAGCAGCAGCAGGAGCAAGTGCCGCCGCAGCACACGCCAGAGGAGGCGGAGCAGTAGCGACTGAGAGGCCTTCCCGACTCAGCACTTGCACTCTGGAGGACACTGCCATTGCTGTTGTCGCGTCTTTCCGCTCTTAAGTTCAACGGCCTCAAGGATGCTCTTGATAATCCAACACCGGAAGAAGAGCATGTTGTACTCTCTCCGCGTCAGGCTTCATCTTCGTCGCCTCACGAAGAAGAGATTCAGGAGGAACCTGTTTTGGAGGAAGAGGATGAGGGATATCTGAGTGATGACCCGCATGAGAGTGCTGATCCTGCTTTGTTGAGCATTGTGGCTGCTTAGCTTTAGTTCTCGCTAACACTGCTTGTACCTTTCAGAAATGAGTTGGAAGTGCCAAGGACGGCAGACTCTGTCATGGCTCATCTTGATCTCTGGAAAGCTGATCTCTCAGAGGAAGCGCTGACTACAACAAAGTTTCAAAAGCTTACTCCTGCTTACCTGTCTAAGACGCGGTTTCGCCGTCTGCAAGTCGACTTCACGTTAGTGGATGATGTATATAAGGTGTAGTATCGGAAGATTGAACACAACACCCTCAAGGGTGAAACGCTGGTGCTAAGGTGTAGTTCCCGGAAGACGCAACATACGCAAGCAATCGAGGTTGTACTGAAGGGGGTGCCTGCTGAGATGACGCCGGAAATCATCAATAGCCTGCTGGTGGAGGTGAAGCTTGTGAAGAGGGGGAAAACTGCATACAATGAAGGGCTCGTGTTTCACTACGTCCAGGACCCGGTTACTGGGCTGGACACTTACAAGGTCTGTGGCCTCGTGGTCCAGCATGACAATGATCGCTACCGCTGGCGTTACTTCATCGAAGAACCAGCCAAGCGCGGGAAGAAGCTCCTTTTGCACTTTTCGTCCATCACATGCGACTTCTTCAATGGACAGCACATGACCCGCTACCATGACGATTACGTCACTGACTGTCAGGCCAACAAGGCTAAATGGAACCTAACGGTTAACGTATTCATCAGATCAACGGTATTTCAGATGACACGCGTTTTTCTTAATAAGCATCCACTCCGCTTTTATTCCCGTTTTACCGTACTAACTTACGTTTTTTCTCACCTACGCGCAGCGGCTTCTCTGATAGTCACAGACCGCCTAAAAGCCATACTGAAGGATCCTGCGATGGTGTTGGTGTCGACAAGGGTTTCCCGTGGATGCTGTGGAGTCTTCAAGCAGCGGTCAAATAAATACATCCAACACATTCAAGATGAGCGCGGAAAACCCTTGTCAACTGCTTGGGCAGCGCGGGGAAAAGGAACAAGGGCTTGAGATGGATAAGGAAAGCAGTAGTAAGACTCAACGAGAGAATAAATTACTAAGGAAACAAGAAACAAGCAGGATTTAGCAAACCCTAACCGTAGTGCTAGGACAAATGTAACACAATGAAGAACACCTAGACTAGAACTTAACAAACTATATAATTTTAGTTTGACACACCCCCATAGTCTAGGTGATGGCAGTCTTGTGGAAAGAAACACACATCTCAGGGTGGATCACGAAGTCACTACACATTCCGAGAGCAAGCAAGGGTCACAAGACGAGTCAACAAGACCAAACAATGGTCACAAGACCTGTCCACATGAATAAAACAAATCTCAGGGTGGATCTTCCGATCACCACACAGTCTGGAGCAAGCAAAGGGCCACAAGTCTGTCCACATGCAAGCGTATAGCAAGTATAAGAGATGCAAGAGTACAAGACAAGCAAGACAAGCATCTCTACATAAGCAAGTGAGGACGAGCAGGCACAAGGCCCATCAGGGTGCAGAAACGCTGGTGGTCACAAGGCGGCAACGACTTGGTGAAGATATATGCAGTGTTGGCCTCAAACGCCACACAGACCCCACGCTGCTGCAACTCGCGCAGAAGGAAGTAACGAAGCTGGATGTGCTTCGCCTTCCCAACCAGTCTAGGCTCCTCGCACAACAGGACAGCAGACATGTTGTCAGTGAACAAGACTATGGGAGAGCGAGGCCGCTCACCAAGGTCGGTGAGGAGGAAAAACAGCCAGCGGAGCTCCTGGGCGGCCATGGCCGCAGCGTACACCCCCGCCTCGCAGCTAAAGCCAGCGACAGACGACGCCCGAGTCGACCGCCAGGAAACGGCTCCGGTCTCGAGGCTGGAGCAGTAGCCATGTGAAGGCCCGTACGTCTGACCACAGTCTGCGTACAACGATTCCGAAAAAACTTGTGAGTGTAACAGGCTGCTTCCCTCCAAGGACAAGTCCCATGCCTGATGTGCTCGCCACCCTCCGAGCAGCCAACCAGTGAGAAGGTCAGTGTCTCCCAGGCGCAACAAAGCGTGCAAGGACACTGTGAGGGAAAGCGAGGTCTGGGCGAGTACAAGTCATCAGGTACATGAGACAACCCACCAACTCAGGATATAGACTACTGGACTCAAATGACTCGTCCGAAGGTGGAGACGTGAGCCCATGGTTCACACCACGAGGGGTGAGCTGTACCTTGGAGAACGGGAAGCGAAACCGCGTGAGGATCTGCTCGACCATATGCGACTGCGTCAGCGTAATGGTGCGAGATGCCCTCTCCCTGGTGATCTGCAGGCCGAGGTAGCGTTGCAGCTCACCAAGGTCAGTGGAAGAGTGTCTCCTCTGCTGTTCCTCCTTCACGGAGGCCAGTGCTGTGCGGTCGGGAGTGGCGAAGACCAGGTTGTCGACGTAAACCAGAACAAAGAACGGGGTCGAGGTACGGCAAATGAACGGCGACGGGTTTGCAGACAATGGAAAGAAACCAAGTGCTGCAAGGGCCGTGCGAAGCGTGTCGTGCACCTCACGGGGAGCCTGGCGCAGGCCGTAGACCGGTCGACGCAGCTGCCACTGGGTCATAGGAGGGAAAGATCCAGTGAAGCCAAGCGGATGATGCAGCCAGATCCGCTCGTGCAGGCTCCCCTGAAGGAACGCCATGGAGAAGTCCAAGGAGTGCAACTCGTAGTCACGCTGGGCTGCAACGTGCAGCAACGCCTAAGGAGTGGTCATCTTCGGGAAGGGAGCGAAGGTCAGGAAGAAGTATACCCCCTCTCGCTGACTAAAGCCTCTTGCAACGTAGCGCGCCTTGAAAATCGTTGGTGATACAGGCGGCCTCTTCACCTTAAATATCCACATGCCACTGACGACATTCGCCCCAAGTGGTGGGAGTGTGTCGACGTAGGTGCCTATGGACCTATAAGATGCCATCTGTGCCTCCTCAGCTGCTATCCAGTACGGGGCGTAAGGTTCCACGACCGCCTCCACGTGAGTCAAGGGCGTCTGGATCCCCCTCAAGGGCAAGCGGCATGGTGTAGAGATGAGGAACGTTGGCCAAAAGAAAACCAAGCTCGAACTGCCTGCCCTCCGGGACCTCCAGGGGAAAGACGGGAACACCCCTAGTGGACGGAGAACAAGCACGGCCACTCACCAGGTGAGAGGCGTAGTCAAGGCGGTGGGACGAGGCAAAGCCAGCGACAGCGGCAACTAGAGCAGAGACAGACAGCGGGGGGGCGGTCCGGTGAGTGACCAACGCGGACAAAACTCGGGCGACAACAGGACGAGAGGCAACGAGGTAGTTGGAGAATGGGTCTGGAGACACTGTAAGGGACGACTCTGGAGGCTGCGGAAGGACTAGAGGGTGGAACACGAGAGCGGGGAACAAGGTGAAACGGGCCGTCGGCACGGTAACGGGACCGACGAGGCTCTCGGGACACAACTCGACTCAGAGGAGTATGACGAGACCACGGAGACAAGGTCGGGGGGAACGGGGGGGGGGGGGAGGAGGGGGGGACAGTAGGGGACCACGAACAAAGCGTGCAGGTGCTGAGTCGGACAGGTCTCTATGTCGTTGCTGCTCCGCCTCCTATGGCGGCTGCTGCTGCGGCATCTGCCACTGCTGCTACTCCTGCTGATGCGGCTGTGACACCTCCTCCACCCTCTCCTGCTGCGGCTGCAACTGCACCTGCTGCCGCGACCGTGACTCCTCCTCTACTCTCTCCTCCCACGGGTGCAACCGCACCTGCTACCTCGGCCGTGTATATACCTCTACTCTCTCCTGCTGCGGGTGTGTTTGCACCTGCTGCTGTGGCTGTGGCTCCTCCTCAACTCTCCCCTGATGCTGTTGTCGAGAGACTTACGGGTGAAGAGAATTGACTAAGGAAAAAGAAAGTTCAACAAGATATAGCAAGCCCTAGGTAATATGAATGTAACACCTAGACTAACCTAAACAACACATCTAAAATATATGTTGACACACCCCCATAGTCTAGGTGACGGTAGTCCTGTGGAAAAACAACACATATCTCACGGTGTGGACACACACAGTCTGAGAGCAAGCAAAGGTCACATGACCAGTCAGCAAGAACAAGCAAGGGTCACAAGACCAGTCCACAAGAACAAGACAAATTTCAGGGTGGAGCTCAAAGTCACCACACGCTCCGATAGCAAGAAAAGGGCAAAAAGGCCAGTCCACATGCAGGTATATAGCAAATATAATGAGATGTAGGAGTACAAGACAAGCAAGACAAAGCATCTCTACGTAAGCAAGTGAGGAAGGGCCGGCACAAGGCCAACCTGGGTGCAGAAACGCTGGTGGTCACAAGGCGGCAACGCCTTGGTGAAGATATCTGCAGTGTTGGCCTCAGAGACTTCACGAACGACGCGAGCCTGGCAATGCTGCTGCAACTCACGCAGAAGGAAGTAACGAAGCTGGATGTGCTTCACCTTCCCAACCAGTCTGCGCTCCCCACACAACAGGACAGCAGACCTGTTGTCGGCGAACATGACTTGGGGAGAGCGAGGCCGCTCACCAAGGTCGGTGAGGAGAAACGACAACCACAGAAGCTCCTGAGCGGCCATGGCCGCAGCGTACACCTCTGCCTCACATCTGGAACCGGAGACGGACGACGCCCGAGTCGACCGCCACAAAACAGCACCTGTCCCGAGGCTAAAGGAGTGCCCCTGTGTAGACCGACGCGTCTCCGCGTCGTCGGCCCACGACGAGTTCGAGTAACCTGTGAGTGTAACTGGCTGCTTCCCTCCAAGGACAAATCCCATGCCTGACGTACTCGCCACATACTTCGCCACCCTCTTAGCAGCGTACCAGTGGGAAGGTCGGTGTCTCCCAGGCGCAACAAAGCGCGCAAGGACGCTAAGAGGGTAAGCGAGGTATGGGCGAATGCAGGTCATTAGGTACATGAGACAACCCACCAACTCAGGATATGGACCACTGGACTCAAATGACTCGTCCGGAGGTGGAGCCGTGAGCCCATGATCCACAGCAAGAGGGGTGAGCTGTACCTTGGAGAACGGGAAGCGAAACCGCGTGAGGATCTTCTCGACCATATGCGACTGCGTCAGCGTAACGGTGCGAGCTGCCCTGTCCCTGGTGATCTGCAGGCCAATGTAGTGCTGTAGCTCACCAAGGTCAGTGCAAGTGTGTCTCCTCTGCAGTTCCTCCTTCACGAAGGCCAGCGCGCGTCGGTCGGGAGTGGCGAAGAACAAGTCGTCAACGTAGACCAGGACAAAGAACAGGGTCGAGCAACGGCGGATGAACAGTGACGGGTCAGCAGACGATGGAAAGAAGGCAAGCGCTGCAGAGGTCGAGCGAAGTATATCGTGCCACTCACGTGGAGTCTGGCGCAGGCCGTAGACTGGTCGACGCAGCTGCCACTGGGTCCCATGTGGGAAAGAGCTAGTGAAGCCGGGCGGGCGACGCAGCCAGATGTGCTCGTGCAGGCTCTCCTGAAGGAACGCGGTGGAAAAGTCTAAGGAGTGCAACTCGTAGTCGCGTTGCGCTGCAATATGCTGCAATACCCGAAGAGTAGTCATCTTCGGGGTAGGAGCGAAGGTCTGGAAGAAGTCTCTCGCTGACTGAAGCCTCTCGCTACATAGCGCGCCTTGAACATTGGTGGTGATCCAGGCGGTCGCTTCACCTTGTAGAGCCACCGGCCACTGATGACGTTCGTCCCAGGTGGTGGGACGGCGTCGACGTAGGTGTCTGTGGACCTATAAGATGCCATCTCTGTCTCCTCAGCTGCTATCCAGTACGAGGCCCAAGGTCCTGAGACCGCCTTAGCATGATTGCGAGGGATCGGGATGTCAAGAGCGTCTGGATCCCCCTCAGCGGCAAGCAGCATGGCGCAGAGATGAGGAACAGCGGTCGCAAGGAAACCAAGCTCGAACTGCCTGTCCTCCAGGACCTCCAGGGGAAAGACAGTAGCACCCCCAGAGGATGGAGAAAGAGCAGGGCCACTCACCAGGTGAGCGGCGTAGTCAAGGCGGTGGGAAGAGGTAAAGCCAGCGACAGTGGTAACAAGAGCTGAGACAGACGACAAAGGTGCAGTCGGGTGAGTGACCAACGCGGACAAAACACGGGAGACGACAGGACGGGAGGCACGGAGGTAGTCGGACAACGGGTCGGGAAAAATAGTGAGGGACGACTCAGGAGGCTGTAGAAGGACCGGAGGAGGTGGAACACGAGAGCGAAGAACAAGGTGAAACGGGCCGCCTGCACGGTAACGAGACCGACGCGGCTCTGGAGACACAGCACGACTGAGGGGAGAACGCAAGTCCACTGGGACGAGGAAAGGGACTTGACAGGGGGAACAGGAGGGGACGATAGGGGACCACGAACAAAGCGTGCCGGTGCTGGGTCGGGCAGGTCGCGCCGCCGCAGCTGCTCCGCCTCCTCTGGCGTCTGCTGCGACGGCACCTGTCCCTGCTGCTGCTCTGGTGACTCCTCCTCTGCTCTCTCCTGCTGCGGGCTGCTGCGGCCGCGACTCCTGCTCTACTCTCTCCTGCTGTGAACGTGACTCCTCCTCTACTCTCTCCTTCTGTGGCTGCAACTGCACCTGCTGCTGGAGTCGCGACACCTCCTCTACTCTCTCCTGCTGTGGCTGTGGCTCCTCCTCTACTCTCTCCAGACACTGCAGCTGAGTCTGTGCCTGCTGCTGCTGCTGCTACTGTCGTGCCCTCTCAAAGCGCTCCCGCTCCTCCTTCTCCAACCGGTCTAGACGCTGCACACGGGTCATTGAACGTATAGTGCGCAGTGTAGGTGTCGCAGTGCCAGTGCCTCCGGCTCCAGCACCCCCAGAACCAGAACCTCCGCCAGCAGCCCCCTTATTGCCTCCAGTATCTCCCGCTGGAACTCCCCCAGGCTCCGCAGTAACCGACCACAGAGGCGAACAAGGAGGGAACTGTGGGACGGACGGGAAGCCAGGGGGTGAGGCAGGGCAAGGGCGCCGACTCGAGGCAGCCGTGTCCTCCACAGGGCTGGCCTCCACCCCACACCCCCTGCACCCCTAGAGCCAGCATCACTAGCTCCAGCAGCCCCAGTACCCTCACTCTCCGCAGCTGCACCTCCTGCACCCCTAGACGCGATAGGGACCGGACGCTGCGGGGGAGACGACTGCGGTGTGGCGTGTGACATACCTGACGGGGCAGGACGTGAAGGGGGGGGGGGGGGGGGGCTACCGGGGCGACTGGGGGGGCACCGGGGTGAGGAATAGCGGGGGGGGAAAACGCCTCAGAACCTCGGTGGGGACGACTCCTGTAGTAACACACCGACTCGTCAAAAGTGACGTCCTGGGAACTGAAGAATTCGTAGGTGAGTGGGTCGTAGAACACCCAGCCAGAGGCGTCCAGGGGGAAACCAAGGAAGACGCAGGGACGTGTGTGAGAAGACAGCTTGTTCGTGCCAGGGGCGCGAACGTGGGCCAGGGAGCTCCAGACTCGGTAGTCAGCTGCTACACCTCGAGACCCTGTCCAAAGGAAGTGACATCCTGGGAACTGAAGAACTGGCAGGTAACCGGGTCGTAGAACTGCTAGCCGGAGGCGTCGAGTGGGAAGCCAAGAAAGACGCAGGCACGGGTGCGCGTTGACAACTTGTTCGCGCCAGGAGCTGCTACACCCGGAGAACCTGTCCAGAATAAGACCGGCGTCTCCCATGGCCATGCGTCACTAGGCCACAAGTTCAGCTGGTGCCCGGCGTAGCGGACTGCCTGAGGCCACAGGAACTGGGGGGGACCGGCATGGCACATGGAGGTCTGGGCAACCTCCATGACCAGGCCTATGCGTTGCTCGGCTACCCCGTTCTGCTGCGGCAAGGCTGGTAGTGTGTAAGACTGGATGATCCCCCGACCCTGAAAAAACGTCTCCAGGCAAGTGGAAGAAAACTCACCACCACGGTCCGAGTGTAGGCGGAGCCCACACAGGCCCTGGGCGCCACCCCTCGCTAGTAGCCACGGTTCGAGGACGGTAGACACGTCGGCCTTCCGTCGCAAGGGGAAAACCGTGGTGTAGCGGGAGTAGTCGTCCACCGCAATCAGGAAGTAGCGCTCCTGACGTGGGCCAAGGACCGGGGAGGGGCCCCAGACGTCCAAGTGCAGGGTCTGGAAGGGAGCCGTGGTGGGGGGGAACGAGGAGGAGTGAGGGGCAGCGCGCTGCCGAACCTCGAAGCAAGGAGTGCACGGCGGCGCAGGCGAGCGACTCTGGGAGACATGAGACCAGACGGTGACGTACCATCCTACTTCATTTTCCCTTGGACGTCCTGGAGGACCACCAGTTTGAGCTTGGTTTCCTGGCGACCGCTGTTCCTCATCTCTGCGCTATGATGCTTGCCCCTGAGGGGGAACCAGACGCCCTAGACACCCAGATCCCTCGCACTCACGCCGAGGCTGTCTCGGGACCCTGGGCTTCGTACTGTATAGGTCTACAGGCACCTGCGTCGACGACGTCCCACCACCTGGGACAAACGTCGTTAGTGGCATGTGGCTCTACAAGGTGAAGCGACCGCCTGGATCACCACCGGTGTTCAAGGCGCGCTATGTGGCGAGAGGCTTCAGTCAGCATGAGGGGGTTGACTTCTTCCAGACCTTCGCTCCCACCCCAAAGATGACCACTCTTCAGGTGTTGCTACACATCGCAGCTCAGTGCGACTACAAGTTACACTCTTTGGAGTTCTCCACAGCGTTCCTTCAGGGGAGCCTGCACGAGCAGATCTGGCTGCGTCGCCCGCCTGGCTTCACTGGCTCTTTCCCTCCTGGGACGCAGTGGCAGCTGCATCGACCGGTCTACGGCCTGCGTCAAGCTCCTCTTGAGTGGCACGACACACTTCGCACGACTCTTGCAGCGCTTGACTTCTTTCATCTGTGGACCCGTCATTCTTCGTCCATCGTGGCTCAACGCCGTTCTTAGTTCTGTTTTACGTCGACGACCTGGTCTTCGCCACTCCCGACCAACGCGCACTGGCCTTCGTGAAGGAGGAACTGCAGAGGAGACACACTTGCACTGACCTTGGTGAGCTGCAGCACTACCTTGGCCTGCAAATCACCAGGGACAGGGCAGCTCGCACCATTACGCTGACGCGTCGCATATGGTCGATCAGATCCTCACGCGGTTTCGCTTCCCGTTCTCCAAGGTACAGTTCACCCCTCCTGTTGTGGATCATGGACTCACGACTCCAACTTCGGACAAGCCATTTGAGTCCAGTGGTCCATATCCTGAGCTGGTGGGTTGTCTCATGTACCTGATGATCTGTACTCGCCCAGACCTAGCTTACCCTCTTAGCTTTGTTGCGCCTTGGAGACACCGAACTTCCCACTAGTACACTGCTAAGAGGGTGGGGAAGTATGTAGCGAGCACATCAGGCATGGGACTGGTCCTTGGAGGGAAGAAGCCAGTTACACTCACAATTTTCTCGGACTCGTCGTGGGCCGATGACGATGAGTCGCTGCGGTCTACGCAGGGTTACTTCTTCAGCCTTAGGATCGAAGTTGTTTCGCAGAGGTCGACTCGGGCGTCGTCCGTCTCCAATTCCAGCTGTGAGGCAGAGGTGTATGCTGCGGCCATGTCCGCCCAGTAGATTCGCTAGCTGACTTTCCTCCTCACCGACCTTGGTGAGCGGCCTCGCTCTCCCCAGTCTTGGTTGCCGAAAGCAGGTATGCTGTCCTGTTGTGCGAGGAGCCCCAACTGGTTGGGAAGGCGAAGCACATCTAGCTCCGTTACTTCCTTCTTCGAGAGTTGCAGCAGCGTGGCCAGGCACTTGTGCGACGTGTGGTCTCCAAGGCCAACACTTCATATATCTTCACCAAGGCATTGCTGCCTTGTGACCACCAGCGTTTCTGCACCCAGCTAGGCTTTGTGTCTACCGGCCCTCACTTGCTTGCGTAGAGATGCTTTGTCTTGTACTCTCGCATCTCACTATATGCTATGTCATTGCATGTGGACTGGCCTTGTGACCTCTTGCTTGTTCTCGGACTGTGTGGTGATCTTGAGATCCACCCCGAGCTTTGTTCTTGTGACCGTTGGTTGTTCTTGCTAACTGGTCCTGTGACCCTTGCTCTTCGACTGTGTGTTGCTTTCCACAGGACTACCGTCACCTAGACTATGGGGATGTTTCAAACTATCATTATTAGTTTGTATTTGCTAGTCTAGGTGGTGTACATTGATGTACAGCGCAGGCACTGGTCTCGGCCTCGAGGAGACGAGACTCAAACGAGGCAAGGGTGAGTTCGGTAGTGTCTAGTGAGAGGAAGTGGCGCGAACAGCGCTAAGAGAGTCGGGGAGGCGAGTCGTGAGGAAGTAGTGAGTGAGATACATGGGCGGCTGGTTCTCAGCCAGAAAGGCTGGCTTGAGAGCAGCACGGTAGCGCGTGTCAAGGGAGCGCAGGTGGGTCAAGGGGTCGGCTACAGTGGAGAAGTCTGACAGCTCCGGGAAGAGGAACGGTAGCACAAGACGGCCTATAGGGTTAACGGGAGGAGTAGCGCTTAACTGCAGCGTCATAAAGCGCTTTGGCCGTCTTCAGCTGGCGAAAGTGGGGCCTCTGGTCTAGCGGGAGGTGGCTACGGACAGCAAGCTGAGCAGTGGCGTCGCGCGAGAGCCACTGAGAAGAGGCAGTATGATCAGTCTTATACTGCTGTCGCGCACTATCGGGAGCGGACGGGCCAGGGTCAGTAAGGATAGACGGGGCCTGAAGGGATCCTGACGTGTGCTCATAAAGGGAGATGTCATCCTTAGTGACACTCTGCAGGTACAGGTGAAGGTCCTCTAGCCAGGACTCATACTCGATCGGGCAGCCCTCCGCATCAAAGGTCAATACAGTGGCAGTCGCCATGGCAGGCAGCACGAGCAGCAGTAGCGCTTAGGCAGCAGTTGCAGAAGGGCGGCGGCAGCTGTAACGGCAGTAGCGGCAGCTTGAGCGGCAGTGGCAGCGGCTGCAGTAGCAGCGGTAGCAGCTGCGATTGTAGCTGCAGCAACGGCGGCTGGAGCAATGGCGGCTGTAGCGGCTGCTGGCGGCACGCGGGCAGCAGGGGGGCGCGGGTCAGCGGGGCACGTAGCAGCAGCGGGCTGGGCAGCTGTGCACGCAGCAGCAGCGCGCGAGGCAGTTGCGCGCGTTGCAGCGGGGCAGCGGGGCAGTTGCGCGCGTGGCAGCAGTGCATGGGGCAGCAGTGCACGCAGCATCAGTGCGTGGGGCAGCGGGGCAGAGGCGCACGCGGGGCAGCGGCGCAGGTGCGCGCGGGCAGCAGCGAAGCGCGCAGCAGCACCGCACGGCGAGCAGTGCAGCGCGCGCCGTGCTGGGCAGCGGGGCAGCGGGGCAGTGGGTCACGCGCGGCAGTACTAGGGGCGCAAAAAACAGCGTGCTAGAGGCAGCGTGCGCGTGGGGCAGTACATGGCAGTACGGAAGACATTGTATTCGTTGCTAGGTTAGGTTCGAGGGTTAACAGCATATAATTGAGTTTGACAGCTCAAACTATCTGGGGGAATGCGGGGTAGTGACTTGTGGCTGCCTCAGTGGCTCAACACAACACAGGACAACACAAAACCAGAGTTTCCATTCAATGTGGCAATACCAGATTTAGTGAGAAACTACCTGATCCTAACATTCATCTTGGGACGAACTCCGTCCGTTCTGAATCTTCCTCCTCTCTCCAGACAGTGGCTTTACAGGAGCAGGAAAGGAGCCGCGAGGGCCATGACGGCAGTCACGAAGCTGGGTGACGCACTCGAGACTGCATGCATGGCACGATGGGGGGGCGGGGAAGGGGGTGGGATGAGGGGGAGAAGGGGAACAGGAGGGGGAAAGCGAATGCAAGTCCACTTGTGATGTGCATTGCGGACATGGTCTAGTCACAGGTAAAATTTATGAAGGAACTTGGGAGATGTTCTTGAACCTCACAATGCAGCAACTTTAACCGCTTATCCCGGAGTCAAAACTCACCAGCAGGTTTGGAGGAGTTGCTGGGAGCAGGCGGCGAGGAGGGTGCGGGCGGCGGCGAGGGCGTGAGTACGGAGACGATGCCGGTGGAGGGGTCGGCGGCGTACTGCAGCCCCGTGTGGATCGTGGCGCCGTTGCTGCCCACCAGCGTGCCGTTGTTCCACCCCGTGAAGTCGCCCACCACCCACGACCCGTCCTTGTTCACCGTGCCGTACACGGAGTTGCCCTCCGCGTCCAGCACGGACCCGTCGCTGAAGAACGACGTGGCGCCCACCGTGATCTTGATCAGATCGGTGAACACCAGCGTCACGCCCGGCGCCGTCAGCGTCTTGTTCGGGTACGCCGAGTACACGCTCGCCACCGTGTACGACCCGTCGGCGTTCGCGGCAGGCGTGACGACGGCGCGCGAGGCGTCGAGCACGGTGAGGTTCTTGAGCAGCGTGTACCCGTCGAACGACAGCGACCGGTCGCCGTTGATCGTGATCACCGTGCTCACCTTCACCGGCGGCGCGGGCGCGGCGGGAGGAGGCGCAGGCGGGGCGGCGGGGGGCTGCGCGCCGGAGACGATGCCGGTGGTGGGGTCGACGGCGAAGGGGATGCCGGTGTTCACCACCACGCCGCCGGGGCCCACGATCGTGCCGTTGGGCCACCCCGTCACGTCGCCCACGCTGTACGACTTGTCGGGGTTCACCGAGCCGAACAGCAGCCCGCCCGTCGCGTCCGTCACCGTGCCGTCGGCCAGCAGCGTCGTGGTGCCAACGGTCAGCCCCGTGGGCGGCTGCGTGTAGACGGCGACGCCCGGCGCCGTGAGCGTGCCGTTGGGGTACGCCGTGTACACGGCGCCCACGGTGTACGAGCCGTCGGCGTTGGCCGTGGCGGCGACGGGCGCGCCCTTGGAGTCGACGACCGTGAGGTTGCTGTACAGCGTGTAGCCGTCGAACGTCAGCGACCCGTCGGGGTTAAACGTCACCACCGTCGCCGCATTGGCGGCCGTGGCGGCGGTGAGGAGGAGCGCGAGCAGCGCGAGGGGGCGCAGAGCGGACGCCATGCGGGGCAGGCTGCTGCTGGGAGCTCGTCAAGGCACGCCTGACCAGCGATAGAGCAGTGGCCGCCGCTGGAACTGCTGGAGCTGCTGGTAGCGCAGTGAGAAGAAGTCACAAAGAACGATTCTGCGAGTAGCAGAGTGAGGAGCGACGGGCCTTCAAGTACTCCCTCGGCGCCTGGGGTCTCGACGGCCCGCTCGCACATTTCTGTGATCGGACCAGCCCGTGGCGAGACGACGATACTGTAGCGAGTGGCGGCGACGCACTCATGCTCGGATCGGCCGGACCGCGGACTAGGCTCTCCACTCCCACTAGGCCCTCTACTTTGGGCAAATGCTTTTCGACCAATAGGAGCTGTGCGCGGGCCACGTTCGTTGCCGTTCATTCCGTCCGGAGGAAGGCGCTGATTCGTCGGCAGGAGGAGCAGCGGATGGAGGCCTCTCAAACGAGTGGACGCGCAGCGATAGCGCGGATGACGTGGCGAGCGATCTATTGTCGAAAGGCGACGCGCATGATGCTCGCGCGATCGGGGCTGTGGTCACAACAAGCATAACGCGAACCTGGTTATCAGTGCTACTGGGTACTTGCTTCACGCACAAGCGCCTAGGAGCAGTGAATCTCGGATTTGCGAAGAGCAAGGTGGGAAGGATGCAATGAATCAAGTGATACGCGGCACGATGAGCGAGGTAATGCTGCTGCGGAAGGGCGGGGAAAGGGAAGGAGGCAGTCAGATCGGCGGTAAGGCACCACCAACACATCTAGGAAAATGCTCATACGACATCATCGAAGGTACACTGAAGTTGTCGAGCTGAAATAGTTGTACACATTTGTGATTGTTTATTGAGCGAGCTAACAAATATTGCACTATTGAGGCAAGAATAACAATACCGTATATGCTCCTTGTCAAGAGGTCATCAGCTGACAATGACAAGCTCGCCGCCATGGTGGCTCCAAGGAACTTCGAGACGATCAATGACAAGCAATTTCTTACGTTATTTCAAGTCTGCTGTAACGAAACGAAGCCTATTCCCGAGCTCTACTTATCAATATATTTTGAATGTTCATAAAGGGAACATTTCAAGGACATTGTGTGTCAAGAATAGAACTAGGAATGAATGAGTGAACTAGGCAAGAGGTGAGTACAAGTAGGGGAAACCTAACCCTAAAGTGTTGTACTCACTAAGGAGTGACCCTACTGTAGCCTAGAGATACAATTGTAATTTGACACACCCCCATAGGCAAAGTAGGGGACAGCAAACACAACAAGCGGTCACAAGACCAGTCTGCAGAAGTGAACACAGCTCAGGGTGGATCATAAAGTCACCACGCATTCTGAGCACAAGCAAGTGGCCACAAGGCCAGTTCACATGCAGAGGTATATAATAGCAAGGCAGTACACTGATCACAACCTAGCAAGAGAAAACATGCAGGTATAAGATATATAGCAGTGTACAACAAGAGAAAGTCAAGCAACCAGCAGGTGAGGCAGAGTGGGCACAAGCCCAAGAGCAGTGCAGAAACGGTGATGATTACCAGACCCAAGGGCCTTGGTGAAGACATCAGCAGTGTTGGCCCGAGAGGCCACGAAAGCAAGGCGCAGCTGACCACGCTGCTGCAGCTCACGTGCAAGAAAGTAGCGAAGAGCAATATGCTTAGTTCGGTGCTCCAGTCTCTGCTCGCGACACAAGGCAAGCATTGCCTTGTTGTCGACGTACAGAACTGGAGGAGAACGAGGTCGCTCCCCCAAGTCGGTCAGCAGGTAGGTCAGCCAGCGTAGCTCCTGTGCAGCCATGGCCCCAGCGTAGATCTCGGCCTCACAGCTGGAACCAAGCACAGAAGAAGAACGAGTGGACCTCCACGAGACAGAACCAGAGCCAAGACTGAAGGTGTAACCCTGTGACGAACGCTGAGTCGTCTGGTCGTCGGCCCAAGAAGCGTCAGAGTGTCCTGTGAGGACCACCGAACCCCGTCCTCCAAGCACGAGCCCCATGCCCGATGTGCTGCACAAGTAACGCAGTACCCTCTTCGTAGCATCAAAGTGCACCTTAGGTGCCACGTAGCGAGCCAGGAGGCTGAGAGGGTACGCAAGGTCAGGTCGTGTGCACGTCATCAGGTACATGAGGCAACCCACAAGCTCTGGGTACGAACCACTCGGCTCTACGGACTCGTCAGAAGGTGGAGCTGAGAGCGAGTGGCCGGTAGACAGAGGAGTGTGGCGAGGACCACGTGAAGCGGAAGCGCTGAAGGACCTGCTGCACCATGCGTGACTGAGTCAGGGTGATGGTGCGCCGTGCTCTGTCCCGGGTGATCTGCAAGCCAAGATAGCTCCGCAGCTCACCCAGGTCAGTGCAGGTGTGTCTCTCCTGCAGCTCCGCCTTCACTAGGGTCAGTGCCTCAGTGTCAGCAGTAGCAAAAACCAAGTCGTCGACGTACACGAGGATGTAGAACGGCGGCAGAGTAGTGTCGGTGCGTAGAAACAGCGACGGGTCAGCAGTCGAAGGAGCAAACCCAAGAGCCGCAAGTGTAGTCCTCAGTGTGTCGTGCCACTCACGGGGCGCCTGACGCAGGCCGTACACTGGTCGCCGTAGGCTCCACTAGGTACCCTCAGGAAGCGACCCAGTGAAGCCCTGTGGACGGCGCAACCAGATGGCCTCGTGAAGGCTACCCTGCAAGAAAGCTGTCGAGAAGTTGAGGGAGTGCAGCTCGTAGTCACGCTGAGCTGCAACGTGTAGCAACACCCGAAGAGTAGTCATCTTCGGGGTGGGGGAGAAGGTCTGAAAGAAGTCGACCCCCTCACGCTGACTGAAGCCTCGAGCAACGTAACGTGCCTTGAAGGCAGGCGGAGAACCCGGCGGCCGCTTCACCCTGAAAATCCACATGCCACTGACGATGTTCGCCCCAGGTGGGGGAACCTCGTTGACGTAGGTGCCTGTGGACTTACAGGAAGCCATCTCTGCGTCCATGGCTGTCTGCCACTGAGAGGAGTACTCACCCGAAATCGCCTCCCTGTAGGAGCGCGGGGTGGGGATATCAAGTGCATCCGGGTCTCCCTCAGGGGCAAGCAGCATGGTCGCGTGATGGGGTGAAGCGGCAGCAAGGCACTCCAGCTCCTCCTGACTGTCCTCAAGAACGTCACAGCCAAGGGCAGTACAGCCAAGAGCAGTCTCACCCCCGACAGACGGAGGACAGGCAGGGACAGGGTCAGAGACAAGACTCGCAAGGTAGTCTAGGCGGTACACAGCAGCAAAGTCAACGATCTCAGCTACGAGGGCAGACGCAGCAGGAGACGAGAACGTAGGGTCCGTCACAACCGTAGCAAGAAGGCGAGTAACAGTCGGACTGGACGCACGAGCAAGATCAGACGGAGGGTCAGCAACGTCAGGCAGAGAGGACGCAGGAGGTAACGGTAGGGCAACACGCTGAGGAACAGAGGAAGGACGGAGTGTCATATCGTGAGTGCCGGGGACAGCCGGAGCACGCGGACGACGAACACGAGGAACACGAGCACGGACAGCAGCTCTAGGCTCAGGCTCAAGTTCAAAGCTAGACACAGGCTCTCGACGCTCAGGGGTGGACGCACGAGTCTCAGGCTCTCGACGCTCAATCAAGGACTCTGACACCGCAGTGTAAGGAGCAGGAGCAGGCAGTGGGGAGTGTGGTAGCAGCGGTGGCTATGACTGGTCCGCCGGTGGACACAGCAACGGAGGAGTAGTACATGCCACAGGGAAGCCAGTAGCACCTGGCGGAAGACTGAGAAGGTGGCGAAGAGCACCAGTAGCTCCCGTACCTCCAGCACGAGCAGCTTCTCCAGTACCCCCAGCAACACCTCCAGCACCAGTAGCACCAGCACCTCCAGCACCACGAGCTCCGACAGCGCCAGCACCTCGAGCACCAGTAGTACCTCCAGCACCTCTAGTGCCTCCAGCTCCAGTAGCACCTCCTGCACCTCCAGCACCAGCAGTACCACCTGCTCCGGCAGCTCCAGCACCTCCAGTACGAGCACCTCCAGGACCAGTAGCTCCAGCACCTCCAGTACCTCCAGCTCCAACGCCTCCAGCACCAGCAGCACCAGCACCTCCAGGGTCAGCAGCCCCCGCAGCTCCAGCACCAGTAGCACCAGCACCTCCAGTGCCAGTAGCTCCAGCACCTCCAGTAACAGTAGTACCTCCAGCACCAGCGGCTCCAGTACCTCCAGCTCCAGTACCTCCAGCACCGGCAGCACCTCCAGTACCTCCAGCACCAGCAGCAGCTCGAGCACCCCCAGCACCAGCAGCTCTAGTACCTCCTGCACCAGCAGCACCTCTAGTACCTCCAGTAGTACCTCCAGCACCTCCAGCACCAGCAGCACCTCCTGGACTAGTAGCTCCAGCACCAGCAGGACCGTACCCTCCACCACCAGGACTGCCTCGCAGAACGACCCACGCACAAATCGCCTGCGGCGAGAGCGTCTCAAGTAGAGCAGGCTGCGGTGGCTGTCCAGCTCCAGTACCTCCAGTAGTGGTAGCTCTAGCACCTCCAGCACCAGAAGCACCTCTAGTACCTCCAGCTCCAGCACCTCCAGCGCCAGCAGCAGCTCCAGTACCTCCAGCTCCAGGACCTCCAGAAGGACTCGCAGCACCCCCAGAGTCAGCACCCGAAGTCTCAGCACCCCAAGAGTCAGCACCCAAAGTCGCAGTACCCTCAGTCCCAGCACCCTCAGGCTCAGCACCCTCAGTCCCAGCACCCTCAGTCTCAGCACCCTCAGTCTCAGCACCCTCAGTCCCAGCACCCTCAGGCTCAGTACCCTCAGTCCCAGCACCCTCAGTCCCAGCACCCTCAGTCTCTGCTCCAGTGTCCACAGCAGTAGGCTGCAGAGGCGGCGAAGACGGCAGAGGTGGGAACCCGGGGGGGGTAGCCAGACGAGGAGAGCGGGCACCCCCGGACTCACCACCCCCAGTCCCAGCTCCAGTAGTCTCAGCTCCAGATTCCACAGCAGCAGGCTGCGGAGGCGGCGAAGACGGCCGTGGCGGGAAACCCGGGGGGGTCGCCAAGCGAGGAGTGCGGCGAGTGGTCGCCGTGTCGTCGGCGACGGCGTCACCCCCCTCAGGTGAGTCAGAGGAGTCAGAAGAGATCTCAACTGGCTCATCCAAGGGGGGTGGGTCTACCTGGGACACACCTGAGGGAGCAGGACCCTGTGGGGGGAGGGGGTCTACCGGGGGGGGGACTGGTACCAGGAAGAGGGGTGCAAGGGGGACCGGGTGGGACGCGTGCGGGTGAAGTCGGTAGTAACAGACCGACTCGTCGAAGGTGACGTCCTGAGAGGACAGAAAACGACGCGAGGCAGGGTGGTAGAACTGCCAGGGCGGGGCGTCGGTGGGGAAGCCCAGGAAGACACAGCGGAGAGTGCGAGGAGAGATCTTGCTCGCTTTGGTATCGCGAACAAGGGAGAGCGCGCCCCAGACCCGAAACGACGACGCATCACCAGGCTGTCCCGTCCAATGGAGTGTGGGCGAGGTCTCTGGAGCAGAGACACGGGGCCAGAGGTTGAGCTGATGCGCGGCGTATCGGACCACAAACGGCCACATGAAATGGGGAGCAGCCGCATGGATCATGGAGGTACGAGCAACCTCCATGATCAGGCCAATGCGACGCTCAGCGATCCCATTTTGCTGCGGAGAGGCCGGAAGCGTGAATGACTGGGCGATGCCCTCATCCTGGCAGAACGTCTCAAGGAAGCCAGAAGAGAACTCACCACCCCTGTCAGAGTGCAGACGCAAGACTGGGAAGTCTTGCTGAAAGCGCTCGTGTAGCTGGAGACGAGTAGCACGGATCCAGGGGATCAAAACACCGCAAACGTCCGCCTTGCGACGCAAGGGGAAGACTATGGTGTAGCATGTGTAGTCGTCAACAACCAGCAGGAAGTAGCGCTCCTGGTCCGTCCCACCGACGGGGGCCGGGCCCCACACGTCCATGTGGAGAGTCTGCAGAGGAGCAGTGGTCGGAGGAAACTCGGAGGAGTGAGGAGCGGCGCGCTGCCGCCCCTCGACGCAAGGAAGGCACGGCGGCGCAAGTGAGCGCGGGAGGGGGGGCAGGGTCTCAGGGAGGCCAGAGACCAGGAGCCGGGAGTGAATGCCGCGCAGACGCTGCAGGGAGGGGTGACCAAGACGGTGGTGCTAGCGCTGAGTCTCGTGCGTGAGTACTCTGCACGAGCAAGACGCAGCTAACTGCCCTGACGCAGACGCTCGACTCGACGCAGCTACCTGACCTGACTCAGCCACCTGTGCAGACGCAGTGGTCAGTGTGTACATACTAGACCCAGGCTGTCGAGTGAACGTAGCCAGGTGACGGCCAGTCCGGGAGCACGTACAGATCGCCACACGCTGCCCTCCATGGATAAAGGTATCAACCCAGACATCCTGAATGGCAGCGTTGCTCACCAAGTTCGTCGAGAACGTGGGGAGGTGGAGACCTGACAAAGAGCCGGAGGGGACTGCTGGACAAGGGAGGACCGTGGAGGCTCTCGCAACCACTGGGCCCCCAGAGGGGTCAGCCAGTGAGACTGGGACAGGTGCTGTGAGTGGTGTGACTGTGGTGCAATCACGAAAGAAGCAACGTGACGCGCCTGAGTCAAGCGTGAAAGTGTGCAAGTCCTCATCTGAGGCAGGACCTGTGGTAGTAGACGCACTAGCACCTAGAGCGTCGGTAGACGCACATGCACCTAGAGCTGCAGCAGACTCACTAGCACCTGGAGCGGCAGCAATTTCACTAGCACCTAGAGCAGCAGTCCTAACAGAACGATAGCCTCCACCACCAGGATGAACTCGCTGAATAACCCACTCACGAAGCTGCCGAGGGGTGGGGTCGTCCGGGAGAAGCAGTGCCCGCTGCTGTCCACCCCTGGCCGCAGCAACTGCCGCGGAAGTGGCCATGACAGACAGTGACGTTCAGGAGTAGGTCCAGCACCTCCAGCTCCTACAGCGCCAGCAGCACCTCCTGCGCTCCCAGCAGCACCTCCACCACTCCCAGTAGCACGAGTAGCAGCAGCAGCAGTAAGAGCAGCAGGGCGGCGTGTAGCCAGAGCAGGGCAGTAGTAGGCAGTAGCTCCTAGGGCAGAAGCACCTAGGGCCCTTTTTTTTTTTTTTTTTTTTTTAATAAACAATTTAATTATATTTAGGGTATAGCAGGGCGCTGGCGCAGGGCAGGGCGCTGGCGCAGGGCAGGGTGCGGGCGCAGGGCAGGGCGCTGGCGCAGGGCAGGGCGCCAGCGCGCGCAGGGCAGGGCGCTGGCGCATGCTGCAGCAGTGCGTGACGCGAGGGGCAGCAGAGCGCGACGCGACGGGCTGCCTTAGGGCGCGACGCGCGGGCTGCAGCAGAGCGCGACGCGCGAGGCAGCAGCGCGCGACTCGTGGGCTGCGTTAGGGCGCGGGCTGCAGGGGCAGGACGCACGGGCTCCAGGGGCGGTGTGCGGGCTCCAGGGGCGACGCGCGGGCTGCAGGGGCTGCGCGGAAGGGCTGCAGAGGCGACGCGCGGCTCGGCAGGTCCGCGCGCGAGCTGTAGGGGCGGCGCGAACGAGCAGCAGAGGCGGCGCGCGGGCTCCAGGGGCGACGCGCGGGCTGCAGGGGCCGCGCGGACGGGCTGCAGAGGCGACGCGCGGCTCGGTAGGTCTGCGCGCGGGCTGCAGGGGCAGCGTGAACGGGCTGCAGGGGCAGCGTGAACGGGCTGCAGGGGCAGCGTGAACGGGCTGCAGGGGCAGCGTGAACGGGCTGCAGGGGCAGCGTGAACGGGCTGCAGGGGCGACGTACGGGCTGCAGGAGCGACGTACGGGCTGCAGGGGCAGCGCGCGGGCCACAGGGGCAGGCGCGGCTGCAGGGGCAGCACGGTAGCAAGGACGAGTACGGCTGCAGGGGCAGCACGGTCGTAGGGGCGAGCACGGCTGCAGGGGCAGCGCGGTCGCAGGGGCAGCGCACGGGCTGCAAGGGTCGCGACAGTGAGAGCTAGGGGTGCCAGCGCGCTGGCTACTGTGTAGGGCGTGGCGCTACCACTAGGCGGAACGGTGGGCCCATGTAGGAACGGTTCCTACTCTGATAACATGTCAAGAATAGAACTAGGAATGAATGAGTGAACTAGGCAAGAGGTGAGTACAAGTAGGGGAAACCTAACCCTAAAGTGTTGTACTCACTAAGGAGTGACCCTCCTGTAGCCTAGAGATACAATTGTAATTTGACATTGTGGAGTTTCAGGCTACTCGAGTTACTACACTTGGCAGATCTCAATAATGTCTCAGTGCAGCATGCTGTATGACCAATCCCGAAGGCATCATCGAGACTACCGCGATCAGACTAGCAACTATCAAGGCTGTGCTAACGATAATCAGCAAACTTCCTGGGTTAAGTTCATCCATGATTTAAACGCAAGGCAAAAAGGGAGTTGTTACTAAGGGTTCCGTTTCAAGAGTGATCGCCGTAAACAGAAGGCTCTTGATCAAGAGGTGCTCAGACTTCACTTGTTCACGACCCAGGGCTGCTTGGTGATTATCATCATTGCATGATGACAAAGGGATGCGTTACGAGGAACACCATCAGCAATCTTCCGACTAAGCCAAACAAGCTGGAAGGCGACGCTATTAATGTGTCAAAGTTGCATGTGTTACATTTTGTGCAGTCACATTGGTTAGCCTAGGTTAGGGTTGCCTATTTGTATCACCCTGCTGCCTTTTTCATTTATTTCACTCCGCTGTTTCTACTTCTGACATTGTATCATCGTATGTTAAACCCTAGCTCCTAGACCGTCGCCAGCCAGCCCGCCAGCGCGCCCTAGCCAGGCAGCCTGCCTACGCGCCTTAGTCAGCCAGCCAGCCAGCCAGCGCGCTGCCCGCTAGCGTGCAAACCGCCAGCATCGCCCACCGTCAGCATCACGCACTGACAGCGCGCGCACTGCGAGCAGCGCACACAGCCCAGCCAGCAGCGTGAACGCACCTGCAGTGCACACCGCCAACACCGCGCGCGCACCAGCCAGCCTGCGCACTGCGAGCGAGCGCACCGCCAGCAGCGCGCACGCACGCCAGCGCATTCGCGCACGCCCGCGCAACCGCATGCCAGCGAGCGCGCGCACACGCCAGAGCGCGCACGCACGCACGCCAACGCGGGCCTTCCCCGCCAGCCGCTAGCAGCGCCAGCCGCCAGCAGCTCCAGTCGCCAGCAGCGCGCACTGCCAACGCACGCCGCCAGCTGCGCAAGATGTCAGCGCACGCCGCCAGCGCGCTCTGCCATCGAAAGCCGCCAATAGCGCGCGCCGCCAGTACACGTCACTACCCTACCAGTGAACACCACCATGCAACAATCCTTCGTCAGGGGCACGCCCCACAGCGGCAGGCAGCCGCAGTCACTCCTGCTGGCGTGATTTAGGGTTTAGGGTACATTCCTAGACTGCCATTCCTAGACCGCCGTTCCTAGCCCCCCGTTCCCAGCCCGCCCACCGGTCCTAGCACGCCATTCTACCCTAGTTCCACCTACCTTTCGCCATGGCGTCCAATAGAGTTCTGCATTTCGACGCAGAGGGCCGAGCGATAGATTTTAGCACGTGGCAGCTGCACGCTCAGCTCCACCTCCGGAGCCAGCGCTAGGACGGTGACACTTTGTTTGCCCACACTGTCAGAATCCCAACCACTAGACCATTGGGATAAACGGGCTTGTTTCCGTAGCGGGTCAGTGCGCCCATAACCCCCCAGGCTAACAGGCCTGTAACCCCCCAAGGATCAATCGGGGATCTCACAGTGCAAGTCTTCTGACACCCCCCCCACACTGGGAGGTCCAGGACTCGGCACAGCGGCAACGGCCTGCATGTGCATACACTGGGATTCGAACCCGAGACCGCTCTGATACCTGTGCGAATGACGTACTAGCAGCGAACACTACCCCGACGCCCCACGCTGAGCAAACCACTCACGAAGCTCCTGGGGCGAAGGGGTCTCACTCTGACGCTGTTGGTGCTGCCTCTGACTGGTCTTGTGACCCCTTGTTCTCACCTACTTTGCCTATGGGGGTGTGTCAAACTATCATGTTGTGTAGGCTATAGTGGGGTAGCCCATATGGGGTACAACCCAATTAGGATTTGCTACTTGTACTCCTGCATGCTGCTAGTTTCATCATTCTCGTTCATTCTGCTGACACACACGTGAGTGATCTCCCTGCTGAGCCCACTGAGGCGGAACAGGAGACGTTTGCTGCGCGGCGCTCGGAGTACTAGGTATGGGAGTCTCGCAACGTTGCTGCTCGCCTCGCTCTCAGCAGCCTCCTCCCGCCGGCCGAGGGTGTCCACTTCAGCCAGGTCAAATCTGCAGAGAAGTTCATTGACGCTATTGTTTCTCGCTATTGCACTCCTTCCTCTGCCACCCTAGGACGCCTCTTCATGCCGTTCTTCTTCCCAAACCTCGGTGCTTTTTCCGCTACTGCTGACCTAGTAATCCACCTGCGCTCACTCGACGCCAGATATCGTGCTGCTTGTACCACTGCCCTGCTTGCTAGCCCCCCCCCCCCCCCCCCCCCCGTCTCTGTTTGCCAACCTCTATTTCATTGTAACACTTATCCCTGACCGCCTCTCGTCTGCACACGATGCGCCTCTTAGGAATCACCCCACTGAGCTTACTATTGAACTCATTGAGACCACTTTCAATGAGATCGAGAGTAACCTCTAAAACGTTGCCTGTGCTACTTCTGCAGTTGTTCCCCGTCTCTTGAGGGGTGTGCTCTACCCCTGCTTCCCACATTTACCGCTTCTCTTGCTGCTGCTGAGTCATCCACTGCTGAGGAGACTGCAACTGTTAATGCCACTGGTTCGCATAAACGGGGCACGGGAGGTAAGAAAGGGGGGGAAGGGTGGAGGTGGTGGATGTATTTGTGAGTCAGGAGTGTCAACGGGAGTTGGGTGTTGGCCCCGTCGCTTGGGCAGAGCCGACTTCGTGGTTGGGTGTACGGGAAGTGCAGCCGGCCGACTGCAGTGGGCGATGCCGACTTGGGCGAGCTGGCCGACGAGTTTGGTCGACCTGCACGGGGGCCACCGCGAAGCCGCCGACGTTGGGGAGCCGGCGGCCGACTTGGACCGTGGTCGACGAAGGGGCTCGTCGACCTGGGAGAGGGCGCCGACTTGTGGGCGCCGACCTGGGGAAGCCGGCTTGGTGCAGTCGGCTAACAGCCAGTCTGGTCGACCTGGAGTTGGTCGACCTGGGGAGTGGCCGACTTGGTGAAGTCGGCGGGTGGTCGTCGACTTGGGTGGTCGACGAGCACGTACAACTGTGGGTAGACTTTTACCGAGCAAGTCGACGCCGACCCGATGGTTTCCAGGTCGACCAAGTAACCAGGGCGACGAGGTTCAGCGGGACACGCGACAGTCGCCCAGGTGGTTCTGGCGAAGCCGACCTCGGAGGTGGTATCCCGAGGTCGACGTGGCTGATCAGGCGCAGTCAACGGCACGTGGTCGACTTGGCGTCTACGTTGTGCACGTGACGGTGCACAGCGCGCCAACCAACTGTGAGCACCTGCGAAGTAGGTGTGCTGCTGTCATGCGGGTGCAACGCTGTGCAGCCGCCTTGCTGCAGCGTTGGCACGCCGTCGACTTGCAACGTTGGCAAGTCGCCCCTTTGCACTGCTGGAGTGCGGTCGACTTTGCAGTGCTGGAACGAGGTCGTCCATGCTGCGCTGGAGGTCGACATGCTTGCATGCTAGGCAGACTTGCTCCTGGTGTAGTCAACTTTGCCAATATTGTTGCTACCATTGTTCTCAACTTTTGCTAGTGAAACTCTTGCGGTTTTTCCCTGTGAACGCACAAGTGCTGGAGAACAGAAGGAACGCTACGATTCCTCTCACAACCGTGCCTTCCCCATAGTCTAGCTCCCGTTGTAGAGTTTATCTCCGCATGGTGCGGTGAGCGTGGACGGCCCCGCAACATACCTTCAGAGTAGTCGACCTAGGCCCGCATTACCTATTTCGTTCATAGGCCGGCAGCCGTCTTAGTCGCCATGGTAGGCCAGGAGGCCGAAGCAGGCTGCGGGCGAGGGAGGCTGATGCGAGGAGACGCCACGAAGCTGGCGAGTTCGGAGAGCTGCTCCCCTTGGAGGTGGTTCTCGTGGGGATCCGCGCGCTGTGTGCGGCGGAACACCCATCCCGACCTGCTTCTCCTTGACCGGTGCCCAACGAGGGCGGCGTCGACCAGGGAGTTGACGGCGGTGACCAAGTCGGCAGCAGTGCAGGAGGCACGTCGAGGCCGAGAGGAGTGATCAGGAAAGCCATCGACGGTGAAGTCGGCAATCAGGTGCGATGGCTGCAGTCGTCGGCGGCTGCACATGAACGGCTGGGGCCCTGCCTCGGTCTCTTGGCCGCGCCAGTAGAGCTACTTCCTGGTGGTTGTGGATGATTACTCCCGCTATACCACGGTGTTTTCCCTGCAGCAGACGTGCCCGACGCTCTGATCCCGTGGATAGTGGCCAATCGCATCCATTGCAGCTAGCCGGTGCTTCGGCTACACTCCGATCGTGGGGGTGAGTTTCGCTTCGGCCGACTTGCTGAGTTCTTCGCGAGCAGGGCATCACCCAGTCCTACGCTTTTGGACTCGCCACAGCAGAATGGGGTTGCTGAGCGTCGCATAGGCATGGTCATGGAGATCGCGCGTACCTCCATGGTCAATGCCTGTGGCCCATTGCGGTTCGCAACGCCACGCATCAACTGAACTTAGGCCTCGTGTTTCGCGCCCATAGGATTCACCGACCCGCCTCTGGACCGGGTCCCCTGGTGCCGTGTATGCGTTTCGTGTATGGGGCTGCCTTGCGCATGTCCGCGATCCTTGCGCGGACAAGCTCTCGGCTCACTCCCTCCCCTATGTATTCCGTGGTTTCCCTATTGATGCCCCTGACTATCTGTTCTACCACTTTTCAGCCCACCAGTTCTTCGACTCCCGCGACGTCACTTTAGACGAGTCTGTGTCCTTCTACGTACGCTACCCCCACCGAAGTCTCCCGGTTCTTCCCCTCCCCTCTTCTTCACTCCCAATCCTCCTCCTGGTCCTGCTCCTTCGGTAGTCCCACCCCACCCGCGTCCTGCCCCGTCTGGTATGTCGCACCCCACCCCTCCTTTCTCAGTTGCACCTCCTGTGTCGTCTCCTGTACCACTGTCCCCTACGTCATCCTCACAGTCGCCGCAGCAGCCTTCGGTGCTAACGCAGCAGGTTGCAGTGAGCTCTGGGGTCCTGACGCTGATGGTGCTGGTTCTGGGGGTGCTGCCGCTGGTGGTGCTGGTTCTGGGGTGCTTTTGCTGGAGGTGCTGGTGCTGGAGGTGCTGGCGCTGGAGATACTGTTGCTGGAGGTACTAGTGCTGGAGGTGCTGCCTCTGGAGAGCCTGCCCCGGTGGTCCCGCGTCATTCGGCGAGGTTACAACTTCTGTAGCAGCAGCAGCAGCAGCAGCAGCAGCAGCAGCAGCAGCGGCAGCAGCAGTCGCAGCCGCTGCAGCGGCTGTAGCAGCGGAAGTTGCAGCCACAGCAGCAGCAGCCGCAGCCACAGCAGCAGCAGTCGTCACCACCAGTGAGTGGTCTTCATCTCCTTGGTCTTCCTTCTCCTCCACTAGGCCACTCGCCCCCTTCGCCTGTTTAAGGTCCCCCGTTTCCTCCTCCGGACGCGTCTCCAGATTGTTCTCCTCCTCGGACACTGCTGTCTCGTCTGTTGCCTCCTTCTCTGTCTCTTCACGTTACTCCCTGGCGCCGTCGTTCCCCGGGGGCTCGCTCCTCGTCTCCTGTTCCTGACCTCCACTCAATGTTCCTCTGTACTCTCCCTCCTCGTTTTCAACCTCCCTCTTGTCTCCCGTTACCTCCTGCGTTATCTCTCTCTGTTCCTTCTCCACCTCTTTCTGACTACCTCCGTACTACGTGCCCTTTTGTCTCCCGTGTCCTCTCCTCGCCCGTGACTGCCCCTACTGCTTCTCTGTCGTCCGTCACGTCTCTTGTCGCCGTAATCACTGGCTTTTCTTGCACCTGCCGCCTTGACAACGCCACCCTGTTGGTGTCCTCTCCTTCCCGTCCTCTATCCGTCGGGGTTGTTCTTGCCCTTGGCTGTGACATCCTAGAGGACAGGAAGTTTCAGCAGTAGTTCCTAGCGGCCGCTGTTCCTCATCTTTGTGCCATGCTACTAGCCCTGAGGGAGAACCCGACGCTGTTGACATCCCGACTCCTCGCACTTACGCTGAGGCGGTTTCGGGTCAGAGGGAATCTCAGTGAATAGCAGTTGGAGGGTTTAGAGATGGCATCTTGGAGGTCCTCAGGCACTTAAAGTTGACGCAGTTCCCCCTCCTTGGGTAAACGTAGTCGATATCGTGTGGGTCTTCAAGGTGAAGCCGCCGCTTGAATCGCCGCCTGTTTTCAAGGCGCGCTACGTGTCGAGAGGCTTTAGTCAGCGTGAGGGAGTAGAATTCTTCCAGACCTTCCCTCCCACATCGAAGATGACCACTCTTAGGTAAAACTGCACGTCGTAGCACAGCGAGACTACGAGCTGCACTCGCTAGACTTTTCTACTGCCTTCCCCCAGGGCAGCGTGCACGAGCAGATCTGGCTGCGTCGTCCTCCTGGCTTCACTGGCTCTTTCCCTCCTAGGACCCAGTAAAACCTGCGACGGCCAGTCTAGGGTCTGTGCCAGGCACCTCGTGAGTGGCAGGATACTCTGCGCACCACTCTTTCTGCCCTCAATTTCCACCCTTCTTCAGCCGATCCATCACTTTTTGTTTGTTATGGGCCCACCCCTTTCTTCATCCTTGTTTACGTTGATGACCTAGTCTTTGCTACAGCAGACGGGGTTTCCTTGGCTTCAGTGAAGGCTGAACTGCTGAAGAGACACACCTGTACTGACCTTGGTGAGCTGCGCAACTAGTTTGGCTTGCAGATCACCAGGGACAGAGCAGCGCGCACCGTCACTCTGACTCGGTCACACATGGTGCAGCAAGTCCTTCAACGGTTCGGTTTTCAGTTCTCCTTCACACAACCCACTTCTCTTGCTGTTGACGGCAGGCTCACAGATCCTGTTCCCGACGAGCCGGCTGAGCCTAGTGGTCCGTACGCAAAGCTTGTGGGGTGCCCCATACTCGGCCGGACCTCGCGTATCCTCTTAGTGTCCTTGCTCGCTTTATTGTGACCGGGAGACACCGTCTTGTTTACTGGACGGCTGCTAAGAGGGTAACGAAGTGTCAGAATGTTGTATTTGTCTAGCCTGCAGTGGGGTACTCTATAGCGAGTACAGCCCAATCTAGGGTTTCCTATATGTACTCAACTGCTTGCTAGTGAACCTCCTCTTTTCTTCATTCTTACTTTCTACTGCTAGTTCTGACATGCTATCAGAGCAGGTCGATCCCCTTGGGTCGATCCTGTGGGTGGGCCCACCACCTCACTGCTTCCGCTGCTACTGCTACTCTGTGTGTTGCACGCCCCGTGGCGTGCGACGGATTTTTCATCCCGCCGCGCGCTCGGAGCGTGCGGTGGTTTTCTGCCCGCCGTGCGCCCCGAGGCGCGCGGCGGTTTTCTGCCCGCCGTGCGCCCCGAGGCGCGCGGCAGTTTTCTGCCCGCCGTGCGCCCCGAGGCGCGCGGCGGCTTTCTGCCCCGTCACTCCGCGCGTCGCTCCCGGGAGGCGCTGCGACGGGCGACGGGGACCCGCGCGTCGCCCCCCGTACAGCCTGCGCGCGGCCCGTACGGGCTGCGCCAGGCCCGCGCGCGGCCCGTACGGGCTGCGCCAGGCCCGCGCGCGGCCCGTACGGGCAGCGCCAGGCCCGCGCGCGGCCCGTACGGACTGCGCCAGGCCAGGGCGCGCCTCGGGCCGCCCGCACGCGGTTCGTACGGGCTGCGCCAGGCCCGTGGGCGCCCTGTTTTCTCTGCCCCTGCGCTGCCCGCTGTCCCCCGTGCTTCTGACGGCGCCCCACCCCTGCTGCTGCCCGTTCTCCTGAATTAGGGTTTGGGGGTGGGGGGTATGGGGGTGCAGTTTCTGTGCGTCGTCCCCTACTCCTCCTCCTCCTCCGTCTCCCAGTGCTGCAGCTGCCGCTGAGGGGGGTGGGTGTGTGGGAGCCGAAGGAGTGGTACTAGGGGGGTGGCGTGCAAGTGGAGTTAGGAGTGAAGCAGTGGGTGTGTGGGGGGTGTGTGGGACAGTTGGAGGAGGTTGAGCGGAGGCTGCTGTCTTGTCGTCCGCAGCACCTGTAGTCCGGGGCGCACTGTCCTGGTAGCCCAGAGAGTCTGCTGCGCCTGTCGCCCGAGGGTCCGTTGCTCCTGTAGCTCGTCGTAGCCCGTGAGCCAGTTACTCCAGTAGTCCGGGGCGCACTGTCCCGGTAGCCACTGTGCCAGCAGCTCCTGTTGCCCGTGTGTCTGCAGCTTCACCCGCCGTCTCTCATCTTCTCTCCTCTCACAGTCCCTCCTCCTCCTCACTTGCCCGCTGTGATTACCTCTAGCTTTGTTTCTTATTGTGAACTCCTGCTATACCTGCTCATTGTGCTGATTACACCCCACTTTGGCTATGGGGATGTGTCAGAATGTTGTATTTGTCTAGCCTGCAGTGGGGTACTCTATAGCAAGTACAGCCCAATCTAGGGTTTCCTATATGTACTCAACTGCTTGCTAGTGAACCTCCTCCTTTCTTCATTCTTACTTTCTACTGCTAGTTCTGACACGAAGTACCTGGAGAGCACATCAGGCATGGGGCTTGTGCTTGGAGGGATCCAGCCAGCGCAACTTACCGGGCATAGTGACTCGTATTGGGCGGACGACGAAGAGACTCGTAGGTCTACTGTTTCAGCCTGGGCTCTGGAGTTGTGTCATGGAGGTCTACTCGTTCGTCGTCTGTGGCTTCGTCCAGTGCTGAGGCCGTCATCTACGCTGGTGCCATGGGTGCCCAGGAGCTCCACTGGCTTACTTTCTTGCTTGGTGACCTAGGTGAGCGGCCTAGCTCTGCCCCGACCTTGTTCGCTGGCAATAAGGCCATGATCCTCCTGTGCCGAGAGGCGAGAACAAGCGACAGGTGAGAGAAAGATGGCGAGAACACGCGACACGTGAGAGAAAGGTTGGGAGAACAAGAGAGAAATCTTGTGAGAACAAGTGACAAGTGAGAGAAAGATGGTGAAAACAAGTGACATGTGAGAGAAATCTTGTGAGAACAAGCAACAGGTGAGAGAAACAATTGCGAGAACAAGCGACAGGTGAGAGAAAAACGGCGAGAACAAGCGACCGATGAGAGAAAGATGGTAAAAACACGAGTGACGGAAATATTGTGAGAACGAGCGACAGGTGAGAGAAATCCTGTGAGAACAAGCGAATGGTGAGAGAAAGATTGTGAAAACAAGCGACAGGTGAAAGAAAGATTATGAGAACAAGCGACATGTGGGAGAAAGATGGTGAGAATAAGCGACATATGAGAGAAAATTTGCAAGAACAAGCGACAGGTCAGAGAAAGATTGTGAGAACAAGCGACAGGTGAGAGAAAGATGAATGGAGGTCAGAGTGAAGCACACCGAGTTGCGATACTTCAAGCTGCGAGAGCTGCGGCGACGCGGCCAGACACACTTGGTCTCTGCGGACATCTTCACCAAGGCTCTCCAACCTTGTGATCACCACATGTTCTGTTCGCATCTTGGTCTTGTTCGAACATGTCCTCGTTTGCTGTAGGATTGCCTCTTGTGTCTTAACTACTTGTGTTGTTATTTTTAAATAAACTCTTGAACTGGCCTTGTGGCCGCTTGTCTCTGAGGCTGACTAGTCGTACCACCTTGAGTTTCATCTCTTGCTTTGTTGCTTTTGTTGACTGGTCTTGTGACTGCTTGTATTAGAGGCTGGACTAGTAGAGCCGCCCTGATTTTATTCTTGCCTACTTGGCACAGCTTCCCTTACCTAGCCTATGGGGATGTGTCAAAGCTGCATGTGTTACATTTTGTGATGTCACATTTTGTGAGGGTTGCCTATTTGTATCACCCTGCTGCCTAGTTTTTTCCACTCCGATGCTTCTACTTCGGACATAATGTCAGTACTCCGCAGTCCCCACTGAAGGAAGTATCCACAATGAATCCGTAGGAGAAGGTTGTGCCGATCTCCTCTGCGGATCTGGTTCTTCAGTAAGCTTAAGATCCTGCGCTACGAAGGGAAAGGATCTTGAAGAGGAGAATGAAGATGATGCTGTAAACAATGGAGCCAATAATGACGATGCTGAGGGCGATTCTGACAATGAGACGGCTGCCTCTGAGCTGGAATTGGAGGAGGGCGGTGATGGTTACCTTAACGATGACACTGATGAGATGTTTGACCCGTTGATGGCCAGTGATGATGCTGCACAGACTAAAGTTTCGCTAACCTTACTTGTGCCGTTCAACAAGAATGCGGAAGTTCCGCGCACCAAGGCTACGGTTCCGCCAATGCTTTACATGTGAAAGGATGAAGTGTCACATGCGGTGTTGCAGATGACGATTTTTCAGTCGCTGCAGCCGACATACCTCTCCCGCGAGAAGTCCGACAGCCTACAAGTGACTTTGGCAACGCTAGTAACGCTGACTTTGTGCGGGGACAAGTCATTGACCATGAATGCGCTGACGACCGTTTTTTGCAGCTTACCCAGCAGCACCCTAAAGACGCGCGGTTCCTCAGGGAACGTTCACTTAACCCGTCTGCCATTGAGGTGGTCTTGAAATCCGGAGATCTCGCCGGAGATGGTGCGTCGTCTGTGCTCTGGTTAAGAGAGGGAGAAGCACCTTTGCCAACGATTTTGGCTTTCACAAGACTGCAGACTCGGTCTCAGGCATGGAAACGGACCGAATCAGGGGACTGGTTATTCAACATTTTGCGGTCTCTTATCGCTGTCGTCATTTCCTTGAGTTGAAGTCACTGCCAAGAGGGAAGTTCCTGATCCACTCCCCAAGCCTCACCTGTGATCACTGCGCGGAATGGCACATGTCACGTTATCATGGCGATTATGTGTCACCTCATCAAGACATCATGGGGAGATGGAACCTGACGATGAAAAACGTTCACGGCATCAATGGTGTAAGGAGGAGTGTGCTTACTTGGATTCGTTAGTCGCGCTTCACCTTGCTGGTTTCCGTACCGTTCGCCTTTCTGGTCTTCCCCGCAGCGGCCTCACTAAAATCCTTAGATTTCCTGAAGCGTGTGTTGAAGGACCCGGCGTTGTCTCCATGGGTGGGATGCGAGAGGAGTGGGTTTGTGTTCAAGCGGCGTGCGAGAAGGCAAGGCTGCAATTTCGAACTGGGTGCTACACAAATCGCATCTCCGAGGCAGATGGGAGGATTGCGCAAGGAATGATTTGCAACACGTTCCACCAAAGGGTCGTAGAGTCTGATTGTGAGGATCGAAGAACTGGTTCAGAAATTATAATATGATCACCTGGGTACAACACGAGACTATATATAGGCTCGACACAAAGGCTACCCGGATGTTACTAGAAGGTTCCGCGGGTCGCGAAGAGTCCTGAACGGGTCCTTCCCGAATTCGGTAGAAAACTCTCGGTGGCAACCGAAAAGCACAGAATTCGGTGCACTCTAACTGTTTGGTGCCTATAACTAAAATAAATATAGTTCAAGCAACGAATCTAAGAAATCAAACAAAAGCATGCAAAATAAAGCTAAGCAAGACAATGCATGAGAAAGTAAATAAAGGTAAGGCTAGCCGTCGTACTCTCACACGTCCCCCCCTCAAAGCTGGGTGGCGTGAGAAACACCCTGCTTGACAAGATAATCCTTGAGAGCACGGCGTGCTTTGCCCATATCAGCTTTTGCAACCCAAATGTCCTCTGATGGGTCAAATCCCTTTTAGCGTATCAGGAACTCGAGCGTGTTGCCGCGCCGGCGTCGATGAGCGAGCACTCGTTCCACCTCGTACTCTGGTTCATCCTGTACGAGAACAGGTGGTGGTGGCGGTAGCTTTCGTCCCGTAAACCGTTGGTTGGGGTCCTTGTAGGGCTTTAGTAGCTGAACATGGAAAGCGTTGTGAAGATTCCACGTAGTCGGTAAGCACAAGCGGAATGTTACTGGAGTCACCATCGCCTCAACGTGAAAGGGACCACACAAGCGAGGCCGGAGCTTGGACGGAAGGTGAGACAGGTCCAAGTTGCGTGTGTCGAGAAGCACCTGATCTCTGACTGCTACCGAGTGATCACGTCACTGTCGATCGGCATACTGCTTCTGGGAGTTCTGCATCGTGGTGAGACGTCGCTGAGTCTTCTCCCATAGCTGCTGCATGGTGGTGACGAAGTCGTTTGCGGCTTGGACGTGTGCCGGTGTGGTTGGCTGCTGTGGTGTAAGTGGTTCCCGTCCGTAGCACAAGAAGAATGGAGATTTCCCTGTGGCCGCATGTGAAGCGTTGTTGTAAGCGAACTCAAGTGTCGGTAACTATATATCCCAGTGGCTGATGTTATCTTTGCAAGCTGTGCGCAGTAACTGTTCAACCACCTGATTGAGTCGCTCCGTCTGTCCGCTAGTCTGGGGGTGGTACGCTGAAGACATCGCATGCTTTGTTCCCAACAAACCTATGAGTTCCCTCCATAACTTACTAGTGAACTTTGGGTCCCTGTCCGAGATGAGTGTAGCGGGTATGCCGTGGATGTTGATGATGCGGTCGAAGAAGAGGCGAGCAGTTGCTTCAGTTGTAGCCGTGGTGTTGGTCGGGATGAAGTGTCCCATTTTATAGAACTTCTCGATCACCACGAGTATAGCATCATGCCCTCGTGAGGTCGAAGGAATTCCGGTGATGAAGTCGAGGCTAACGACTTGCCATGGCTGCTCCGGTACGGGTAGAGGCTGAAGTAACCCTTCTTTTTTCAGCTTGCTACTCTTCATCCGCTGGCACGTGTCGCATAAGGTGACGAACTGCTGCATGTCTGCTGCCATCCGAGGCCAGTAATAATGCTTAGCTATCCCTGCTAACGACTTGTTGCTCCCAAAATGTCCCGCATATGCTACGTCGTAAAATTCCTCCAGTAAGATATGTCGGAGCGGGGCATAGTTCGGTACCCAAATCTTTCCTGAACCTTTATTTACCGCTAAGTCTTTCTCCCGCTGTAACGACTTCTGTTTCTGTGCTGTAGCGATCTCTGCGTCCACGGAATACCCATGTTGGAAAAGACCCTTGAGGAGAGGGTTCATCCCGTCGAGCTGGAAGCCTGCTACGTGCTCAGTGCGTTGGCTTTGTTGTGTAGCCATGGCTTGTAGACGATGTCGTAGTGAAAGTGGGTTTCCAAGAAGTCCATCCACTGCACCTGTCGTCGTGAGAGCATAGGCTGCGACTTGAGATATTTGAGACTGCAGTGGTCAATGTAAACTGTGGTCTTGACTCTCTCCAGATAACACCTCCACGCATTGAAGGCTGTGACTATCGCTAAGGCTTCCTTGTCATGGATTGGGTAATTCAGTTCAGCGCCGTGTAATTTCTTACTGAGGTAAGCGATGGGCTGTAAACCGCGTCGGTGGTCCTGCATCAGTACTGCTCCGACTGCCTGGTCACTAGCATCTGCTTCCACCACGTAATCTCCATCTGGATCTGGTAGGATAAGTACTGGGGCAGTGGTCAGCACTGTCTGTAGTTGCTCCATGGCTTGCTGTTGAGGATTATCCCATTTATAGGGTGTAACCTTTTTCAGTAAGTTCGTTAGTGGCGCTGCTATCTTAGCGTACTGTGGCACGAACCTGTTATAGTAATTGGCGAAGCCTAGGAACTGTAGCAACTCCTTGACGTTCTCCGGTACTTTCTATTTTTTGACCGCTTCAATTTTCCGTAGGTCCAAGTGTACGCCCTCCGCACTCACCATGTGCCTGAGAAACTGCACCTTCTTCAATGCGAAGTCGCTTTTCGATAGCTTCACGTAGAACTCGTTCTCCCGCAGGATCTCGAAGACTTTCCGTAGATTCTCCACGTGCTCCTTCATGTTCTTGGAGTAGATGAGAATGTCGTCCAGGTACACCACCACGCACTCGTCCAGCAGGGGTCGTAGGATGTGGGTCATCTCTGCCTAGAATGTTGCTGGTGCGTTGCAGAGTCCGAACGGCATCACTAAGTATTCATAGGAGCCGTATCTGGTACGGAACGCCGTTTTGTGGACCGAGTTGTCTGCCATCTTGATCTGCCAGTAACCCGACCGTAGGTCCAGCTTCGAAAACACCGTTGCACCACGCAGTTGGTCTAGAAGATCGTCTATGCGCGGTATGGGGTATATGTTGTCTGTTTGCTCAGTGCACGGTAGTCGATGCGCGTCCGTAAACTACCGTCCGACTTTGGAGTGAAGAGAACCAGTGCGCCGTAGGGAGAGGTGGATGGGCGGATCGGTCTTCTGTCCAGTAGGTACTCAATCTGTCAGTTCGGTCGGACTAAGGCGGTATGGTGCATGGGAGACGGGTTTCGCACCTGGTTCCTCCACGATCTCGTGCTCGTGGGTTCGGGCTGGAGGCACTCCTGCAGGCAGGTCATCCGGCATGATGTCCTTGTACTCCGTTAACACCTCCTGTACTAGTGCAGGTAGCTCCGAGTTCGGTTTCTCCTCCTCTGTTGTTGCCATCACCAGTGCTAACTAACCCGAATTACCCTTGTTCACTGTCCGTTCGAACCGTGCAAGTGTCGTTTCAGGAACATCCCCTGTATCCGTCCAGCTTTGCAGCTCCACATGTTTCCCATTGTTGTAGATGCACGCTTTCCGGTTGACCCAGTCGATCTCGGGGTTTAACTGCTTCAGGAATCACGCCCCAAGATGAAATCCAATCCCTTGATGTTCGTGATCGGCAACGCCGGCTTCCACCTCAACGCACCTAACTGCAACTGCAGTGCTGACTCGCCGTGGATGGGAAGTTTTGTGCCGTCCACCATCGTTGTTGTAAACTGGGTCTTCTCCGAGGACTCCCCAATATTCTCCAACGTCCCGCGGTCGCACACCGAGTGGGACGTACCGCTATCCACCATAGCCTGGAGGCGTCGCCCTTTGCAGAGCACCTCTAGGAGTAGTGGTTGCTGCCGCTCCGAGTAGCCAATGATGGTCTCATTGATAGGGTCATAGGGTACATCAAAATAATCATTCCTATTCCCTACACCCAAAGCTGCACTCTCTACTTCCAACTTCACCTGGGGGGTAGAAGGATTTTTCCGAGGCCGATACATCTTCTCCTTTGCCTGGAACCATCCCCTAAGCCTTTGCAGCTGTGTAGGCTTCTCCTGTGGGAAATGGGGAGCCTTAACACTGCGCTGCTGGGAGAGAATATTAACTCCTCGGAACGCTTGACCCTTTTCAACGCTCCGGAGTACCTTTCCCAACTTCTCAGGTACCTGAACTATTTCTAAAGGCTTTCTCTTAGACTCTAAGTCTCCCTTAATTATTTCAAAGGCTTTAAAACCACGAGAAGTAATATTCTTAGTTAAAGTATCTTTATAGGATAACTTTAACGAATTCTTACTGTCGGGGGTGTTCGGCTGGAGTTTCCCGATCGGTGCAGGGTCTTTTTTTGCGGAGTCTCCCTTCGTCTCGGCAATTTCCCCCAGTGCCGGCCGGTCGTGACGTTTTAGATTCGCGTCAAGATTTTCTCCCTTTTTTCGCCCGCTCCGAAGTCGCCACGTCGTCGCCCTTTTCCCTTTTCCGAATCTTTTCGCGATCGCCAGGTTGATCCGCGGCTACTGGCGATTCTCGTTTTTTTTCTTTGGGGGTGCCGTACTGTTCTTGCCCTGTAATTCCGCATGTGCCTTCTTCATTTTCCAACACGCCAAGATTCGATGTCCGGCTGCGCCGCAGATTTTGCATGTCTCAGATTTTGCCGGTCGTTGCTTCTCGTCGACCTTGTCGATATCCATCGGGTCGGCGCTCATGGGGGGTGCCGATCGCTCCGTGCCGAAATTTATGTTCGCCACGTGGCGTCGTGTTTCGGGTTGACCCTTGCTCAACGTGTCGAACCTTTCTGCTGTGCAGACCATGTCGCGGTAGTTACTGTAGTTCGCTGCAATCACATGTCGGCGGACTTCGTTTTTAGTCCCGCAGTGTACGCCTGGATTTTTTCGCCTTCGGTCAAGTGGTCGATGCGGTTGAAAAAAAATTCCATCTGCTGCGTGCATTGCGCTACACTCCCAAATTGCTGGTGACGGTGGATCTGCTGCCGCGCCATGTAGGACGAGTTGATTGGTTCGAATCGTTTGATGTGCCCGAAACTGCGCCCCCGAACATTCGCCTCGGATTTTGTTGCTATTGTAAATCCACTCGAATGCCGGGCCTCGCAACAGTGTGGCCGTGAGCCGAATTCGCATCGCGTCATTTGTCGGGGTCGTACAATCAACGGCCTCGAAATAAATTTCGAGGGTTGCGATGAATCTTGTGACATCCGTGCCTTTCGCGCTCGGATCGAACGCCTCTGGTAGAACGTGCAGCCTCAAGATTCACTCTAGCTGGTGCCGCGGCTGCAGGTTGAAATGTCGGTGTCGCAACTGCCGCGGCTGCCGTCGCTGCTGCGTTCGCTGCTGCTGCTGCTGCTGCGGCTGCCGATTGGTTCGCGATTGTCGCTTCCAGTCGTAGAAGCGTTGCGCGGGTCTGCTCATGCTCGGCGCGGAGTGCGGCGATTTCCTGCACGAAATTGTCGCCTTGACCCTCCATGCCTGCTGACATCGCGTCCAAAAACCGAATTGAGGGGGACAAAAAAAAAAAAACGCGGAACTGGTTTTACGTACCCGAATCGGCGCTTCTCGTTGTCGCCCCCGCGGTTTTTTAAAGGCTGTTTTTTAGCGGTTGAAGAACTTCGCGTATAAACGAGCTCATATTACCAAGTGTGAGGATCGAAGAACTGGTTCAAAAATATCACCTGGGTACAACACGAGGCTATATATAGGCTCGACACAAAGGCAGTAACCCGGGTGCTACTAGAAGGTTCCGCGGGTCGCGAAGCGTCCCGAACGGGTCCTTCCCGAATTCGGTAGAAGGCTCTCCGTGGCAACCGAAAAGCATAGAATTCAGTGCACTCTAACTATTCGGTGCCTATAACTTTAATAAATATACTTCAAGCAACGAATCTAAGAAACCAAGCAAAAGCATGCAAAATAAAATAAAGATAACCAAGATAATGCATGAGAAAGTAAATAAAGGTAAGGCTAGACGTCGGACTCTCACACTGATGGGGTTCAAGAAGGACTTTGTAAAGAAGAAATAGAAGTAGGATGCAGCAATGGACCAGAAGCAATGCTTAGCAACGGCGTAATCGGTGTTGTAGAAAGAGGAGTTCTGGCTGTAGTGATGTCGACTCTTGTCGCCATGTGTCTCACCTCAGTGAAGTTTTATTGCCCGCGGATGCTGTGGGGTCAAAAAGGTGCACTGGTGGATAATCACCACAATTTAACCTCACTCAAGCTCAACATCAACGAGCTCGGAAGCAACGGCAAGCAAGAAAAGTGACGATATTGGATCAGGAAAACGGCTAGCATTGTTGCACTGACAGACACAAGGATACATGGAGACCATTATTTATAGAGTCAACTCAAGGCCGAAGCAGTTGATGTGGTGTCACTGAGTCAAAGAGCGAGTGGGGTGGCAATACTTGGTTTTGCGCAAGGGATTCGGTTCAAGCAGGTCGACACGCACGACCCAAGACGGCTATTGTGTGTTACTTTCACGTGGCAACAGCTGGATTACAGATTGCCAGCAATTTACTTCCCCGCACGGCAACACATCGTGGAGAGTTTTCAAAGGACGCTCTAACGACGTTTGTACAGAGCTTACCTGCAGAGGCGCATACTATCCTTATGGGTGACCTTTGTCATAATATGTTTTTATATATTTTACGTAACCACTTGTATTTTGTTGTGGTGCAGTTATAAAATATGTAGTGGTGGTGCACTTTCATTTTTCTTTGTTATCTTGTAACACTTTTCTTAGCGAAACCTCCTTCTTTCCTCTCTATATGTTTCTCTCACCATTCTAGCTATCCCCCAAACCCTAGTTTCTAGTTAATCTCCTTTCATGACAACCTTAAAATTGTTGCAGGACTGGAGCTTGACAAGTCCACAGGTTGGGACCGGTTGTGGATAAGTAGAGGCTTTAGCAGATCTGCTCCAGCTGGGACACGCAAGACAGATTCAGGCCACACGAAAGGAATGCAACTTAATCTCACGGTCAGCCAAAGCCAGCTTAAGGATTGATAGAATACTGATGTCACACTCTCTGCCGAGCCAAGTGTCTGGGGTTAAGCAAAAGATGGTGCCGAGGGGACTCACGGATCACTGGTTTGTTGTTATTTCGACGGTGAGAGCTGCGGTGCCTAGGGGTGGTGTGCCGGGTCTATGGAGGCTTCAGGCATCGCAAGTAGGAGGAGAGGGGACTAAAAATATTATTACGGCAGTATTGGAGGAGCAAGCGGAGCAGCCAAACCAGTCTCTGCATCGCCTGCTTGCTCACCTGCGGGCGAGTTTGAGAGCACAGACATCGGATGAAAAGAAAAGGGTGAAGGCGACAATCTAATATTTGGAGGGGAATGTGGACGGGCTGAGAGTTTGTCTAATGGCTAATCTCACTTTCCTGGGTCTCTACGAGGAGTTGGTGAGGCAGTAAGCGGCACTGAAGACATATCAAGATAGGAATAGAGACCGCTTGCAAGTACTGGCCGGGATGGCTGAGGAGCTGGCGGGGGAAACACCGACGGGGTATTTCTCTGGAAAAATAAAACCACGAAAGGCAAAGACGGATATCCAGGAGGCGAATCTCAACGGACAGCAGTATAACGGTGCAATATAAGTTCTGACACCGACAACTGACTACTTCAGAGACGCATATTCATAGCTGCAAAATTTGTGTTCCACAGAATCCAGGCAAATTGATGCACGGAAGCAGCTGCTGGAGGAGGATAGGACAAGGCTGGACAGCCCCTGGACGGAGGAGGAAGTCAAGAAAGCACTCGAAGGGATGCCAGCAGGGAAGTCACCTTGGCAAGACGGCTTGCCGAAGGAACTCTTGACCAAAATTGGGAGCTACTCAGTGCAAAACTGATGAAGCTGATCAACGGCTTTGAACGGAAGGCGTTGCTGCTAGAGCCGTTTATGGAGGTGGTGACAATTCCTATACACAAAAAGGGCGACAAGGAGCTGTTAGGGAATTACCGGCCAATAACACTGCTTTGTGTGGTAAATAAATTGGTGGCGAAGGTCCTGGCTTAGGGTTTTACCGTGCGTCATCTTGAAGCATTAATTCGGTTTCTTACCAGGAAGGAGGCTGTCGGAGGCAGTGTCTAATGTTGCAGACGTGATTGACGCTGCAGCAGCTGGGGACGAGGAATGGATGCTGAATTTGGTTGATTTTCAGAACGCCTATGACGCTGTCTCGTGGGAGTACCTGTTTAGCACGCTGGAAAAGATGGGTTTCCCAGCCAAGTTCGACGCTTGTACAAAGTTCTTGGCGCTGAAACCAAGCGGGGATTGGATCAAAATGGATAAAGGAGTCCGCCAAGGGTACCCACTCGCCCCATACCGTTCTTTTGTGCAACAGAGCCACTCTGTCAAGAAGTAGAAAGGAGGAGACTGGGAATTTGGAAGCGGGAGCTCGGTGAACTAGCTTATGTGGGATATGCAGAAACTTTTATATGCCTTTGTAGTGTCGCCGGCGCCCTGAAAAGAATTGACCCTGAAAGAAACTCACAGCCGAGGAGGTTTTCGCGGTTACCAAGCTGGTACGCACGAACTCCTACCGACCTTGGGTCATGCAATACTACGATTGGAGTACGTGACCTATAACCAGTTTTTTTTTTTTTTTTTTTAGAGTAACCATCGAAGAGGACGGGAGCATGAATGGGGTCGAGTATGCCATCATAACGTTGATAAGCATGTGGAGGGTGGTGGAAGTATAGGGTAAGGTATGACGGCCCCTGGGCTCACCGAGATTGCGCCTGCTGCAGTCACAGCTCTGCGCGAAAGGCGAGCCAGCCGAGCTAAGGAACCCGCGGAAGGCGATTAACCCCCAGCTCATGCAGCCGAAGCAGCGGTTTGTTACGATATGAAACTTTATGAGAAGGCATTCCCGTATGCTGCAGGAGCCGACTCTACCAAGTACGAAGACGAGGTGTCAGAAGAGTCGAAGCGACGCTGGTAACCGTCTGACCAAGACCGACACAGGCAGAAACATTTGAACTGAAAAGAGCAGGAACAGGTTTGAAACGGGTTCCCGCGCCGCACGGTTTGAACTTCGCTGTAATAAGGGAATGTACCCCTTAGAGTACATGGCTAGTCTAGGTCGTTTCGTATTCCTTTGTATTTCCTATATAAACTCGATGTATGCATGCTATTATCAATCTCAGTCATTTACATTCACTCTGACCTGAGGTCAACACTTCCGCTGCAACTTCGCTAAGTCCCACTTGGGATTGTAACATGGTATGAGAGCTACTCAGGGATTCTTCGCAACATCACTTCCGTGAAATTCGCCGAATCAAGATCTGGCAAGCGGCACACGCTCCAAGACCAAGATGGCCGGAGGATCCGGAGGCCAAGCAAATCTGACGGCCGAAGGACAAACCAACCCGGCTACGACAAATGAGGCGACAACCATGATCAGCACTGCCGCACTCGAGCAGTTATTTTCGCGACTCTCAACTATGGAGAAAGACCTCCAAGAATTGCGCAAAGGCGATGCGAGAACCTCTTCCCAAGCAGCTCAACCTGGACAACCGGCTGCGAAAAGCCGTGATACCGCCGCGCACACCTTCTCCCTCGACACGGACAAATCAACAACAACTGCCCCCCGTCCAAGTGATGAAGTTATTAACTCTGCGCAAGCACGCTTCCTCAGCGTTTCAAAAATTAAGACTACTGCCGCGTTTGACGGCAAGGATTTTTACACTTGGAGTTTCGAGCTTGAGCTCCTCCTACAAACATCGCAGATCTACCATTACTTCGACGGCTCCTACGCAAAACCGGTGGCCGACACCGAAGACGCCAGGGCTTAGTACTACGGCGAGTCCCTCATGGCGTATAGTGTGCTGCTACGTAATATGACGCCTGCGGAACAACTCAGAATTCACTCCTACAAAGAGAGCGCCGCTCCAGCTCTGGAAGCCTGGAAGCACCTCGTTGAGGTATATCAGCCGAAGGATTCGGTCACCGCCAGCAAGCTCCTGCAGAAACTCATGGAGACCAAGATGGGGCACGGGGAGAAAGCAAACTCATATATCAACCGCTGTGGGAACGTTCGTGACCAGATCACAAAACATGGAAGCGCCATTTCGGAGGAGATCTTCGTCAACATCGTCCTCCAAGGACTCGGGCCAGAGTGGAAGCCCTGCAAAGCGCTACTCCGACAACGAGGAATCATCTCTGAAGCCGCGCTATGCGCCGCCCTCCTGACTGAACAGCAGGACATGGATTCGAGCAGGACAAGCTCCGCGCCGCGCCGAGAGCGCCTCGCCTTCTACACAGACAACCGTGAAGAGCGACGACAACCAAGGCGCCACTATTGCAAAATCTGCAAAGTCTTCGGACACTCAACGGACCGATGCAAGTTCCGGTCTAACAATCGCCACCCGAATTCCACTCACCACAACAATTGGGTCGGCCGACAAGACGCTCGTCACTTTCAGCCTCAGCAGCAAGCTTCACGCCCTCCTGCACAACACCAACAGCAATAGCAGGCACAAGGACCTCAAGCGGGAGCTCCCAGAAACGTGATCGCTAACATGGCGACAAGACGTCGCCCACGCGCCGCCGAACCAGATGAGGAAGAAGAACCTCGCGGCGGACTTATTCAACCTGAAGAAGGGTGTAACAATCCCCTCACAGAAGATCATTATTGCCAGTATGACGACGACGAGCAAGATTGGCATCAGCCAATACAACTGCGGGAAAGTCCACCCCACGACAATCAGCACTACGTTCCCGTGGGATGGAGAGAAGACGAGTTCTTTGAGAGACGATACAAGGCGACTCTAGTGACGCCACGGCTCGCACTCCTTCTGCGCAATAACAAAGTCGACAACCATAACACCTGGTACCTGGATAGCTGTTGCGGGCAGCACATGGTGGGGTCTGTCCGCTACATTTCGAACATCAGCCGCGCTCCCACCACCTACGTCACTGTCGCCAACAACGAGCAACTGCGCGCAAATGCGCAAGGCGTCGTGGTGTTACAAGCTCGAGACAGCAACACGCACATCACGTTCAACGACGTGCTTTACGTGCCGGACCTCCGCTTTAATTTACTGTTGGCAGGACAACTCAGAGACTGCAGAGTAATGCTCGCTACGGATCCCTACACGCGCGATCTCATCCTCACCTACGCCCCTCCATACACACCCGTCGAGTCGCACAAATACCTCGGAAGAGCTCGCTCACTCAACGGCATTTACGTGCTCGACTTCGATATCCCCATCTGCCAGGCATTGTCAGACGAGCTAGTGGATCTCGTTCCCCTGGATTTTCCATACATGAACGTGGAATCATGGCAGCATCCGGACGGCCGACCGTGGATACGCCGCAGCCCCCACCATAAAGAAATCAATCTGCACCAACCCGGTCCTGACGGCATCTGCACCACCTACTTCACACCCACGGCAAGCCGCACAGAAGAAATTGAAAAGGATCTCGCGGCGATTCAAGAGGCGGAAAGCGCCGAGGAGGAACCGACAGGCATGACGAAAATGGAGCTCGCGGTCACCACTCACCGAGTCTTCGGGACTGGAGACGACAATCTCGGAATCACGCCGCAGACGCCGTCTACACCCGCAGCCGAAACCCTCCGCTGGGTCCTCGAAGCAAACATCGGAACCTTCGATGAAGAAGGACGCCCACGACCTTACCCACGCGACGTCTACCGTCGCATCGACACGGCGTGGAAAGACCCAGGCAAGCCTGAAGAACTCAACGTCAAAGAAGAGGAAGAAAAGGCAAGAGCAGAAAAGAAGGCAAAGCTGTACGAGGAGCGCGTAGCGGCAGGATGGGATGAAGAGTCAGCAAGACGCGGCACGTGGGGAGACGATGACTACACATGAGGAAACGACGGTGCAACATGGGGATCCGCAACTGGCGCATCCGGCACCGTGCGATATTGGGGAACTGGCGGATGGGGCGATGAAGGAGGATGGGGAGAGAACGAATACGCGGATTCCCCGCTCACCAAAGAAGAAGAAGAGGAAATAGAACGAGAAATGGCTGCAGAACGCGGAGAGCGATCACCACGTGTCCCTATCCCGCTCGGACGTCGCCCACGGAACCTCCCTTCACCACCCCACTCACCTTACCGCTGGTCAGATCCCTGGTCGGAGATTGAGGAGGGGAATGTCCCTACCACTCCGCCACGCGACTCGCTTGGGCCAATCTCCCTCCCAGATCCATTCGCACGCTTCATCAAAGGCACGCGGACCCCACTCAACATCATACCAGATCGCAACTTCCTCGCGCTCTACCTCACGACGGCACCTGCAGAAGGGGAGACAGCAACAGAAGCAGAAGCAGAGGAGCCGGACAACGAAGCAGAACCAGGAGAAGAAGAAGGACCTGTGCTCCAAATTCCCCACGAGACAGAAGCAGAGGCAGCAGAACATCATGCCCGTTACCTGCGCACCTCCGGAATCCGCGCAGATGAAGATCTCTGGCATCAGCGACTCGGTCACCCCTCATGCCAGACGCTCAACAACTGCCTCCGCGCCAAAGTTTTCCTGCCAGGAGCACTGCTGCGTCCTGACGGTACGGAACCGCTCAGCACGTCACACCCAACCACCTGCACTATCTGTCCCACTGCGGCCCTCACGCACCAAGCCTACGCCTCCCTTGAGCCGAGCACCAACCGTTACAAGAAGCTACAGAAAGTCTACAGCGACTTCATCGTGCTCACCTTCGACGGCATCAACGACGAACGATACACACTCACCTTCGTGGACGCATACTCACGCCAGGTATGGATCGCCAACGTCGACGTCCACTCAAAGGCTCCTGAAGTCTTCCGCATCTGGCTCGCACACGCGCAACGGCAATCAGGGAAGAAGCTGAAAGTCTGGCAAACTGACGGCGCCAAGGAGTTTCGCAGCAACGAACTAGAGAGCGCTATCGCATAGAAGGGGATCAAGCATCAGATCTCTCTCCCCTACGCTCACCAGCAGCAAGGCGTCGCCGAAAGGGTCAACCGCACTCTCATGACGAAGGTGCGCGCCCTTATGAATCAGTCCGGCCTTCCCAATAAATATTGGCCGTACGCCATGAACCACGCTGTGCGCCTGCACAACCTCCTCTCCACCACAGCCAACAGGGGCGATCTCTCCCCGCACATGAAGCGGACCGGCTCAAGGGGAGACACCTCCATGCTAAGGGTCTGGGGGTGCATGGTGCAGTATCGGCCGACCTCGGCAACAACTGGCAAGTTCACTCACCGCGCACGCTGGGGAGTCCACCTGGGGCTCAGTCACGAGTACCGGGGCTGGCTCATCCTTGACTTTGACACCAATCAGATCGTCCCCGCTCGTGACGTTCTCTTCTACGAGCGACTCACCTTGAAGCAGTGGATCAAGGACGAGCGCTGCCACGTCGCACGCGCCTACGTCAACAACGGTCGCAGCTTTGCAACTCCCGAAGACGAGGTAGCAGCAGCAGTACTCGACCGCGATCCCGCCGACGAACATCCCGGCGTTCCGCCACACCCGCGCGACGACGACGACGATGATGACGACGACACACCCGCACCAGGACCATCGCGTCGCCAGCCCGAGCCCAGCACTTCCGCAACTGCCCACGAGAGTGACGATGATGATGTGGTGGAGGTCACCACTACTCACACCACCAATGTGTCCGGCCTGCAACTTCTCGGCCTACACACGTCTGTTACTACCCTCACGCGCGCCGTCGAGCCCAAGAACCCTCGCTAGGCCCTGACCGGTCCCCACGCCAAGGAGAGGCGTGCTGCTATGGACGCGGAGCTGAGGGCACTGGAATCACGTGATACATGGGTCCTAGTCGATCGTGCAGCAGTGAAGGGGAGGAGGGTGCTAAGGGGAAAGTGGGTTTTTTCGCCTGAAAACTAACGCTGACGGCACTATCGAGCGCTTCAAGGCACGCTGGGTCGTACGCAGGTACGACTAGCGCCACGACATTGATTTCGATCAAACCTTCGCTCCTGTCAGCCGCCACACCTCCGTCAGGATTCTAATCGCCATTGCCGCCGCTAAGCACTTACCACTGCGGCAGATCGACGTCAAGAACGCGTTTTTGTACGCGCTGGTGGATGCAAATATCTTCGTGGAACAGACACACACCTACGGAGAAGGAGACCCCAGGGTCTGTCAGCTGAAAAAATCCCTCTACGGGATAAAGAAAGCGCCGCGTCTCTGGCAACAGCACCTGCACAAAATCCTCCTGGAAATCGGCTTCAGGCAGCTGCCGCACGACCCGGGAATGTACCGCCTTCACTTCAACGGCGACTACATCCTCCTGACTGTCTACGTCGATGACTTGCTATACACCGGCACCTGCAACAAGCTCCTTAATCCGTTTGAGGAGAACCTGGCACAGCGCATTGATATCACCATCAACCACAGCGTCACGTAGTTTCTGGGCCTGAACATCACCTAGGCGCCAGAAGCAATTCACCTATCAGCCTCCAAGGATGCAGAGTAGCTGGGGGAACGCTTCAACATCTCACCCGCACCACTGTCAACTCCTTACCGCAACCCCAGCACCAACTACAAACCAGACAACAAACCTCTGTCGCCCGCAGGACTCCAACTGTACCAGCAGCAACTGGGGTGCCTGCTGTTCGCCTCTGTCACATGCCGACCCGACCTTTCGTACATCGCCAGCCAACTGGCACAGTACTCTCGCAAGCCAGTAGCAGAGAACCAGCTGGTCCTGGAGCGCGCCTTGCAGTACTTCATTTCCATACCTGACATCGGGCTCTCCTACTCCACGCTGACAACAACCTCCTTCAACCTCAACGGCTACGTGGACGCAGATCATGCCGCTGATCCTGCAAATCGACGGTCACGAACCGGTTTTGTCTTCCGCCTGGAGCCAACAGGACCAATCTCCTTGAACTCACAAAAGCAGGAACTGGTTGCCCTGTCCTCGGCCAAAGCAGAATACATCGCCGCGACAGCAGCAGTTCGCGAAGGTCTGTACCTGCAGGAGCTGCTGCAGGAAGCGAAAAATCCAACTTCGCACACCTTTCGCCTTCACTGCGACAACCAGAGCGCTATCAAGATTGCGAACAAGTCAGGGTTCGTGAACCGCACGAAGCACATCGCGCTTCGGTACTTTTTCGTCAAGGACGAAATTAACCAGGGCAAGGTTGACCTCACGTACTGCCCCACCACCGAGATGGCAGTCGACTTCCTTACCAAGCGACTGCCACGTCAGCAGTACAAACACTGCTCCGACCTCACCGGAGTAGTCAAGCGAGTCAGCCCCCTACACGCCCAGGAATGAAGGGGAGTGTTACGATATGAAACTTTATGAAAAGGCATTCCTGTATGCTGCAGGAGCCGACTCTACCGAGTACGAAGACGAGGAGTCAGGAGGATCGAAGCGACGCTGGTAACCGTTTGACCAAGACCGATGCAGGCAGAAACATTTGAACTGAAAAGAGCGGGAACAGGTTTGAAACGGGTTCCCGCGCCGCACGGTTTGAACTTCGCTGTAATAAGGGAATGTACCCCTTAGAGTACATGGCTAGTCTATGTCGTTTCGTATTCCTTTGTATTTCCTATATAAACTCGATGTATGCATGCTATTATCAATCTCAGTCATTTACATTCACTCTGACCTGAGGTCAACACTTCCGCTGCAACACTACCCTGCGATCAACCCTGAGCGATCCTTCGCTAAGTCCCACTTGGGATTGTAACACGGTTGCAGTGGGAGAAAGTGTGGGGAAGGAAGATTGGATGGATGAGGGTCAGTATGGCAATTTTCCGGACGGTTCTAATATTGAGAACCGGACGGTTTTAATATCGAGTCCGGACGGTTCGAAATGACAGTTCGGACCGAAGCTCCGAACGGACCATGTAGTGTCACTTTTTTTTTCCGGTGTTTTCGAATTTCAAACTACTGTAGCGTCGTTACAGGATTCACGACGTCGTTACAAGATTCAAGACAAGGTGGCACGAGTGTTCCTATCTGTCAGAATCAACTGTGCAGGAATGATTGACTAGCAAGCAAGCATGAGTACAAGTACTAGGTTTGACCTAAAGTGTTGTACTTAGTAGAGGCTACCCCACTACAGCCTACACATACAAATGTAATTTGACACACCCCCATAGGCAATGTGGGGGATAGCAAACACAACGAACGGTCACAAGACCAGTCAAGCAAGAGAAAAAAGCAAAGCAAAGCTCAGGGTGGATCTCAAGGACACCACACAATCTGAGCACAAGCAAGCGGCCACAAGGCCAGTTCACATGCAGAGTTATAATAGCAAGGCACTACACTGATCACAACCTAGCAAGAGTAAACAAGCAGGTATAAAGATATACATCAGTGTACAACAAGAGCAAGTCAAGCAACCAGCAAGTGAGGCAGAGTGGGCACAAGCCCAAGAGCAGTGCAGAAACGCTGATGATCACCAGACCCAAGGGCCTTTGTGAACACATCAGCAGTGTTGGCCCGAGAGGCCACGTAAGCAAGACGCAGCTGACCACGCTGCTGCAGCTCACGCGCAAGGAAGTAGCGAAGAGCAATGTGCTTCGTTCTGTGCTCCAGTCTCTGCTCGCGACACAAGGCAAGCATTGCCTTGTTATCGACGTACAGAACTGGAGGAGAACGTGGCAGCTCCCCCAAGTCGGTCAGCACGTAGGTCAGCCAGCGTAGCTCCTGTGCAGCCATGGCCCCAGCGTATATCTCGGCCTCGCAGCTGGAGCCAAGCACAGAAGAAGAACGAGTGGACCTCCACGAGACAGAACCAGAGCCAAGACTGAAGTTGTAACCCTGTGACGAACGCTGAGTCGCCTGATCGTCGGCCCAAGAAGCGTCAGAGTGTCCTGTGAGGACCACTGAACCGTGTCCTCCAAGCACGAGCCCCATGCCCGATGTACTGCACAATTAACGCAGTACCCTCTTCGCAGCATCAAAGTACACCTTTCGGTGTCTACCGGGTGCCACGTAGCGAGCCAGGAGGCTGAGAGGGTACGCGAGGTCAGGTCGTGTGCACGTCATCAGGTACATGAAGCAACCTACAAGCTCTGGGTACGGACCACTCGGCTCTACGGACTCGTCCGAAGGTGGAGCTGAGAGCGAGTGGCCGGTAGACAGAGGAGTGGGCTGTGGCGAGGACCACGTGAAGCCGAAGCGCTGAAGGACCTGGTGCACCATGTGTGACTGAGTCAGGGTGATGGTGCACCGTGCTCTGTCCCGGGTGATCTGCAAGCCAAGATAGCTCCGCAGCTCACCCAGGTCATTGCAGGTGTGTCTCTCCTGCAGCTCCGCCTTCACTAGGGCCAGTGCCTCAGTGTCAGCAGTAGCAAAGACCAAGTCGTCGACGTACACGAGGATGTAGAACGCCGGCAGGGTAGTGTCAGTGCGCAGAAACAGCGACGGGTCAGCTGTCGAGGGAGCAAAACCAAGAGCCGCAAGTGTCGTCCTCAGTGTGTCGTGCCACTCGCGGGGCGCCTGACGCAGGCCGTACACTGGTCGCCGTAGGCTCCACTGGGTACCATCAGGAAACGACCCAGTGAAGCCCTCTGGACGGCGCAGCCAGATGGCCTCGTGAAGGCTACCCTGCAAGAAAGCTGTCGAGAAGTCGAGGGAGTGCAGCTCGTAGTCACGCTGAGCTGCAACGTGTAGCAACGTACACATACAAATGTAATTTGACACTATGTGTTGAGTTGTTTGCTCGCCAATGAATACAAAGTACTGTTGTACTCTCCATTTGCTTTCCGAACTGTCACGTTTGCAGATTCCAAACCGTTGAGAAAGCAGAAAAAATGACACACCGTTTCGTTTTTTTCTTTTTTTTGCGACGTCGCAAATACATTCACGAAATTGACGAACGAAAAGTGGCGAACATGGTAAGCGTCAAAGTCAAAATGGTTACACGCCCTAAGAGCATAAAGATTTATGTTACGGACTGTCGACGGTTCGAACTGTATATGTCAAAATGGTTACGCTGTCGGGAATTTGCACAGGCCTCGGATCTGCTTCGTCTTCACCTGCGGTCAAAGCTGCTGATACAGCTCGACTTTGGGGACCATCTTCGTAGTCATATAGCACAGTCAGTTGCCGCGGGATTAGGGCTCAACTTCCAAATTCCTGGCTTCGCGGTTCGGTCGGTGGTCATCTTATTGTTCGTACCCGGAGCTGTACAGTTCGACGATGGCGACGCCAAATCCAAAAACAACGTTGTATGTTGGTGAGGCTGGTGGACCACGTAAATTTCCAAGTTTAGGGTTTCGTGTCAGGTTTCGTCTTAAAATCAAATGATTCCATTATCTTCGACGTTTCCGTCAACTTTCCATCATCTGGAATTCGTTAGTGTAGCGATATTGCGACAGGCTCATAATCGCGTCCGTGCGTGACTGGCAGGAGGGTTGGAGGAGACCGTGACCGAGTCGATTCTCCACGCGGCGTTTATCCCGTTCGGCGACATCAAAGACATCAACATCCCCATTGACCAGGTAGCGACGGCTGTCTCTGGATCTGAATGAATCACATTAGCAGCCAATTATTTGCTTTCACCTATATATACGCATATAGCATCTGAGGTACCGCTCCTGCGCGCTGCTGCTGCTGCTAGTGCGCTCCACTGATTCTCGCGCACATGCCGCTGCCGCTGCTCCGAAGGCACCTGCTGCTGCTGCCGATGCTGCGAATGCACCTGCTGCTGCTGCGCGCTGCTGCTGCTGCCGATGCTGCGAATGCACCTGCTGATGCGCACTGCTGCTGTTGCTAGCGCGCTCCCGGTGCTTCACGCGCACATGCCGCTGCCGCTGCGCCGATCGCTACTGCTGCCTGCTGCTGCAACCGATGCTGCGAATGCACCTGCCCCTGCGCACTGCTGCTGCTGCTAGTTCCAGTGATTCACGCGCACATGCCGCTGTCGCTGCTCCGAACGCACCTGCTGCTGCGCGCTGCTGCTGCTAGCGCGCTCCGATGCTTCTCGCGCACATGTCGCTGCCGCTGCTCCGAACGCACCTGCTGCTGCGCACTGCTGCTGCTGCGGATGCTGCGAATGCACCTGCTGCTGCGCGCTGGTGCTGCTGCGGATGCTGCGAATGCACCTGCTGCTGGCAATCCTGAAAATGATCCTGCTGCTGCTGTTCTTGCGAACGCCCCTGCTGCTACCCGCTGCTGCACTCGCACATACCGCCGCTGTTGATGCTTCAAACGCACCTGCTGCTGCCATCTGCTGCTGCTTGCGCGCTCATAAGTTTCTTCCTGCTGCCGCGAATGCTGCTGCGGGCTCAAAAGCTTATATCGTGCACCTGCTGTGCTAACGCACGTGCCGCCATTTCTCCTACAAACAAGCCATTGCTACTCGCTCATCGTTGTACTGGTGCGCCGCACCTCACTGGTATGATGAAGTATCACGTTTTCAACACGAAGCCAACAATTGCGATGCCCTCCCACCCTGCGTCCTTCTTCCCACCCACCGCGCGTCCTTGCTTCCTCTAGACGACGCAGCAGCACCGCGGGTTCGGCTTCCTGACGTACATGGAGAAGGAGGACGCGGCGGGCGCCATGGACAACATGCACAACGGCGAGCTGTACGGCCGCGTGCTCACTGTCAACATCGCGCAGCCGCAGAAGATCAAAGGCGGCGAGCAGGGCTGGGCCTCGCAACCAGGTGCGGTGGTGCTTAGGGCAGACGAATGGGCCTCGCAGCCGGTATGGCGGGGTTTAGGAAGGAGGTCTCTTGTGCTGGGCTTTTAGGGCTGCCAGGTACCGTGGCTGCCGTGGCTGGCAGGTACCGTGGCTGGCAGGTACCGTGGCTGCCAGGTACCGAGGCTGGCAGGTACCGTGGCTGGCAGGTACCGTGGCTGCCAGGTACCGTGGCTACAGGCAAAGGAGCTTTGGATGTTCAGGGTTGAGGGCTGGGACTTGCAACCAGTCACCATTTGGCCGCATGCCAGGCCTACGGTTTGCACCCCACCCCACCCTGCTTCTCTGTTGCCCTTTCAACATTGTTACTTCCATTATCCCCACCTCTGCACTTACCCCAGCCCTGCCACTTGCCAAATTCCTTTCTCTCCCATTCTTCTTTACATTTCACACCTTTCCTTTCTCTTCCCCTCCTCCCCTTCGCCATCCTTAACCTTTTGTATCTCTCTCTTCTTCCCTCCCCCTCTTCCGCCCTTCCCTCTTCCATCCCCACCTCGTGTACCTTCCCCCTCGCACGTTTTCTGAACTCCAGTGTGGGCGGACGCAGACACATGGTTTGAGCGGCAGCAGCAGGAGGAGGAGATTCAGCGGCTGAGCAAGGAGCAGAAAGCCGCTGCTGCAGCTGCTGCCAATGCCCCAAAGGGTGGTGCTGCTGCTGATAGAAACATGGAGGAGGAAGAGGACGGGGATGCTGGGCCTGGTGTAGCCGATCCTATGGCTGCTGCTGAAGCTGAAGCTATGAACCAGACATGATGCTATGTTTCTGTATTATTTGGCATTCTTGCAAATCTAGTTGCATTTAGTTTAAAATGTTCTATCTGACCCAACATTTCACTTACGGTACTGTAATGTAATCCCTCGGAGGATGACACCGAAGTACCGGTAAGGAAACATGGTCTCCTTACATTGGGCAGTGGAGAGTGTTGGGAAAAGAAAAATTGACTACCGTATGCAATTCAGTAGTTTGATAGTATAAACACTACAGTAGTATCGTAGTATTATTATGTGTGCATGTTACTGTAGCAGGTGTAACTTCACGTGAGTTACAGGCAGTAGCGCAACAGTCTCGCGACTGTTCGCGTCACAAATAGGGTAGTTCGTGAACAGGTACATTACTGAATAGGTACTTTCCTAGACTAAAAATCTCTTGTACTTTTCTCTTATGATCAATAAATTCTCATATTCAACCAGTACAGGAATTGCAGTCTTCCGTTCCGCTGCATAACATAACAAGGACTAAACTCTAAAAGATCCTAAAGCATTTTCTCAGCCCAACCGAGAGGTATGTCATTTCATCACATTCGCCACATCAATTTGAACTACGGTACCGGTACTGTCAGTCGATGAATATTGAACAGAAAAAATGGCCAAACGAAAAGCGCATGCGAGAAAATCACTTGCCTAGGGTCACAACAATGCTCGTTTACAGCAATGCCCGTTCATACCAATGCTTGTTGACAAGCAGAGTGACAGGCACAGTTGCTTTCCCTCAGGCGTGCTCCTCATCCAGTTCATAGGAGTCACCATCCGCTGCACCCCCTGCTCCCTGCTCCCCTCCCCGCTGCTCACCCCGCCCTCCCCCCTCTCGCCCTCCCCACTCAGCTGTTGCTGACCCTCCACCCATGGCAGCAGCAGAAGCAGCGGCAGCAGCAGCAGCACGCACAGGGCCATGAGGGGCACGTGGGAGAGCGTGCTGTGTGCCATCCGAGCCGTCGTGCTGGGAGGGCAGTGGCAGCGGCGGCAGGTTGGTGGTGAGCCCCACGCCCGTGGCGTGGCACGCCCTTGTCTGCGGTATGTTCTCTAGCGGCCGCTTCTCTGGCTCTCCGGGACACTGCGGGGAGAGGGGGAGGGTGTCAAATGTAATTCTATGCTTGTAGGCTACAGTGAGTAGCACAATAGGGAGTACATTTGTTAGGGTTGCATATTTGTACTCTCACACTTTCTAGTTTCGATATTCCGTTGCATTCCTATTCTAAGATGGTATCACGAGTAGGTTAGATCCTCGTTCGTTTTTAGCTAGCCTCCGCGCCCTACGCGCCCTCCGTGCTCTCGCGCCCTCCGCGCCCTCCGCGCCCTCCGCGCCCTCCTCGCGCCTAGCCCGCGCCCTCCCGCGCTGTCCAGCCTGTCGCGCGCCCTCCTTAGACCTCCGCGCGCCCTCCCCCACCGTTGCGCGCCCTCCAAAACCGTCGTGCGCCCTCCTTAGACCGCCGCGCGCCCTCCTCAACCGTCGCGCGCCCTCCTCAACCGTCGCGCGCCCTCCTCAACCGTCGCGCGCCCTCCTTAGACCGTCGCGTGCCCTCCCCTCCGCCTGTCGCGCGCCCTCCTCCGTCAACGCTTCCCGCACACCAGCGTGCGCTTACCGCACACCTGCGTGCACTTACCGCACACCTGCGTGCGCTTACCGCACACCTGCGTGCACTTACCGCATCACTCTGTGTGCGCTTCCCGCACACCTGCGTGCGCTTCCCGCACACCTGCGTGCACTTACCACACACCTGCGTGCACTCACCGCACACCTGCGTGCGCTTACTGCACACCTGCGTACACTTACCGCACACCTGCGTGCGCTTACCGCACACCTGCGTACACTTACCGCATCACTCTGTGCGCTTACTGCATCTCTCTCCCCTTCACCTGTGCACCGGTCCCACGCCATTCCTACTGCACTTGGCTCCCGGCTCAGCGGCTGGCAGCCGCTCTTCCCTCCGGTAGCGCCACCTAGGTTCGGTTAGAGCCCCGCCCCACGACTATTTTCTCGCCGACTGTCTCTCGTCGTTTTCCCCGCTGGCGTCCCTAGCCCTCCGTGGTTTTCCTCCTCGTTCTTAGCTTCGCCTCCGCCGTGCTCCAGTCGCCTCTAGCATGGGCTCCGCTATGGAGGCCCGTCGCCTCCGTTTCGATGCTGAGGGACGCCCGATCGAGTTCGGTACCTGGCAGCGCCAGACCACACGTTTCTTCACCAGCCAGCGTCAGGACGGCGCCACTCTGTGGGCCCACGCGTCGGGTGCTCTCGCGGCACCCCCGTCCCCCGCCGCCCTGCCGACCGCCCCGGAGCCGACTCCTACGGCCCAGGCGGACTACGACCGTCGGGTCCTGGCTCGGGACGTGTGGCTCTCTCGTGACGCTGCCGCCGACCTCACGCTATCGGAGCTTCTCCCCCCGACTGAGGCCGCTCACTTTGACCAGGTGGAGACAGCCAAGGGGGTTTGGGATGCTATTGTGGCTCGCTATTCCACCCCCTCCTCCGCCTCCCTCAGTCGCCTCCTCATGCCGTTCGTGTTTCCCGACCTAGGCTCGTTTGCGACTGTTTCCGACCTAGTGACTCACCTCCGCTCGCTTGACGCCGGTTTTCGTTCGGCCTGTACCGACGCACAGCTCCTTGTTGCTCCCCCCCCCATGTGGCTCACTGTGCACTGGTTAGTCACCCGCCTCCCTGACCGCCTTGCCACTGCCCGCGACGCGCTTCTTCAGAAGCACCCCACTGAACTCACTATAGACCTCCTTCAGACTGCTCTCGGGACCATCGAGAGCAGCCTCCTCACCGTTGCCTCCGCCACTGATGCGGTGGCCCCCCGTCTCTTTGCGGGGTGTGCCGCCCCTCAGCTTCCCACTTTCACCGCTACCCGCGCTTCTGTTGCTGTGTCGGTCTCTGAGGACACCGCTGCCATTTCTGCCGCAGACTAGCAGAAACGGGGCAAGAGTGGCAAGAAGGGCGGGAAGGGGGGAGGTGGGGGCCGAGGAGGTGGCGGTGGAGGGGGCGGTGGAGGTGGGAGCGGCGGTGGTGGTGGAGGCGGCGGCGGCCGCGGCGGTGGTGCACCAGGGGGAGGGGGCCTTGGAGGAGGCGCAGGACAGACAGGTCCACCCACAGGTGGTGGCCCGACCGGTGGGGGTGCTGCCCCCCAGCAGCAGCAGCCACACCAGCACCAGCCACAGCAGGGACAGCAGCACCAGCAGGCGTCGCAGCAGTTCCAGCAGTGGGGGCCCCCGCTGCAGTGGGGTCCGCAGCAGCACTGGGGTCCCCCGCCGCAGTGGGGTCCGGGAGGCCCTGGGAGCACCGGCTGCAGCAGCAGCTCTTCCAGCTGGGCCCCTCGCCCCCCTCGTCGTGACGTTGGCCCGTGCACCCACTGGTGCCTCACCGGGCCGGGCAGCCCCTGTCTTTGTGGTCGCGGCGACAACTCTGCCGCGCGGTGTTTCCGCCGCCTCGACGACCTCTACCGGGCTCGTTGGGGCCCTCTGGCGGTCACGCCTCGCTGGTCTCGTCTGTTAACCCGTAAGATTGATGTCTTTGATCTGTCCATGGACGATGCGCGTCAGCATGCTTTGTATGTTGATGCTGACTTTAGTGCTGAGGGATCTGTGTGCTCGCGTGTTCGTAGTTTAGCCTGCTTGCCTCCTGCTAGTGTAGCCTTGTGCCTGTCTAGCTTAGGTGCTTGTGTTGCTGCTCTAGGTGCTTGTGTAGCGACTGGGTCAGGTGACCCTCCGGCTGAGGCCTCTCTGTCGTTCACGCTGGACTCGGGCGCGTCTCAGTGCTTCTTCCGCGACCACACGACCCTTACGCCACTCCTCACTCCTGTGTCAGTGGCTCTGTCTGATCCTACCTCTGGACCAGCCGTTGCGCGTAGCTCCACCACCCTCCCGTGCCCTGTGGTCCCCTCTGGTGTCCTGCGCGGCCTCCACATCCCTTCGTTCACTCGGAACTTGGTGGGTGTTGGATACCTCCAGGACAGGGGGTTCACGGTTACCTTCGTGGGGGGTGGGCGGACTGCAGTCTGTACAGACGCTACCACAGGTGCTGTTCTGGCCACGTTCACCAGGAAGCCCCGCTCCGGTCTCTACGTTCTCCACACCGAGCGCTCCCCGGTCGCGTCCTCCCCTCAGGTCGTTGCGTCCCCTCCGGCCCAGGTCCCCAGTCCAGTTGCTGTGTCTAGCCAGGTAGTCGTGTCCGGTCCGGGCGCTGTGTCCAGTCCAGTCGCTGCGTCTTGCTCCTGTCGCTCTCTCACCCACCGCACCGTCCTGTGGCACCACCGCCTTGGCCACCCGTCGATCCCTCGCCTTCGTGGCATGCTCGGTCAGGGACTTGTTACAGGTCTCCCACGCACCTTCCTGTCGCTCCCTCCCTCGCTTGCCCCTCCTTGCTCTCCGTGCGTCGCCGGTCGCTTACGCGCCACTCCCCACTCCTCCTACCTTCGTCCGGCCACCGCTCCCTTCGAGACTCTCCACTTGGACGTCTGGGGCCCTGCCCCGACGCAGGGGTCTGGGAGGGACCGTTACTTTCTGGTGGTCGTCGACGACTTCTCCAGGTACACCACCGTGTTCCCTCTTGCGAAGAAGTCCGAGGTGACTGCTACGCTGATCAGGTGGCTTCTAGCCACTGAGGGCACTCGTGGTCGTCGAGTCAGTTGTCTCCACTCCGACCGTGGGGGCGAGTTTCGCTCTGGCATTCTCGGCGGATTTTGCGGCGAACAGGGCATCACCCAGTCCTGGACGCTGCCAGAGTCCCCACAGCAGAATGGGGTTGCTGAGCGCCGCATAGGCTTGGTCATGGACATCGCCCGCACGTCCATGATCCATGCCCGTGCGCCCCATTTTCTGTGGCCCCACGCGGTTCGCTACGCCGCACACCAGCTGAACCTCCAGCCGCGTGTCTCGCGGCCCGAGGCTTCACCGACCAGTCTTTGGACAGGTTCCCCTGGTGTCGGGTCGGCCTTTCGAGTCTGGGGCTGCCTTGCGCTTGTTCGCGACACCTCCGCGGACAAGCTCCCGGCACGCGCCGTACCCTGTGTCTTCCTTGGTTTCCCAGTGGACTCTGCCGACTGGTCCTTTTACCACCCGCCCCTCCACCAGTTCCTAGACTCCCGTGACGTCCGGTTTGACGAGTCAGTGTCCTACTACACCCGGTACCCTTGTCGAGGTCTCCTGGTACCCCCTCCCCCCCTTTTCCTAGCACCCTCTCCTCCTCCTGCTCCTCCGGTACCCCCGCCCCCCCCTGGTCCTGCCCCGTCTGGTGTGTCCCACGCTACCCCTCTACCCTCGGTCGCGCGTCAGGTAGCGTCTCCCTCCCCGCAGTCCTCCTCACAGTCCCCTCAGCAGCCTTCGGCACTTCCGCGACAGGTTACTGTGGACTCGGTTGGTGTTGGAGCTGGAGGTGCGACCGCTGGCGGTGCTCGGTCTGGGGGTGCTCGGTCGCGGGGTGCTGAAGCTGGAGGTGCTGGCGCAGGTGGCGCTAGCTCTGGGGGCGCTGGAGCTGGAGGTGCTGGCACTGGAGGTGCTAGTTCTGGGGGTGCTGGAGTTGGAGGTGCTGGCACTGGCGGTGCTGGTTCTGGGGGTGCTGGAGTTGGAGGTGCTGGCACTGGCGGTGCTAGTTCTGGGGGTGCTGAGTCTGAGGAGACTGACGCTGGAGACCCTGGTTCTGCGGAGTCCACTCCGCCTCCCCACCGCCACGACACGCGTCTCCAGGCTGCCCGTCGGCGTGAGCGTGAGGAGCAGGAGCGGTTGGAGAGGGAGCGGCAGGAGCTGCGGGTGCTGGACTTTCTGGAGCAGCAGCGGCAGCAGCAGCAGCAGCAGCAACAGCAGCAGCAGCAGCAGCAGCAGCAGCAGCAGCAGCAGCAGCCGCAGCCGCAGCCGCCGCCGCAGCCGCAGCAGCAACAGCCGCAGCCGCCGCCGCAGCAGCAGTAGCCGCAGCCGCCACCGCAGCTTCCTCTGGAGCGGCAGTTGTTCCCACCTGTGAGTGGCCTACGGGCCCTTGGCCTTTCCTCCTCTCCTCCTGTCCGCTCCCAGTCTCCTCCTGTGTTTGTCCCTCCGTTGCCTCCTCCTGACGACCGTCCGGCGGTCTGGTCTTCTCCTCCTCCTCGGTCTCCTCCTCCTTCTGTCCGTCACGACTTGATCACTCGTTGTCCTCCGCGTGCTCGTCACTCGTCCCCTGTTACTGACCTCCACACTGCCCTCCTTTGTTCGTCTCGTCGCCGTTCTCCTTCTCCTGTGTCCGTTCTCCCGTCTCCTCCTCCGTCCTCTCTCCCAGCCCTCCCCACTCCTATCTCTGACTACTACCGCGCTGTTCGTCCTGTTGCCGCACGTGTCCTCGCCACACTTGTCACCGACTCTCGTTTCCCTCCGTCGTCTGTCTCGGCTCTTACTGCCGCTGTCGCTGAGTTTGCTGCCGCCAGCCGCCTTGACTACGCCACCCGTGTGGTGCCAGCTCCTCCCTACCGTCCTCTGTCCGTCGGGGGTGGGTTTGCCCTTGGCTGTGACGTCCTAGAGGACAGAGAATCTGAGCTGGAGCACTGGGCAGCCGCTTCTCCCTCTGTGTGTGCCATGCTGCTCTCCCCTGAGGGAGACCCCGACGCCCTTGACATACCGACTCCTCGCACTTACCGCGAGGCAGTGTCAGGGGCGTGGGCCTCTCAGTGGAAAGCGGCTATGGACTCAGAGCTGACGTCGTGGAGATCCACAGGCACCTACGTCGACGCAGTTCCCCTTCCCAGGGCGAACGCAGTCGATGGCATGTGGCTCTTCAAGGTGAAGCGACCGCCTGGAGCACCGCCGGTGTTCAAGGCGCGCTACGTGGCTAGGGGCTTCAGTCAGCGTGAGGGAGTCGACTTCTTCCAGACCTTCGCCCCGACCCCGAAGATGACTACTCCTCGGGTGTTACTCCACATAGCAGCGCAGCGATTCTACGAGCTGCACTCCCTCGACTTCTCCACTGCGTTTCTCCAGGGCCGACTGCACGAGGAGATCTGGCTGCGCCGTCCTCTTGGCTTCACTGACACCTTCCCACCTGGGACCCAGTGGAGCCTGAGGCGACCAGTCTACGGTCTCCGCCAGTCGCCCCGTGAGTGGCACGACACTCTTCGCTCCACGCTTCGTGACCTTGGGTTCAGCCCGTCCTCCGCCGACCCGTCGCTGTTTGTTCGAGCCGGTTCTACTCCTTTCTTTATCCTTGTCTACGTCGACGACTTGGTGTTTGCTACCGCAGACAGGGCAGCCCTGGCTCAGGTGAAGTCCGAACTGCAGAAGAGACACAAGTGCACTGACCTGGGTGACCTGCAGCGCTACCTTGGCCTGCAGATCACCCGGGACAGAGCCGCTCGCACCATCACACTAACGCAGTCACACATGGTGCAGCAGGTCCTTCGGCGGTTCGACTTCCAGTTCTCCACCACACAGCCCACTCCTCTTGCTGTTGACCACAGACTCACGGGCCCCTTTCCTGACGAGCCCTTTGAGTCCAGTGGACCGTACGCAGAGCTGGTGGGCTGCCTCATGTACCTGATGACTTGTACTCGACCGGACCTCGCCTTTCCCCTCAGCATCCTTTCTCGCTTTGTAGCGACTGGGAGACACCGCCCTGTCCACTGGACAGCTGCTGTGAGGGTGGCGAAGTACCTAGCGACTACATCAGGCATGGGGCTTGTGTTTGGAGGGACTCAGCCAGTGGCGTTGACTGGTCACTGTGACTCTTCCTACGCTGACGACGTGGAGACTCAGCGCTCGACTCAGGGTTACTGCTTCAGTCTGGGAGCTGGTGCTGTGTCGTGGAGGTCTACACGGTCGTCGTCTGTGGCTACTTCCAGTGCAGAGGCAGAGATCTACGCGGGTGCCATGGCGGCACAGGAGCTTCGTTGGTTGACCTTCTTGCTCGCCGACCTTGGTGAGCGGCCTCGCTCTGCACCGGCCTTGTACGCTGACAACAAGGCCATGATCCTCCTGTGTCGAGAGCCTCGACTGGAGAGCAGAGTGAAGCATATTGACGTGAGGTACTTCCTCCTGCGAGAGCTGCAGCGACGCGGCCAGGCACGCCTGGACTTTGTGGCCTCAGAGGCCAACACTGCAGACGTCTTCACCAAGGCCTTGGCGCTAGGGTGATCACCACAGGTTCTGTGTGCAGTTGGGGCTTGTTGAGGTAGGCCCTCGGTTGCTGTAGTCTTGTTGTTTGCTCTGCTTGTTATGCTTCCTATTTATATCCTAGTGAACTCTTGAACTAGCCTTGTGACCGCTTGCTTGCGCTCGGAATTTGTGTGGTGTCCTTGAGATCCACCCTGACCTTGCCTTGTTTCTTGCCTTGACTGGTCTTGTGACCGTTTGTTCACCTTGCTTGTTTTGATGCCCCTCACTTAGCCTATGGGGGTGTGTCAAATGTAATTCTATGCTTGTAGGCTACAGTGAGTAGCACAATAGGGAGTACAGTTGTTAGGGTTGCATATTTGTACTCTCACACTTTCTAGTTTCGATATTCCATTGCATTCCTATTCTAAGAGAGGGGGAGGGGGAGGGGGTGACAGGATGGTGTTGGAGAGGGTGGAGATATGTGGTGGAGAGAATTTGGGTCAAGGCAACGGTGGAAGGCAAGGAAAGAGGAAGTACCGCGAGAAGAGCAGCTGTGGCATGGCCGCCCGGGCTCACCACTGAGACTAGAAGGCAGTCGCATGGGGTGCGGAGGAGATTGAAGGTGTGACAGCTCGGTGCAGAGAGCAGCTCGGTGCAGAGAGCAGCACGGGAGCAGCAAAGGCTGCAACGCGCCCCTCAGGGCACAGAGTGCACACGAGACACAGGCATGGCGCATGTAGGTCCGGGCACAGGCATGGCGCCATGTAGGTCCGGACACAGGCATGGCGCATGTAGGTCCGAGCACAGGCATGGCGCCATGTAGGTCCGGGCACAGGCATGGCGCCATGTAGGTCCGGACACAGGCAGACACTGGTGGTGCTGCGTGCACACACGGACACATGTCCATATGCCCCAACCCCCCACGCCCACATGCACATGTACACATGATTTATGCAAGAGTTCACCTCTGCACCGGTATCAATAACCACCACACTCCCCGGTGCCCTCCTCCCCTCATCAGCACGCGGTGGTGGACTCACCAGGATGCGCTCCTCCACTCACGAGGATGCGCTCCTCCACTCACGAGGATGCGCTCCCCCAATCACCAGGATGCGCTCCCCCACTCACGAGGATGCGCTCCCCCACTTGGTGCACATAGCAGGGCTCGGAGGAGGCGAGCATGCGCTTTGAGTCGACTAAAGACTCACGAGGATGCGCTCCTCCACTTGGTGCACGTAGCACGGCTCGGACGAGCCGAGCATGCAGGCGAGGCGGCCGTTGGAGCGCCAGTCGCTGTGCTTCCACTTGGCCACGTTCATGGTGTAGGGCGTCACCCCCGCCACCCCCGCCGCCACGTACCCAAACGTGGACGTGTCCGTCACCAGTAGCACGTCGCTGGCAGCACCGCAGGGGTGCATGGGTGCAACGACAGGAAGGACAGAACAAGCAGGTGTGCGTGCAGGGGGGAAGATGTGGGGATGGAGAGGAAGGGAGTGAGAAGAGGCACACCTGAGTCACATGAGTGAACAACGGCGAATGGGTGCAATTGGAGATGCAAAAGCGTGGATAATGTGAGTCAAAACCGGGGAATGAGGGTGGAAGAGGGGGGAAGTGGAGTGGGGAGAGGGGGGGTCAGGGGCGCACCAGAAGGCGAGGAGCCACATCTCAGTGACGGCAAGCTCGTACTGCAGCTGGTCCTCCTGCTTCTCCTGTCCCTCGCCACTCACACTGCCACGTGCATGATGCATGGGAGGTGATGCATGGGGAGATGTGGAGAAAAGATGACATGCCTTGTTCGTTATAATGCCCGGGTGAGAGCTCCATCCTGCCATGAAAGAAAAAGCCACTCGTGCATGCAAACACAGCACAAGAGCGGCACGTGAACCCCTGAGTAAGCAGAGCACATCCCGTCTAGCAAGCAACACCAAACCTAGAGAAGAGTGCACAGAACGTCCAGCGGCTTGAACAGCTTGGCGCCAGGGTGGGGTTGAGCACATTTGAATGGTGATAGATGGCAGGGCACCATCACTCCTGAATGGTGCATGGAGGGCACCATCACGCCTGAATGGTGCATGGAGGGCACCATCACGCCTGAATGGTGCATGGAGGGCACCATCACGCCTGAATGGTGCATGGAGGGCACCATCACGCCTGAATGGTGCATGGAGGGCACCATCACGCCTGAATGGTGCATGGAGGGCACCATCACGCCTGAATGGTGCATGGAGGGCACCATCACGCCTGAATGGTGCATGGAGGGCACCATCACGCCTGAATGGTGCATGCAGGGCACCATCACGCCTGAATGGTGCATGGAGGGCACCATCACGCCTGAATGGTGCATGCAGGGCACCATCACGCCTGAATGGTGCATGGAGGGCACCATCACGCCTGAATGGTGCATGGAGGGCACCATCACGCCTGAATGGTGCATGCAGGGCACCATCACGCCTGAATGGTGCATGGAGGGCACCATCACGCCTGAATGGTGCATGCAGGGCACCATCACGCCTGAATGGTGCATGGAGGGCACCATCACGCCTGAATGGTGCATGGAGGGCACCATCACGCCTGAATGGTGCATGGAGGGCACCATCACGCCTGAATGGTGCATGGAGGGCACCATCACGCCTGAATGGTGCATGGAGGGCACCATCACGCCTGAATGGTGCATGCAGGGCACCATCACGCCTGAATGGTGCATGGAGGGCACCATCACGCCTGAATGGTGCATGCAGGGCACCATCACGCCTGAATGGTGCATGGAGGGCACCATCACGCCTGAATGGTGCATGGAGGGCACCATCACGCCTGAATGGTGCATGGAGGGCACCATCACGCCTGAATGGTGCATGGAGGGCACCATCACGCCTGAATGGTGCATGGAGGGCACCATCACGCCTTAATGGTGCATGGAGGGCACCATCACGCCTGAATGGTGCATGGAGGGCACCATCACGCCTGAATGGTGCATGGAGGGCACCATCACGCCTGAATGGTGCATGGAGGGCACCATCACGCCTGAATGGTGCATGGAGGGCACCATCACGCCTGAATGGTGCATGGAGGGCACCATCACGCCTGAATGGTGCATGGAGGGCACCATCACGCCTGAATGGTGCATGGAGGGCACCATCACGCCTGAATGGTGCATGGAGGGCACCATCACGCCTGAATGGTGCATGGAGGGCACCATCACGCCTGAATGGTGCATGGAGGGCACCATCACGCCTGAATGGTGCATGGAGGGCACCATCACGCCTGAATGGTGCATGGAGGGCACCATCACGCCTGAATGGTGCATGGAGGGCACCATCACGCCTGAATGGTGCATGCAGGGCACCATCACGCCTGAATGGTGCATGGAGGGCACCATCACGCCTGAATGGTGCATGGAGGGCACCATCACGCCTGAATGGTGCATGGAGGGCACCATCACGCCTGAATGGTGCATGGAGGGCACCATCACGCCTGAATGGTGCATGGAGGGCACCATCACGCCTGAATGGTGCATGGAGGGCACCATCACGCCTGAATGGTGCATGGAGGGCACCATCACGCCTGAATGGTGCATGGAGGGCACCATCACGCCTGAATGGTGCATGGAGGGCACCATCACGCCTGAATGGTGCATGGAGGGCACCATCACGCCTGAATGGTGCATGGAGGGCACCATCACGCCTGAATGGTGCATGGAGGGCACCATCACGCCTGAATGGTGCATGGAGGGCACCATCACGCCTGAATGGTGCATGGAGGGCACCATCACGCCTGAATGGTGCATGGAGGGCACCATCACGCCTGAATGGTGCATGGAGGGCACCATCACGCCTGAATGGTGCATGCAGGGCACCATCACGCCTGAATGGTGCATGGAGGGCACCATCACGCCTGAATGGTGCATGGAGGGCACCATCACGCCTGAATGGTGCATGGAGGGCACCATCACGCCTGAATGGTGCATGGAGGGCACCATCACGCCTGAATGGTGCATGCAGGGCACCATCACGCCTGAATGGTGCATGGAGGGCACCATCACGCCTGAATGGTGCATGGAGGGCACCATCACGCCTGAATGGTGCATGGAGGGCACCATCACGCCTGAATGGTGCATGCAGGGCACCATCACGCCTGAATGGTGCATGGAGGGCACCATCACGCCTGAATGGTGCATGGAGGGCACCATCACGCCTGAATGGTGCATGGAGGGCACCATCACGCCTGAATGGTGCATGGAGGGCACCATCACGCCTGAATGGTGCATGGAGGGCACCATCACGCCTGAATGGTGCATGGAGGGCACCATCACGCCTGAATGGTGCATGGAGGGCACCATCACGCCTGAATGGTGCATGGAGGGCACCATCACGCCTGAATGGTGCATGGAGGGCACCATCACGCCTGAATGGTGCATGGAGGGCACCATCACGCCTGAATGGTGCATGGAGGGCACCATCACGCCTGAATGGTGCATGCAGGGCACCATCACGCCTGAATGGTGCATGGAGGGCACCATCACGCCTGAATGGTGCATGCAGGGCACCATCACGCCTGAATGGTGCATGGAGGGCACCATCACGCCTGAATGGTGCATGGAGGGCACCATCACGCCTGAATGGTGCATGGAGGGCACCATCACGCCTGAATGGTGCATGGAGGGCACCATCACGCCTGAATGGTGCATGCAGGGCACCATCACGCCTGAATGGTGCATGGAGGGCACCATCATGCCTGAATGGTGCATGGAGGGCACCATCACGCCTGAATGGTGCATGGAGGGCACCATCACGCCTGAATGGTGCATGGAGGGCACCATCACGCCTGAATGGTGCATGGAGGGCACCATCACGCCTGAATGGTGCATGGAGGGCACCATCACGCCTGAATGGTGCATGGAGGGCACCATCACGCCTGAATGGTGCATGGAGGGCACCATCACGCCTGAATGGTGCATGGAGGGCACCATCACGCCTGAATGGTGCATGGAGGGCACCATCACGCCTGAATGGTGCATGGAGGGCACCATCACGCCTGAATGGTGCATGGAGGGCACCATCACGCCTGAATGGTGCATGCAGGGCACCATCACGCCTGAATGGTGCATGGAGGGCACCATCACGCCTGAATGGTGCATGGAGGGCACCATCACGCCTGAATGGTGCATGGAGGGCACCATCACGCCTGAATGGTGCATGGAGGGCACCATCACGCCTGAATGGTGCATGCAGGGCACCATCACGCCTGAATGGTGCATGCAGGGCACCATCACGCCTGAATGGTGCATGGAGGGCACCATCACGCCTGAACGGTGCATGGAGGGCACCATCACGCCTGAATGGTGCATGCAGGGCACCATCACGCCTGAATGGTGCATGGAGGGCACCATCACGCCTGAATGGTGCATGGAGGGCACCATCACGCCTGAATGGTGCATGGAGGGCACCATCACGCCTGAATGGTGCATGCAGGGCACCATCACGCCTGAATGGTGCATGGAGGGCACCATCACGCCTGAATGGTGCATGGAGGGCACCATCACGCCTGAATGGTGCATGGAGGGCACCATCACGCCTGAATGGTGCATGGAGGGCACCATCACGCCTGAATGGTGCATGGAGGGCACCATCACGCCTGAATGGTGCATGGAGGGCACCATCACGCCTGAATGGTGCATGGAGGGCACCATCACGCCTGAATGGTGCATGGAGGGCACCATCACGCCTGAATGGTGCATGGAGGGCACCATCACGCCTGAATGGTGCATGGAGGGCACCATCACGCCTGAATGGTGCATGGAGGGCACCATCACGCCTGAATGGTGCATGGAGGGCACCATCACGCCTGAATGGTGCATGGAGGGCACCATCACGCCTGAATGGTGCATGGAGGGCACCATCACGCCTGAATGGTGCATGGAGGGCACCATCACGCCTGAATGGTGCATGGAGGGCACCATCACGCCTGAATGGTGCATGGAGGGCACCATCACGCCTGAATGGTGCATGGAGGGCACCATCACGCCTGAATGGTGCATGGAGGGCACCATCACGCCTGAATGGTGCATGGAGGGCACCATCACGCCTGAATGGTGCATGGAGGGCACCATCACGCCTGAATGGTGCATGCAGGGCACCATCACGCCTGAATGGTGCATGGAGGGCACCATCACGCCTGAATGGTGCATGGAGGGCACCATCACGCCTGAATGGTGCATGGAGGGCACCATCACGCCTGAATGGTGCATGGAGGGCACCATCACGCCTGAATGGTGCATGCAGGGCACCATCACGCCTGAATGGTGCATGGAGGGCACCATCACGCCTGAATGGTGCATGGAGGGCACCATCACGCCTGAATGGTGCATGGAGGGCACCATCACGCCTGAATGGTGCATGCAGGGTTTCATCACGCCTGAATGGTGCATGGAGGGCACCATCACGCCTGAATGGTGCATGGAGGGCACCATCACGCCTGAATGGTGCATGGAGGGCACCATCACGCCTGAATGGTGCATGGAGGGCACCATCACGCCTGAATGGTGCATGGAGGGCACCATCACGCCTGAATGGTGCATGCAGGGCACCATCACGCCTGAATGGTGCATGGAGGGCACCATCACGCCTGAATGGTGCATGGAGGGCACCATCACGCCTGAATGGTGCATGGAGGGCACCATCACGCCTGAATGGTGCATGGAGGGCACCATCACGCCTGAATGGTGCATGCAGGGCACCATCACGCCTGAATGGTGCATGGAGGGCACCATCACGCCTGAATGGTGCATGGAGGGCACCATCACGCCTGAATGGTGCATGGAGGGCACCATCACGCCTGAATGGTGCATGCAGGGCACCATCACGCCTGAATGGTGCATGGAGGGCACCATCACGCCTGAATGGTGCATGGAGGGCACCATCACGCCTGAATGGTGCATGGAGGGCACCATCACGCCTGAATGGTGCATGGAGGGCACCATCACGCCTGAATGGTGCATGCAGGGCACCATCACGCCTGAATGGTGCATGCAGGGCACCATCACGCCTGAATGGTGCATGGAGGGCACCATCACGCCTGAACGGTGCATGGAGGGCACCATCACGCCTGAATGGTGCATGCAGGGCACCATCACGCCTGAATGGTGCATGGAGGGCACCATCACGCCTGAATGGTGCATGGAGGGCACCATCACGCCTGAATGGTGCATGGAGGGCACCATCACGCCTGAATGGTGCATGCAGGGCACCATCACGCCTGAATGGTGCATGGAGGGCACCATCACGCCTGAATGGTGCATGGAGGGCACCATCACGCCTGAATGGTGCATGGAGCGCACCATCACGCCTGAATGGTGCATGGAGGGCACCATCACGCCTGAATGGTGCATGGAGGGCACCATCACGCCTGAATGGTGCATGGAGGGCACCATCACGCCTGAATGGTGCATGGAGGGCACCATCACGCCTGAATGGTGCATGGAGGGCACCATCACGCCTGAATGGTGCATGGAGGGCACCATCACGCCTGAATGGTGCATGGAGGGCACCATCACGCCTGAATGGTGCATGGAGGGCACCATCACGCCTGAATGGTGCATGGAGGGCACCATCACGCCTGAATGGTGCATGGAGGGCACCATCACGCCTGAATGGTGCATGGAGGGCACCATCACGCCTGAATGGTGCATGGAGGGCACCATCACGCCTGAATGGTGCATGGAGGGCACCATCACGCCTGAATGGTGCATGGAGGGCACCATCACGCCTGAATGGTGCATGGAGGGCACCATCACGCCTGAATGGTGCATGGAGGGCACCATCACGCCTGAATGGTGCATGGAGGGCACCATCACGCCTGAATGGTGCATGCAGGGCACCATCACGCCTGAATGGTGCATGGAGGGCACCATCACGCCTGAATGGTGCATGGAGGGCACCATCACGCCTGAATGGTGCATGGAGGGCACCATCACGCCTGAATGGTGCATGGAGGGCACCATCACGCCTGAATGGTGCATGGAGGGCACCATCACGCCTGAATGGTGCATGGAGGGCACCATCACGCCTGAATGGTGCATGGAGGGCACCATCACGCCTGAATGGTGCATGGAGGGCACCATCACGCCTGAATGGTGCATGGAGGGCACCATCACGCCTGAATGGTGCATGGAGGGCACCATCACGCCTGAATGGTGCATGCAGGGCACCATCACGCCTGAATGGTGCATGGAGGGCACCATCACGCCTGAATGGTGCATGGAGGGCACCATCACGCCTGAATGGTGCATGGAGGGCACCATCACGCCTGAACGGTGCATGGAGGGCACCATCACGCCTGAATGGTGCATGCAGGGCACCATCACGCCTGAATGGTGCATGGAGGGCACCATCACGCCTGAATGGTGCATGGAGGGCACCATCACGCCTGAATGGTGCATGGAGGGCACCATCACGCCTGAATGGTGCATGCAGGGCACCATCACGCCTGAATGGTGCATGGAGGGCACCATCACGCCTGAATGGTGCATGGAGGGCACCATCACGCCTGAATGGTGCATGGAGGGCACCATCACGCCTGAATGGTGCATGGAGGGCACCATCACGCCTGAATGGTGCATGGAGGGCACCATCACGCCTGAATGGTGCATGCAGGGCACCATCACGCCTGAATGGTGCATGGAGGGCACCATCACGCCTGAATGGTGCATGGAGGGCACCATCACGCCTGAATGGTGCATGGAGGGCACCATCACGCCTGAATGGTGCATGGAGGGCACCATCACGCCTGAATGGTGCATGCAGGGCACCATCACGCCTGAATGGTGCATGGAGGGCACCATCACGCCTGAATGGTGCATGGAGGGCACCATCACGCCTGAATGGTGCATGGAGGGCACCATCACGCCTGAATGGTGCATGGAGGGCACCATCACGCCTGAATGGTGCATGGAGGGCACCATCACGCCTGAATGGTGCATGGAGGGCACCATCACGCCTGAATGGTGCATGGAGGGCACCATCACGCCTGAATGGTGCATGGAGGGCACCATCACGCCTGAATGGTGCATGGAGGGCACCATCACGCCTGAATGGTGCATGGAGGGCACCATCACGCCTGAATGGTGCATGGAGGGCACCATCACGCCTGAATGGTGCATGGAGGGCACCATCACGCCTGAATGGTGCATGGAGGGCACCATCACGCCTGAATGGTGCATGCAGGGCACCATCACGCCTGAATGGTGCATGGAGGGCACCATCACGCCTGAATGGTGCATGGAGGGCACCATCACGCCTGAATGGTGCATGGAGGGCACCATCACGCCTGAACGGTGCATGGAGGGCACCATCACGCCTGAATGGTGCATGCAGGGCACCATCACGCCTGAATGGTGCATGGAGGGCACCATCACGCCTGAATGGTGCATGGAGGGCACCATCACGCCTGAATGGTGCATGGAGGGCACCATCACGCCTGAATGGTGCATGCAGGGCACCATCACGCCTGAATGGTGCATGGAGGGCACCATCACGCCTGAATGGTGCATGGAGGGCACCATCACGCCTGAATGGTGCATGGAGGGCACCATCACGCCTGAATGGTGCATGGAGGGCACCATCACGCCTGAATGGTGCATGGAGGGCACCATCACGCCTGAATGGTGCATGCAGGGCACCATCACGCCTGAATGGTGCATGGAGGGCACCATCACGCCTGAATGGTGCATGGAGGGCACCATCACGCCTGAATGGTGCATGGAGGGCACCATCACGCCTGAATGGTGCATGGAGCGCACCATCACGCCTGAATGGTGCATGGAGCGCACCATCACGCCTGAATGGTGCATGGAGGGCACCATCACGCCTGAATGGTGCATGGAGCGCACCATCACGCCTGAATGGTGCATGGAGCGCACCATCACGCCTGAATGGTGCATGGAGCGCACCATCACGCCTGAATGGTGCATGGAGCGCACCTGAAGACGGAGACAGTGCTGCCGTCCAGCGGCTTGCCCAGCATGTAGCGGCCGCGCAGCTTGGCGCCGTGGGTGGGGTTGAGACACCACCAGCGCGCATTGAGGTGAGCTGTGAGGCGCCTCAACACTCACCTGAAGACGGAGACAGTGGAGCCATCGAGTGGCTTGCCCAGCGAGTAGCGGTCGCGCAGCTTGGCGCCGTGCGCGGGGTTGAGCGACACCACCAGCGCCCCGATGCTGCGGCCCCGCACGCCCAGCAGCGCCTCCTCCGTCACCTGCACGGCGCACAGGGGTGGAGAGTGGTTCGGGGGAGTGGTGCACTTTAGTGGGGAGTGGTGCATGGGGAGTGGTGCATGGCTGCCCTTACGCCTCATGGCTGCCCTTACGCCTCATGGCTGCCCTTACGCCTCATGGCTGCCCTTACGCCTCGGCATCGGATAGAGCTCATTCACTGCATTATGCTTGTATGCTTGCATCCAGAGCAATGGGAGCGAGAGATGCACCGAGAGGGACCACTGGTACCCCATGCCATGCCATGCCATGGCGCCAGCTGTGCTCCCCACGTGCCACTCACAGCTGTGCTCCCCACGTGCCACTCACAGCTGTGCTCCCCACGTGCCACTCACAGCTGTGCTCCCCACGTGCCACTCACAGCTGTGCTCCCCACGTGCCACTCACAGCTGTGCTCCCCACGTGCCACTCACAGCTGTGCTCCCCATGTGCCACTCACAGCTGTGCTCCCCACGTGCCACTCACAGCTGTGCCCCCCACGTGCCACTCACAGCTATGTTCCTCAGGTGCCACTCACAGATGCTGCGGTGTCTCGCCATTGGTCGGTGGGCATGACAGGTGGCAGCACTCTGGCGATGTTGGTGGCGCACTCAAAGACATTCACCATGAGGTCCTCCTCTGTCTCCTCGAATGCCCGGATCTGACACGTGCACATGCACACACATGCACACACATGCACACATGCACACACATGCACACATGCACACACATGCACACATGCACACACATGCACACACATGCACACACATGCACACATGCACACATGCACACATGCACACACATGCACACACATGCACACATGCACACACATGCACACACACATGCACACAGCATCATGCATGCATAAGCACATGCACACACATGCACATGCGCACGCAACACATGTATTGATGAGGCAAACAGGCAAACATGCAAACAGGCAAACATGCAAGCATGCAAACATGCACAGATGTGGATGTGGTGAGCATATGCACACTCGATGCCTACCCCCATATTTTCAACCCTCCTTTGCCGTCTACTTTCCCCTCTTCCCTTTCTCGTTCATTCCCCTCCTCTCCAACCTCCCATCCCAACTCCAACCCCCCTTCCTCTTCCAACCCCCCCTTTAAAACAACCCCTCCCAACCCAAACCAACACAATCCCTCCAGACCCAACCCAACAAAATCCTTCCCAACCCAACTCCAATCCCCCTTCCCCTTCCCCCTTCCCACCTCCCCCTCTCCTCTCCCCCTTCCCCGTGAGCCCCTCATACCCCCCCTGGGAGCGGACCTGCAGGCCCACGGTGAGGGAGTGGTGGGCGAGGTGGCCGTGGTAGAGGCGGGTGATGCGATCCCACAGGTAGTTGGCCGGGTGCAGCAGGTACCTGCACCGCACATGCATGGCACATGCACGGCACACGCATGGCACATGCACCGCACACGCATGGCACATGCATGGCACATGCATGGCACACGCATGGCACACGGGTCATGGGCGGTTGGCGCTTAAGTAGATCCAAAAAGGGGTGCTGCAGGCCGTGGCAGTTGAGCAGAGATGGCATGGGGTTTGCATGGTACCGAGTTGAGCAGAGATGACATGGGGTTTGCATGGTACCGAGTTGAGCAGAGATGACATGGGGTTTGCATGGTACCGAGTTGAGCAGAGATGACATGGGGTTTGCATGGTACCGAGTTGAGCAGAGATGACATGGGGTTTGCATGGTACCGAGTTGAGCAGAGATGGCATGGGGTTTGCATGGTACCGAGTTGAGCAGAGATGCCATGGGGTTTGCATGGTACCGAGTTGAGCAGAGATGACATGGGGTTTGCATGGTACCGAGTTGAGCAGAGATGACATGGGGTTTGCATGGTACCGAGTTGAGCAGAGATGACATGGGGTTTGCATGGTACCGAGTTGAGCAGAGATGACATGGGGTTTGCATGGTACCGAGTTGAGCAGAGATGCCATGGGGTTTGCATGGTACTGAGTTGAGCAGAGATGGCATGGGGTTTGCATGGTACCGAGTTGAGCAGAGATGACATGGGGTTTGCATGGTACCGAGTTGAGCAGAGATGACATGGGGTTTGCATGGTACCGAGTTGAGCAGAGATGACATGGGGTTTGCATGGTACAGAGTTGAGCAGAGATGACATGGGGTTTGCATGGTACTGAGTTGAGCAGCGATGCCATGGGGTTTGCATGGTACCGAGTTGAGCAGAGATGACATGTGGTTTGCATGGTACCGAGTTGAGCAGAGATGACATGGGGTTTGCATGGTACCGAGTTGAGCAGAGATGACATGGGGTTTGCATGGTACCGAGTTGAGCAGAGATGACATGGGGTTTGCATGGTACCGAGTTGAGCAGAGATGCCATGGGGTTTGAATGGTACTGAGTTGAGCAGAGATGGCATGGGGTTTGCATGGTACCGAGTTGAGCAGAGATGACATGGGGTTTGCATGGTACCGAGTTGAGCAGAGATGACATGGGGTTTGCATGGTATTGAGTTGAGCAGAGATGACATGGGGTTTGCATGGTACCGAGTTGAGCAGAGATGACATGGGGTTTGCATGGTACCGAGTTGAGCAGAGATGACATGGGGTTTGCATGGTACCGAGTTGAGCAGAGATGACATGGGGTTTGCATGGTACCGAGTTGAGCAGAGATGACATGGGGTTTGCATGGTACAGAGTTGAGCAGAGATGACATGGGGTTTGCATGGTACCGAGTTGAGCAGAGATGACATGGGGTTTGCATGGTACCGAGTTGAGCAGAGATGACATGGGGTTTGCATGGTACCGAGTTGAGCAGAGATGCCATGGGGTTTGCATGGTACCGAGTTGATCAGAGATGACATGGGGTTTGCATGGTACCGAGTTGAGCAGAGATGACATGGGGTTTGCATGGTACCGAGTTGAGCAGAGATGGCATGGGGTTTGCATGGTACCGAGTTGAGCAGAGATGCCATGGGGATTGCATGGTACTGAGTTGAGCAGAGATGACATGGGGTTTGCATGGTACCGAGTTGAGCAGAGATGACATGGGGTTTGCATGGTACTGAGTTGAGCAGAGATGACATGGGGTTTGCATGGTACCGAGTTGAGCAGAGATGACATGGGGTTTGCATGGTATTGAGTTGAGCAGAGATGACATGGGGTTTGCATGGTACCGAGTTGAGCAGAGATGACATGGGGTTTGCATGGTACCGAGTTGAGCAGAGATGACATGGGGTTTGCATGGTACCGAGTTGAGCAGAGATGACATGGGGTTTGCATGGTACCGAGTTGAGCAGAGATGACATGGGGTTTGCATGGTATTGAGTTGAGCAGAGATGACATGGGGTTTGCATGGTACCAAGTTGAGCAGAGATGACATGGGGTTTGCATGGTACCGAGTTGAGCAGAGATGACATGGGGTTTGCATGGTACCGAGTTGAGCAGAGATGCCATGGGGTTTGCATGGTACCGAGTTGATCAGAGATGACATGGGGTTTGCATGGTACCGAGTTGAGCAGAGATGACATGGGGTTTGCATGGTACCGAGTTGAGCAGAGATGACATGGGGTTTGCATGGTACCGAGTTGAGCAGAGATGACATGGGGTTTGCATGGTACCGAGTTGAGCAGAGATGACATGGGGTTTGCATGGTATTGAGTTGAGCAGAGATGACATGGGGTTTGCATGGTACCGAGTTGAGCAGAGATGACATGGGGTTTGCATGGTACCGAGTTGAGCAGAGATGACATGGGGTTTGCATGGTACCGAGTTGAGCAGAGATGCCATGGGGTTTGCATGGTATTGAGTTGAGCAGAGATGACATGGGGTTTGCATGGTACCGAGTTGAGCAGAGATGACATGGGGTTTGCATGGTACCGAGTTGAGCAGAGATGACATGGGGTTTGCATGGTACCGAGTTGAGCAGAGATGACATGGGGTTTGCATGGTACCGAGTTGAGCAGAGATGACATGGGGTTTGCATGGTATTGAGTTGAGCAGAGATGACATGGGGTTTGCATGGTACCGAGTTGAGCAGAGATGACATGGGGTTTGCATGGTACCGAGTTGAGCAGAGATGACATGGGGTTTGCATGGTACCGAGTTGAGCAGAGATGCCATGGGGTTTGCATGGTACCGAGTTGATCAGAGATGACATGGGGTTTGCATGGTACCGAGTTGAGCAGAGATGACATGGGGTTTGCATGGTACCGAGTTGAGCAGAGATGGCATGGGGTTTGCATGGTACCGAGTTGAGCAGAGATGCCATGGGGTTTGCATGGTACTGAGTTGAGCAGAGATGACATGGGGTTTGCATGGTACCGAGTTGAGCAGAGATGACATGGGGTTTGCATGGTACCGAGTTGAGCAGAGATGACATGGGGTTTGCATGGTACCGAGTTGAGCAGAGATGACATGGGGTTTGCATGGTACCGAGTTGAGCAGAGATGACATGGGGTTTGCATGGTACCGAGTTGAGCAGAGATGACATGGGGTTTGCATGGTACCGAGTTGAGCAGAGATGACATGGGGTTTGCATGGTACTGAGTTGAGCAGAGATGACATGGGGTTTGCATGGTACCGAGTTGAGCAGAGATGACATGGGGTTTGCATGGTACTGAGTTGAGCAGAGATGACATGGGGTTTGCATGGTACCGAGTTGAGCAGAGATGACATGGGGTTTGCATGGTACCGAGTTGAGCATCACTAGACCGCCATTCATGATGATCACAAGAACACACTTCCATGGAGATTCCATGTCAACCCACTCCTTGAAACCCACTTGCTCCACAAGTCAGAAGTCTAAATCGAAATTCCACTGTGGTAATGGATTAGGACAGCTAGTTGGGGATGCTACGACTGGAGTGTGATGTTTGAATGGAGAGGTGAGTGACGACTGACCTGGAAAGGTGGGTGACGGGACGACTGACCTGGAAAGGTGGGTGACGGGACGACTGACCTGGAAAGGTGGGTGAAGACTCGTCGATCGGGAAAGAGAGCTTCGAGCTGCACCTGCCGTGGCGGGCAGAGGGGGTGCGGCATGGAGTGAGAGGGAGAGGGAGAGGAGGGTGGGCATGTAGAGACAGAGGGAGCAATGAGCAAACAAGCAAATGAGCAATGAGAAATGAGCAGATGGTAAGGAAGACATGCAAAGGCATGCCTCTCATCGTGCCTCTCATCGTGCCTTGGCATAACGACCTGAACTTCCTTCCTGCGGCACGGGCAGCATGCAGAGAGGCCGGCAGGGGCAGCATGCAGAGAGGCGGCACGGGCAAGTAGTGGACCCACGCACAACTCATGCAGCACTGGCACACATGGCTGTCCGCGCCCAACAACTAAATGCACAGGCCAGTGCCGGTGCAATTAGCATGTGCTTCAGGTCATGATGGCCCAACCTCCACCCCCACCTGCACCCCAACCTGCACCCCCACCTGCACCCCCACCTGCACCCCCACCTGCACCCCCACCTGCACCCCAACCTGCACCCCAAGCTTGAGAGCCCGGGCAGCCAGCCCCACTGGCCCTGCTCTCAACGCGAGGGGTTCTTTCTCTGTACCCACCGCACCAATGTACCACTGTATGGGCGGCATGTACCTGCAGCATGAACGTACCTGCAGCATGAGCATACCTGCAGCGAGGGCACCACATACATACCTGCAGCGAGGGCACCACATACATACCTGCAGCGAGGGCACCACATACATACCTGCAGCGAGGGCACCACATACATACCTGCAGCGAGGGCACCACATACATACCTGCAGCGAGGGCATCACATACATACCTGCAGCGAGGGCATCACATACATACCTGCAGCGAGGGCACCACATACATACCTGCAGCGAGGGCACCATGTACCTTACCTGCAGCGAGGGCACGAGGTAGAAGTGCGGCACGAGGAAGTAGTCGGTGTAGAGCGTGGCGAAGCGCGCCATGCCCATCTCCTGCTGCTCCGCCTCACAAAACATGCCCCACGTGTCCGCCTTGGAGCTGCACACGGTGGGGTGGGGGGGGGAGGTAGTGGAAAGATAAGAGTGAAGAGAAATGGGAGAAGGGGGGGCTGTGGGGGTGAGGAGAGAGGGGGAAAGACAAGGGGGAGCAGGTTTGCGAGTGAGAAGATAATATTTTCTCAGGGTCGCGCACCTCTACTCAACGCACGAGCAATGAACTCGACAAACCAAGCAAGCTGGATTGGAACCAGAAAATGACATGTGCATGCTGACGTCATTCTCTCCCATGGTATGTACATGCTGACGTCACTCACTCCCATGACATGTGCATGCTGACGTCATGGCCGTCCCATCCATTGACAAGGCCTCGGTTGCGTGCCGGCGACCGGTGCACCGTCTGGGATATGGTGCTGGGAACAAGGGGGGTGGGGAGGGTATTTGAGAAAGGAGAAAGGAGGGTATGTGAGGCGGGCTTGTGAAAGGCAGTGGTGGATGGAAGTGACATGTGAAACAGGTGCGTTGGTTGATGGTGGCCAGCCCACCCCACACGAGCACAGTGCGCAACTCAGAGCAGAGTGGTTGCATGCATGGCGAGGCGACTTACTTAAAGGCCTCGAGGGGAATGGTCCAGGAGGTGCCGGGGAAGGGTTCACAGAAGAAGCGGAAGAGGAAGGAGTCGGGCGGGATGATGAGCGTGCGGTTGGTCAGCAGCGCGTAGCTGAAGGCCGAGATGAGCGCCATTATGCGGTTGCCCACCCCTGCAGGCGTGCAGCGGGGGAGGCCACAGCACAGGTGGAGAGGGGGAGGCCACGGCACAGGTGGAGAGGGGGAGGCCACGGCACAGGTGGAGAGGGGGAGGCCACGGCACAGGTGGAGAGGGGGAGGCCACGGCACAGGTGGAGAGGGGGAGGCCACGGCACAGGTGGAGAGGGGGAGGCCATGGCACAGGTGGAGAGGGGGATTTGAGGCGCAGCACGACCGCAACCATCCTCACCAGTGGCATACTTGCCTTACATACACACCAATGGCATACTTGCCTTACATACACACCAATGGCATACTTGCCTTACATACACACCAATGGCATACTTGCCTTACATACACACCAATGGCATACTTGCCTTACATACACACCAATGGCATACTTGCCTTACATACACACCAATGGCATACTTGCCTTACATACACACCAATGGCATACTTGCCTTACATACACACCAATGGCATACTTGCCTTACATACACACCAATGGCATACTTGCCTTACATACACACCAGTGGCATACTTGCCTTACATACACACCAATGGCATACTTGCCTTACATACACACCAATGGCATACTTGCCTCACATACACACCAATGGCATACTTGCCTTACATACACACCACCAATGGCATACTTGCCTTACATACACACCAATGGCATACTTGCCTTACATACACACCAATGGCATACTTGCCTTACATACACACCAATGGCATACTTGCCTTACATACACACCAATGGCATACTTGCCTTACGTACACACCAATGGCATACTTGCCTTACATACACACCAATGGCATACTTGCCTTACATACACACCAATGGCATACTTGCCTTACATACACACCAATGGCATACTTGCCTTACATACACACCAATGGCATACTTGCCTTACATACACACCAATGGCATACTTGCCTTACATACACACCAATGGCATACTTGCCTTACATACACACCAATGGCATACTTGCCTTACATACACACCAATGGCATACTTGCCTTACATACACAGCAATGGCATACTTGCCTTACTTACACACCAATGGCATACTTGCCTTACATACACACCAATGGCATACTTGCCTTACATACACACCAATGGCATACTTGCCTTACATACACACCAATGGCATACTTGCCTTACATACACACCAATGGCATACTTGCCTTACATACACACCAATGGCATACTTGCCTTACATACACACCAATGGCATACTTGCCTTACATACACACCAATGGCATACTTGCCTTACGTACACACCAATGGCATACTTGCCTTACATACACACCAATGGCATACTTGCCTTACATACACACCAATGGCATACTTGCCTTACATACACACCAATGGCATACTTGTCTTACATACACACCAATGGCATACTTGCCTTACATACACACCAATGGCATACTTGCCTTACATACACACCAATGGCATACTTGCCTTACATACACACCAATGGCGTACTTGCCTTACATACACACCAATGGCATACTTGCCTTACATACACACCAATGGCATACTTGCCTTACATACACACCAATGGCATACTTGCCTTACATACACACCAACGGCATACTTGCCTTACATACACACCAATGGCATACTTGCCTTACATACACACCAACGGCATACTTGCCTTACATACACACCAATGGCATACTTGCCTTACATACACACCAATGGCATACTTGCCTTACATACACACCAATGGCATACTTGCCTTACATACACACCAACGGCATACTTGCCTTACATACACACCAATGGATAAACCTCAACTGCTTTCTCACACGCTTCTTTGCACCCAGATCAGCCTTCCATCTATTCGCTCTCAAGAGCTTCACATCACACGATGCACTGCTGTGCCCCTCACCGCCACCTCTCCACACAGCACACCGTGCCGTGCTGCTGCACTCACTCGCTCTGCTCCTCTCCCCTCTTGTGTGCTCAGCTTTCTTTGCCCATGTGCACACCGCACTTCTCAGTGGCTCGGGGCCATCACACATTCCCATCCCAGCGCGCACCACACACAACAAACGAGCGTGCCGCTGCATGGTGGGCAGCATGAGCCTCTCGCCACTAATGATCCGTGCAAAGCTTGCGATAGCCGGGAGCAGGCGGCGCGTGGGATCCAGTCAGGATTGGGATCCAGTCAGGATTGGGATCCAGTCAGGATTGGGATCCAGTCAGGATTGGGATCCAGTCAGGATTGGGATCCAGTCAGGATTGGGATCCAGTCAGGATTGGGATCCAGTCAGGATTGGGATCCAGTCAGGATTGGGATCCAGTCAGGATTGGGATCCAGTCAGGATTGGGATCCAGTCAGGATTGGGATCCAGTCAGGATTGGGATCCAGTCAGGATTGGGATCCAGTCAGGATTGGGACCCCACATTTATCTTTTTCACATCTGAATTCGTTCTTAGAAAGATAATATCTCGTGGTTGTGCGGCTAACAATACATTCCTGCAGCTTACCATGGAAGGCGGGCGGCATGTAGAAGAGATACTTGCAGTTGCCCAGCCCCTCTATGCCGTCCTTCCACCCCATGGCCCTGCTCCCCCCCGCACAGGGATTGGTGGGGCGATGGGTGCAGAGATGGGTGGGGCGATGCAAGAAAGGCGTGGAATAGGAACGGCAGAGGCATGGGCGAGGAATGGAGGACGCCTGGATTAGAAACGGCAGAGGCATGGACTAGGAATGGCAGAGGCATGGACTAGGAATGGCAGAGGCATGGACTAGGAATGGCAGAGGCATGGACTAGGAATGGCAGAGGCATGGACTAGGAATGGCAGAGGCATGGACTAGGAATGGCAGAGGCATGGACTAGGAATGGCAGAGGCATGGACTAGGAAGGAAGGCTCACGGGTTGCGGTAGAAGGCTCACGGGTTGCGGTGGTAGAAGGCTCACGGGTTGCGGTAGAAGGCGAGCCAGTCGTGGACCTGCGTGCAGCGGCGGTGCATCCGACGGTACTCCGACAGGCGCCGCCTCAACGCCATCGATGGCAGCAGCTGACGGTCGGGGCGCTGCCATGCACGCAGAGAAGGAGGCGCGACGCAGAGGCCATGCACAAGGGCGGGGCGAGTTAGTGAGTGAGGCTCGTCACATACATGCATCTCACCGTGACATACATGCATCTCACCGTGACATACATGCATCTCACCGTGACATGCATGCATCTCACCGTGACATACATGCATCTCACCGTCACATGCATGCATCTCACCGTGACATGCATGCATCTCACCGTGACATGCATGCATCTCACCGTGACATGCATGCATCTCACCGTGACATACATGCATCTCACCGTGACATACATGCATCTCACCGTCACATACATGCATCTCACCGTCACATACATGCATCTCACCGTGACATACATGCGCATCTCCCATTGGCTCCAGCATCTGTCCCCTGCCCGCCGCGTGTGCCGTTTAACTCCGTCCACCCACACCCAAGGGCCCGCCATGCCCCCACGCGCGCCCACGTGCATGCGCTCGCGCCCATCGCTGCTGCCGTCGTCGTACCCGCCACCGCCCCCCTCACTGCCTTGCCCATCCGCCAGCCTGCGTCGCCCACCCGTGCCTCGCCTGCCCTCCCCTCGCCTGCGCTCCTCTCCGCCCACTGAACCTCCTCGCTCCTCCGCCACCTCCCTTCCCCCGGACGCTTCCCACCTCCCCTCCCGCGTCCGCTCCCCCTGCAATTCCCACCGCGCGCCCCTTGGAGACCGCCCTCGCGTCCCCCCCTCGTCGCCGCCACGCGCACGCTGCTGTGAGTGCCGCCCTGACAACCACTCGCCCACATCGTCGCCGTCAGCGCCTTCACTCTCACCGTCACCTCCGTCACTGTCACTTCCGTCACTGTCACTTCCGTCACTGTCACTTCCGTCACTGTCAGCGCGTTCGAGTGAGCCCCCAACCACACGATCGCTCATTCCATCTCCCCTCGCGTCCGTGTCGACCCCATACCCCCTCCAGGCCTCGCCGTTCCCACCCGCGCGCCATGCACGGTCATCCCGCGCCTCACTGTCCGAACCATTTCGCCGCCATGCCCCCCCAACCAGCTCGCCAGGCCTCGCTCTCGCTAAAGCCCCGCTCACGACCGGCCCTTCACCAGCGGCGGCAGCGGCGGCGGCGAACATCAGCAGCGCCGCCGCAACGCGCGCGACAGCCGCTGTGGACCGCCGAGCGGAGGGCGGCCCAGATGGCGCCATCAAGTCACGAGGGCGTGGCGCGAGAGATTCGCACCTCACAGTATTTCTGGCCCCCAAAACATGGCCGATACTTTGAGGTATCCTACGTGAGCTATCTATGAACAATGCCCTAATGCAGGGATCTATGCTAAGAAGGCCGGGCCTCGGATCCGAGCAAGGGGAGGCATCCCAAGCGAAAAAAGGTAACAGTAAGGAGCTGGCAGGGGCACGAGAAGGGACAGGCCCGCGAAACTGCGCGGCGTCGAAATAGCCCAACGTAGGCCGTGATACGAAATACCACCTCCTGTGTTAGGTGCATGGTTACACCGCAAATATGTCCAGCCTTGCAGGACCATCGAATTCTGCCGAAACAATGTTACAATGTAGCATGTTCTCAGTTATCGGCACACCATGAAGCTTTTCTGTACATTGATCGTGGGTTTGTGCCCAGGGTTCTTGATTCGTTTTAGGGCACGCTGCCTGATCCGAGTTGTTGTGGCCCACTACACCCTGCCACGACAGTGTGCCTTGAAAGTCACACCCAAGAAATGGCAGTGTATTTTTTTCTAGAGGTCGGATCTCAGAAAATCCAAAAACACTTCCTTGCTAGGTACGTTCACTAGCAATAAGGGCGCGTAACCATTTTGCACCCGACGGTTCAAACCGTGGACCGTCCGGGCTGGTGAAGGGTAACGTGTTTCGCAAAATGTCGTAGAGGTGTTCGCAAGGGTGTTGGCGACATCGCCAGGAATTCGGACAGTCGTGACGCTTTCCCCCCTCTTCAATGGTCCAAATCTGAACCTTGGACAGTCCGAAGCCCAAACGAACGGTCCAACAGTCCTTGCACACGATTGGCGCGCGAAAACCAAATAAAAATAAAATAGTCGAGTTGCCTCATCAAATGTCAACAACCTGGACCACGGCTACACAAATTGACATTGAACTCACACAAACATCCCACCACCAATACATAAAGCAGTGACATGACGCTCCAGAACCATCCCACCTGCCTCTGTACCCAACCATGGATCACTCAAGCACTGCCCAAAACACCCAACCGGACAACACCTCTCCGAACTCCCCGCCATCTGCACCACCCGATGCTCCCACGCCTGGGCCTACTGTTCTCGAAACGCAAGAGTCTCAGATACCAGGCCCTCTAACACAAACGCTGCTCCATTCGCTACAACCACCATCACACCCGCTGACTGGTGGGTTTATTAGATCCCCTCCACGAGTGCCTCTTACGATGCCGACGAGGACTACGGCCTCGGCGCCGCCGTGACCGACGCTGGAGCTCTAGGAGAGGTAGAGGAGGAACCCGCGGAGCAAGAGAGCGCTCCAACCACCAACACTGCTGGAGCCTCTCGCCGTTCTACCGCCATGAACAACCCTCGCTGGAAGCCTGAAGAAGAATGCGATGTGCTGGCGACCTTCATCGACCTCGACGCCCAGATACGTGCGCGCACGGCCCAGCAGGGACGCAACTGGTACCCCTTGGTCCAGCGGGAGTTGTGGAAGCGTCATCCCACCTGGCGTCACGACGTGGCGGCACTGAAGGCAAAATACAACCGCCTAAAGGAGACGTGGCGGCGTATCAACGACCGTATCAAGCGCTCGGGGGAGGGCCGCACAAATGGACTGCCGCCTTGGTACCATCTTGGCGAACGTCTCTGGGGTGAGCGCCCCAGCAGTGTTCCCCCTGTCCTTGCAGGCACCGGACTACCACCAGCAGCCCCACTAGCGGCGACAGCTGCGCCGACGATGAATAACACTCGCGCCACTGCTTGAGCGGGTCCAACTCCACGGCCGACGAATCGTACAGCTACAACGACCGGTGCGCCAACGACTATGCCCGGAATTAATACGGCGATCACGGCTGCCCCCACGACTACTGCGCCAAATGCAACGGGCGCCACAAATACAGTGCCGGCAGCATATACTACTGTGGTCAACACGGCGGCGCCACGTGCTACCCCTCCTCTCACGCCGACCCCTGGCGCGGCTTTGCAGACGACGGCACCTGCGGTTGCAGAGACAGCGCCTACGACGCTTGTTCCGTCAACGTCAGAACGCCGCAACCCTGACCCTCCCTCACCCGCTTCGCCTGTTGGTGCCTCCACCCCATCTCGCCGCGGCCCTGCCAATCCACTGTTGCCTGATACCATACCGCCGAGCAGCGGAGAGTCCCCCAGCTCTGTTACGCTCCCGTCAGGTGCGATGACGGGTGTCTCGATCCGCGGTCAGCGCCTCACTTGGGGAGCACGCCCTCCGTCTGAGGGTGGTGTGGGGTGTTCGAGGCATGCGTGGTATCAGTATCCACGCAAACAAGACGAGGACAGCCACGGCAAAAAGGGGAAAGCGACCAAACGTGGGGTTGGTCGCAAGGCTGCTGGCAAGGCGAAATCGGCAAGCACGGTGGAGATAATGAGGGATCTCTACGACCGTTTTGACAAGCGACAGGTTGAGAAGTGGGAAGACTTCAAAGCACTTACCTGGGAGGTGTTCCGCGGCATTGCGGATGAGCGACGCTATAGGAGGCGTAGATCGCCGCAGTCCACCTCCTCATCCGAAGACGAGGTTTGAACCCGCGCACCTCAGGGCCGGTAAGACGAAGAGCCGCCGCGGGACCCTCCAGCCACCATCGATGGCGCTCGCGCGGGGGCCCGAGCCGATCCCGACTCCCTATAGGTAGCTCAATGTTGTGCATTGCGACGCATGCACTCACAACTTGTGGCACGCGCTCGCTGTGGCACTCCATCCAGCAGTCCAAAATCCGCCACTTGCTTTCAGCCTCCTATTCACTTTCTCGGTCACCATTCTCTGCCTTGACTGCTGTGTGTTCCACTTGTCTTGTGGTGCTCGGAGTGCACGACCTGGTGTAGCTTGCCACGGCACACAAGTGTAGCTTTTGAGTCCGTATGCCGCGTCAGAGACGAGCATGTAGTTGGCCATCTCCCCAGCCTACAGCCGACGCTTCAGCAAGGAGTTGTTGAATACCCGGGCGTCATTGACGCTGCCGGGGTATCCCGCATTGTAGTCCCAGATGATGCCGTTTGAGTCGCATGCTAGCTGTAGTATTATAAAGTAGAAACCTTTGCGATTTTTTAAGTCCACCTTGTCCCTGCCGAACCGTCCTCACTCTATGTATGCCCCATCTAGAGCCTCAATTACACCCGGTCTCCCGCCGTCATAGCGGAATTCCTCTTCAATCTCGGCCAATTGGTCTACCGTAGGCCATGAAACCCAAAGCACAATTCTCTGGGCATGCTGCGGCACCACCCCAAACTGCAATCCGAGTTGGCGATATGTTGCACCCGTCCCGAGATAAACGAGAGTCATGGCGACACACGTTTCAATAGGAATAACGCACTGTCTATCGCCATTCTTACTGATCCACGCGTCAACGAGGTAATCGAACATTCGCCGATTAACTCTGAAGGTGTCGGTGAACACTTGGTGTGGCACTCCACCGAGAAGAAAGTCCCACCGCTCTCTCTGATTCTCCCAGTCTAGCTGCATAGTGTTGCGCTCACCGTCTTCGAGCAGAAGGAGCACATCTGCGAGGTAGTCGTAAGATGGTTGCACAATGAACCCCGGGTACCTTCTGTACAGTAGGTGTAGTACAGAGAGCAAGAGCCGGCGCGGCATGATGGTATGCAGAGAAGAGTCGCTGCTCGTAAGTTGTGTCTGCCACTTTGTGTGTTTTTGGTTGTCGCAAGGCTGGAGGGGTTCGATGACTTTGGATGTTTGAAATCGAGGCACGCATTGTGCTGGCGAAAATTGCGAATGGTCGTACAGTGCCGTTCACGAGGCTATAGTAGTCGCGAAACTGTACAACCACAAAAAAGTGCCACGTTTGCCTCCGGACAGACCAAAGTTGCAAAAATCCAAATCGGACGGTTCAGTTCTCGATAATAGGAGTGTCCGCTTCGATATAAGCGGACTGTACTGAAAAAATCGTAAAATGCAAAATGGTTACGCTACAAGCAACTGTTTGTGCTGGAGATGATAACTGTGGTGTGCCAAGTATTTGGCCGATTCTCGAAATTTCAGTGTCACAAACGCCAATGACTTAGCCAATTCTGGAGATTTCATTGTGACAATGCCAATGACTTATGGGCACATTTCGGCTAAGAGGAAAAGCCGCGCAATTAGTGAAAAAATGCCAAGGGAAAATTCTGCAGGGTGCCTGCCATCACCGTAAAGGTGCGTTTGCCGTGGACCTTTTGTAGCCCTTCCTGGCGATGACAAGATGGACGCCCAAAACCCAATTCTAACAGGGTGGGTCTGAAAAATCACCCTGAAATGCAGGGCAAACAGGGTAATAAGCCCTGATATCTTGAGCCCTGTTTGTGCCCTCTCTCGATCAATCCTGCGAAGGATAGATATTTGGCATGCAAGAGTGGCGCTGTTCTTCTGGTGTTAAAATGTCAAATACGGCCATCGTGGAAGCTTCATTCCGCATCACTGATGCGCTTATCATGGTTCGATTTAGGGTGCTGAGTTCCGAAGTTGAGCGGATCAATTTAACCACGGAAACCTACAGAACAGCACAAATTGGACGCATCAACTTAAAGCTGCAGTCTACATTCAAAGTGGTGTTTTTTGGGGGTATTTTTTATGCCCACCATTTCGTGCGGCCTGATTGGAGAACGAAGTCAGCATGTTTCAGAAACACCGCAGCGACGAACTCAGTCAGGAAACGCGAATCCAGCCCAACTTCGTGCTGACGCGTGGTTTGGGGGAAGGGTCTGCGGAAGGGCGGGAAACAACCTGGGGAGTTCTGTTTCGAGCGGAAAGAACCCCAACCCCCTCTCTCCACCCCCCTCAACCGTTAGCTTTGCAGGAAAGGGGGCCGAGTCCAAAACCTGGTCACCCTGTTTTCAAGTGATAAACTCAGGCCTCCCGCTCGTAGTATGTAGACCGCAAGTTTAAGGGCGTGGATCATTTTAACAACCACGTCCAATTATCGACCATATGGTTGGGTCTGGCGAAAAGAAGGGTGTAACAGAGATGCGAAGGGTGCGAGATTTCTAAGCTAATCTATTCGCCAGCACGTGGGGCACCCACTAGAAACCACCCCCACTAAGCAGAAACATTTGTTCCCAGTTTAGGCATTCGAAACGGGTGTGGGATAATGGGGGGAGCGGAGATGAGTAGAGTGTTAGGCAAACGCAATCGAGGGTAAATATTGGAAGTCAAACGATTTCCCCTTTTATAGTATAGGTGTAAGTAGAGGCCCTAAAAGCCTTACAAGTAATACAATTATTTTTTGGTCAAGTCAGGGTGACTACTATGCATGCTGGTCAATGGGGTTTCCCTAAATTCTTCGCAATCGCCAGAAACAACCATCTTTCCGGCCATTCAGCGTGGTCGTTAAAATGTTCCACGCCCTAACCGCGCCATGGTTCCCCGTTTCTTTCTCACCTGGCAAATGGTCCGCATCACTGATGCGGGGCTGCAACAAGAATCCCCCCAATTTCTTGTCAGTAAGCGTAAACCCCCAATTTGGGTCCATGATCAAGAAAATCTTCGCAAATTATTCTAAACCCTATTACGTTAGAGTTTCTTAGCTTTTGTACATGTCGCACGCATAAAACATAAGCCTCAGTGATTAACTGTCATTTTAAGTCGTCATAATTTTTTTGCAGAAGCTTAACGAGCCCCCAAAAAAAAAAACTTGCAGTTGGGTGGAGGTTGGTCGCGAGAGAGAGTTTACCTTCAGTAAGCATTTTGCCAGACCCTTCAGAATTTGGGCAGACCTAAATATAGCTGAGTTGGAAAATACGAAATTGCGCGCGGTTAGATTTTGGCCTTCATAGCAGCGTCCAAGGCAGCCTACGGTTAACAAGGGTATGAAGGTACTTGGAAACAGACCTAGTAGTGTTGTAGCATCACAATTTACAGTGCTTGTCAAAACATATATGCTTATATGTTATGTAGGCTATATGGCTGTTAGCACTAGGGGGTACAGAATTCCTCTCGATGTTGTTGTACTACCCCTCCCTTGACCTAACGATCTCAATTCCTCCTAGCTAATCTCGAAATGGTATAGAGAGGGTCCTTCCTAAGGACCATTGTTTTTAGAGGGCCCACCACTTAGTGCTGTTCCTGCCCGAATTTCTGCCCTGCCCTGCCCTTCCCCGTGCCTTCCCGCTGCCCTGCCCTGCCGCGCGCAGTCCGTACAGCCCGCGCGCCGCTCGCGCGCAGCCCGTTTAGCCCGTGCGCCACCCGTGCGCAGCCCGTACAGCCCGCGCGCCGCCCGCGCGCAACCCATACAGCCCGCGCGCCGCTTGCATGCAGCCCGTACAGCCCGCGCAAGGCCCGCGCACAGCCCGTACAGCCCGCGCCAGGCCCGCACGCAGCCCATACAGCCCGCGCCAGGCCCGCGTGCAGCCAGTACAGCCCGCGCTAGGCCCGCGCGCAGTCCGTACAGCCCGCACCAGGCCCGTGCGCACCTGCCCTGCCGCCCGCGCACCTGCACTGGCCCTGCACCTCGCCGGCACAGTGTCCCTGCTGCCCTACTGCCGCCTGTACTGCTGTGGCTGCACTATTGCTGCTGCCTACGCTACTGCTGCTGCTGCACTGCTGCTATTGCCCTGCGCCGTGTTGTGCCAGCAAGCGCGGCTGCTCTGCCCTGCCTGCACGTGTGAGCTCTGCCCCGTGCACCTGCTCCGCGCTGCTGCTCTGCACGAGCGGCTGCCCTACTTTGCCCCACGCTGTTGCACTGCTCGTCACGCGCCACCTTACACTGCCCTACCCGCGCGCTGCCCTGCTGGCCGCAGCCCTACCCTGCCCTGCCTGCGCGTCGCCCTGCTGGCCGCCGCCCTGCTTTGCCCTGCCTACACACTGCCCTGCTACTAGCGCGCTCACCTGCCTTGCCCGCGATGGCTACTCGCAGTGTCCTCTCGTTCGATGCAGAGGGCCGTCCAATAGAGTTCGACGCGTGGCTAGATGACCTGCAGCTGTACTTACTGAGCGATTCTAGGGACGGTGTCTCGCTGTTTGACCTCACGTCTGGAGCCTCTCTCGCCCCTTCCGCCACAGCTGACAGTGCGACTCGCTCACAATGGCTTACCCGTGACGCTGCTGCTCGCCTAGCCGTTCGCAACCACCTGCCGTTAGCCGAACGCGCTCACTTTGGCCAGCACAAGACTGCTAGAGCCCAGTACGACGCTGTAGTCGCTCGTTACTCCTCCCCGGCCACTGCTGCTCTAGGCCGTCTTCTACTGCCCTACCTGTTCCCCGAGCTGTCCGCCTTTGCCACAATCGTCGACCTCGTCACTCACCTTCGCACTAGTGACACTCGCTACCGTGCCGCGCTTCCCGCCGAGTTTCTAGCCAAGAACCCTCCTCCCATGTACATCACTCTCTACTTCATAGTCACCCGCCTCCCTGACTCTCTTATCGCAGTCAGAGACCTCCTTCTCGCCCTTGACCCCACATACCTCATTGTCGACCTGCTCGAGAAGCACCTCCTTGCAGCTGAGACCAGCATAGTCACTGTAGGCGCTTCTCGTGGCACTCCTCGCACTCCCTTCTTTGAGGGGTGTTCGCCCTCCCCCCTTGTCCCCTCAGTCGCCTCTGCTGCAGCTGTTGACTACCTTCGTGCTGAGGAGGTAGGAGCTGCGTCAGCTCCTAGTGGGAGGCGCCGCAGCGGCAGGGGCAACGGAGGCAGGGGTGGTGGGGGTGGCACCGGTGGAGGCGGTGGTGGGGGCGGTGGAGGCGGTGGAGGTCGCGGTGGTGGCGGAGGGAGTGGTGGTGGGGGTGGAGGCGTAGGTGGCGGCGGTGGTGGCGGCAGTGGGAGTGGTGGCGGCGGCAGTGGTGGCGGCAGTGGGAGTGGAGGCGGCGGCAGTGGTGGCGGCCGGGGTGGTACCGGTCAGAGGGGAAGCTTTGGCGATGGTCAGAGGCAGCAGCAGCAGCGTCAGCGTGAGACCCCTTCGCCCCAGGAGCTTCGTGAGTGGTTTGCTCAGCGTGGGGCGGCTGGGGGTAGTGGTCGCTGCCCGTATGTCATTCGCACAGGGGACCGCTCTGGTCAGACATGCGGGAAGTTTCACACACAGCACCGCTCCTTCTCCCGTCTTGACGACGCCTTTCGCGCAGAGTTTCCCGACGCGACTGAGCTCCCCCGCTGGGCAGAGCTGCTTAGGCAGGGTGTGGATATCTTTGCTCTTGATTATGATGCTATCCTTGCTGCCATGTATGCATTGACTGTTAGTGCTGAGGGTGACTGTTACCTGTGTATGCCGCCCGACCCAGGTATAGAGGCTGCTGCTTTAGGTGCTAGTGAGTCTGCTCTCTCTGGTACTGCGCCTGCTGCAGCCTTGCACACCTTCACGGTTGACACAAGTGCTTCCCGCTGTTTCTTTCTCGACAACACCACAATCACACCACTCCCTGCACCTGTTGCTGTCTCTCTGGCTGACCCCTCTGGGGGCCCAGTCCTTGCACGTTCCTCCACTGTTCTCCCGTGTCCGGCGGTTCCGTCTGACTCACTGTCAGGTCTTCACCTCCCCTCGTTCTCTACGAACTTGGTGAGAAACGCCGTCCTTCAGGATGAATGGGTTGATACCTTCACCCCTGGAGGACAGCGTGTGGCGATCTGTACGTGCTCCCGGACTGGCCGGCACCTGGCCACGTTCACCCGTCGGCCTGGGTCGAGTCTGTACACACTGACTACTGCGCCTCCTCAGGTAGCTGCGTCTGCGTCTGCGTCAGGTCAGCTAGCGCCCCCCTACTCGTGTCGCGCCCTGTCGCACAGGACCCTCCTTTGGCACCACCGCCTTGGTCACCCCTCCGTGCCACGCCTCCGTGGCATGCACTACCGTCTCCTTGTCTCCGATCTTCCCGGGTCTCTGCCTCCCCTCCCACCCTCGCCTGCCCCTCCCTGCCTTCCCTGTGTCGAGGGGCGGCAGCGCGCCGCTCCTCACTCCTCCTCGTTTCCCCCGACGACTGCTCCCCTGCAGACTCTCCACATGGACGTGTGGGGCCCAGCCCGCGTCCGTGGACAGGGCCGCGAGCGCTACTTTCTGCTGGTTGTTGACGACTACTCGCGTTACACGACGGTCTTAACCTTGCGCAGCAAGGGGGAGGTCCTTAATGTTTTGATCCTTTGGATCCGCGCTGCCCGTCTCCAAATCCACGAGCGGTTCCACACGGACCTTCCAGTCCTGCGTCTGCACTCGGTGAGTTTTCCTCCGACCTCTTGCGGGACTTTTGTCGTGGGGAAGGCATTCGCCAGTCGTTCACGCTTCCGGCCTCTCCGCAGCAGAATGGGGTTGCTGAGCGCCGCATTGGCTTAGTCATGGAGGTCGCTCGTACCTCCATGATCCATGCGGCTGCCCCCCACTTTCTCTGGCCGTTTGCGGTCTGGTACGCTGCGCATCAGCTCAACCTCTGGCCCCGTGTCTCCTTGCCGGAGACCTCGCCTACACTGCGTTGGACGGGGAAGGTTGGCGATGCGTCGGTGTTCCGGGTCTGGGGCTCCCGTGCCTTTGTCCGCGATACGTCCGCGGACAAGCTCTCCTCTCGCGCCATTCCCTGCGTCTTAATTGGCTTTCCCCCTGACGCGCCTGGCTGGCAGTTTTACCACCCCACCTCGCGCCGTGTCCTGCCCTGTCAGGACGTCACGTTCGACGAGTCGGTTCCCTTTTACCGTCTCTTCCCCTACCGCACTGCCCCTCTCCCCCCCCCGCCGCTCTTCCTCGCACCAGGTCCTCCTCCGGTAGACCCCCTCCCCCCTCAGGGTCCTGCTCCCTCAGGTGTGCCTCAGGTAGACCCTGTTGAGCCTGTCGAGGTCGCTGTCGACTCTGGTGCTGCTAGGGGTACTGTGTCTGGGGGTGCTGAGCCTGAGCGTGTGGAGCCTTGGGGTGCTGAGCCTGAGCCTGCGGAGCCTGGGGGTGCTGAGCCTGGGGTTGCTGAGTCTGAGGGTGCGGAGCCTGGGGGTGCTGAGCCTGAGCGTGCGGAGCCTGGGAGTGCTGAGCCTTGGGGTGCTGAGCCTGGGGGTGCTGAGCCTGGAGGTGCTGAGCCTGGGGGTGCTGAGCCTGAGCGTGCTCACGCCGGGAGCCTCTCTCTCCACCGCAGCTGTGCGAGTGGTTTGCTCGGCGCTGGAGCCTTCGGAGTGGCGCTGCTGGAGCTGGGGGACCTGCCGTTGGAGGCCTTGGAGCTGGAGGCACTGGAGCTGCTGGTCCCGGAGGTGCTCGTACTGGAGGTCCTGGAGCTGCTGGAGCTGGAGGTGCTGCAGGCGTTGGAGCTGGAGGTGCTGGAGCTGGAGCTGCTGGAGGTGCTGGAGCCGCTGGTCCCGGAGGTGCTCGTACTGGAGGTACTGGAGCTGCTGGAGCTGGAGGTGCTGCAGGAGTTGGAGCTGGAGACACTGGAGCTGGAGCTGCTGGAGGTGCTGGAGCCGCTGGTCCCGGAGGTGCTCGTACTGGAGGTACTGGAGCTGCTGGAGCTGGAGGTGCTGCAGGTGTTGGAGCTGGAGGCGCTGGAGCTGGAGCTGGTGGGGCTGCTAGCGTTGGAGCTGGAGACCCTGGAGCTGGAGGTGCTGGCCCTGGGGGTGCTGGTGCTATCGGTGCTGGTTCTGGAGGCACTGTGCGGCCGCGACCGTACTTCGTTCCGCTGCTTCAGTAGGTTCTTGGTCTCCCGCCTTTTACTGGCCTTACTCCTCCCTTACTGTGTCCACCTCCTGACCAGTCGCAGCCGTAGTTACAGACAGCCTCCCCACTGCCTGCTCCTTCTCCCTACACTGAGCATCCAGGAGGTCCTACAGAGTGTCGTGAGCCTGCGTCTCGTCCTACGTCGCCTGTCCGCGCTGTTCGCACTGGTCGTCGTGTTCCGCGTCAGCGTCCTCCTCCTGTCCCTGGCACGCACCAGTTGGCACTTCGTCCTTCCTCTGGTCCACAGCGTGTCCCTCTGCCATCTCCTCTTGCGTCCTCTCTTCCTGACATTCCTGACCCGCCGTCAGACCTTGCTCGTGCTGCCAGTCTTACTGTCACACGTCTTCTAGCCACTGTTGTCACTAACCCTTCGTTTGAGTCCACTGCTACGTCTGCCCTAGTTGCTGAGCTTGTTGACTTTGTTGCCGCCTGTCGCCTCGACTACGCCGCTAGCCTTGTTGCTGAGTCTGAGTCTGTCTGTCCTCCGTCCGTCGGGGGTGAGTGTGCTCTTGGCACGGACGTCCTTGAGGACATGCATGAGGACTCTGAGTGTTTTGCAGCTGCTGTACCTCATCTGGTGTCCATGCTGATTGTACCCCTGTCCAGACCCGGATGCACCAGACATCCCGACCCCGCGCTCTTACGCAGAGGCGATTACGGGTCCCTACTCCTCTCAGTGCCAGACAGCCATGGACGCAGAGATGGCATCCTGGAAGTCCACAGGCACTTACGTCGACGAGGTTCCCCCTCCTGGGGCGAACATAGTCGATGGCATGTGGATTTTTAGGGTGAAGCGACCGTCGGGTTCTCCGCCTCTCTTCAAGGCGCGTTACGTTGCACGAGGCTTCAGTCAGCGACAGTGAGTTGACTTCTTCCAGACCTTCTCCCCTACCCCGAAGATGACCACTCTTCGGGTACTGCTGCACGTCGCCGCTCAGCGTGACTACGAGCTTCACTCTCTTGACTCCAGCACAACTTTCTTACAGGGCAGCCTGCACGAGGAGATCTGGCTGCACCGCCCACCTGGCTTCACTGGGTCGTTTCCTGCAGGTACCCAGTGGAGCCTCCGGCGGCCAGTCTACGGTCTCCGCCAGGCACCCCGTGAGTGGCACGACATGTCAAACATTATATGTTTATATTGTGTAGGCTATAGTGGGTTTAGCCTTAGGGGGTACAGCTTTGTTAGGGTTTCCTACTTGTATCCCCCTCCTACCTAGTTTCATGCATTCTCGTTCCATTCTGGATTCTAACATGGTATCACGAGCCTAGGTTGCTACCTAGGACCGCTTTCTACTATGGGCCCACTATTCCGCTAGAAGCGCCCTCGTGCGCCCTACCTTACGTGCGCCCTCGTGCGCCTTTCTCTGCTAGTGCGCCTTCGTGCGCCCTCGTGCGCCCTCGTGCGCCTTTCTCTGCTAGTGCGCCTTCGTGCGCCTTCGTGCGCCCTCGTGCGCCCTCGTGCGCCCTCGTGCGCCCTCGAGCGCCCTCGTGCGCCCTCGAGCCGCCCCTGCAGGTCCGTCAGGCCCCCGAGCCGCCTCTGCAGACCCGTCAGGCCCCCCCCCGAGCCGCCTCTGCAGGCCCGTCAGGCCCGAGAGCCGCCCTTGCAGACTCGTCAGGCCCGCGCGCAGCCTCTGCCCGACCGCGCGCCGCCCCTGCAGGCTCTCGCCGCCCGCCGCGTCGCCCTGCCCGCGGCGTCGCCGCCTGCCCGCGGCGTCGTCACCTGCCCGCGACGTAGCCCCTGCCCGCGGCGTCGTCGCTTGCCCGCGGCGTCGTCGCCTGCCTGCGGCGTCGTCGCCTGCTCGCGACGTAGCCCCTGCCCGCGACGTCGTCGCCTGCCCGCGGCGTCGTCGCCTGCCCGCGGCGTCGTCACCTGCTCGCCGCGTCGCCCTGCCCGCGGCGTCGCCACCTGCTCGCGGCGTCGCCCTGCTCGCGGCGTCGTCACCTGCTCGCCGCGTCGCCCTGCTCGCGGCGTCGTCACCTGCTCGCCGCGTCGCCCTGCCCGCGGCGTCGTCACCTGCCCGCCGCGTCGCCCTACCCGCGGCGTCGCCACCTGCCCGCCGCGTTGCCCTGCTCGCCGCGTCGCCCTGACCTAATCCGCGCCTGGCCTCTGGAGCAGCCGCCCCTGCAGCAGCCGCCCCTGGCCACTGGAGCAGCCGCCACTGCAGGAGCCGCCCCTCGCCCCTGGAGCAGCCGCCCCTGCAGCAGCCGCCCCTGGCCCCTGGAGAAACCACCGCTGCAGCAGCCGCCCCTGGCCCCTGGAGCAGCCGCCACTGCAGCAGCCGCCCCTGGCACCTGGAGCAGCTGCCGTCGCGGCCCGGCTTGCCCTGCAGCAGCTGCCGCGGAGCTCCCTGCTGCGGCCCGGCCCCGCCCTGCAGTTGTAGCGGCCCCGCTGTCGCCACCGTCTTGCGCCTGCCGCGCCGACCACTGGTGAGCATTGCCCTGCCAGCACTGCTACCGCTGCTACTGCTGCTACTGCCTTTTCTACTCCCACTGCTACTGCTCCTGCTGTTACTGCTGTTACTGCCGCTACTGCTGCTACTGCTGCTCCTGGCGTGGCCAGATGCAGCTCCAGGGCCGTGCGCGTGAGTCCCTCACGCCCCAGCAGCTTCGTGAGTGGTACGCTAGTTGGGGCTGTCGGGGTGGCCGTAGTGGTAGTCGCTCTGGAGTGGGTCGGTCGGGAGCTTCTGGTAGTGGACAGGTGCAGCTGCCGTGTCCTCTTTCGCCCCAGCAGCTTCGTGCGTGGTACGCTAGTTGGGGCTGTCGGGGTGGCCGTAGTGGTAGTCGCTCTGGAGTGGGTCGGTTGGGAGCTTCTGGTAGTGGACAGGTGCAGCTGCCGTGTCCTCTCTCGCCCCAGCAGCTTCGTGAGTGGTACGCCAGTTGGGGCTGTCGGGGTGGCCGTAGTGGCAGTCGCTCTGGAGTGCGTCGTTCGGGAGCTTCTGGTAGTGGACAGGTGCAGCTGCCGTGTCCTGTGAGTGAGGCTGCCGCTCTAGGTGCTAGTGCGTCTGTTGCCCTAGGTGCTGGTGAGGCTACCACTCCCGGTACTCGCGTGTCTGCTACCCCAGGTGCTGGTGAGGCTGCTGCTCTAGGTGCTCGTGAGTCTGCGCCCCCTGGTACTGAGTCGACTGAGGCACTGCACACCTTCACTCTGGACTCAGGTGCTTCTCGCTGTTTCTTTCGTGACCGCACTGCCCTTGAGCCGCTTGCTCGGCCAGTTGCTGTCTCCCTCGCTGACCCCTCTGGGGGTCCGGTCATTGCGACCTCCTCCACTGTCCTTCCTTGTCCTGCGGTCCCGTCGGGCACACTGTCAGGTCTCCACCTCCCCTCGTTCTCTACGAACTTGGTGGCGGGTTGTGCGCTCCAGGACGGGGGTGTTCACCAGTTCACCCCTGCCTACGAGCGCGTGACACACTGCACGTGTGCTCGGACGGGCCGTCACCTGGCTACCTTCACTCGGCAGCCGGGGTCGGACCTGTACACACTGACCACTGAGTCCCCTCAGGTAGCTGCGTCTGCGTCTGCGTCAGGTCAGCTGTCGGCCCCCTGCTCGTGTCGCTCTCTGGCGCACGAGACCGTCCTCTGGCACCACCGACTTGGTCACCCGTCCGTGCAGCGCCTTCGTGCCATGCACAAACGGTACCTTGTCTCTGGTCTTCCCAGGGTTCTCCCTCCCCTCCCACCCTCGCCTGCTCCTCCCTGTCTTCCCTGTGTCGAGGGGCGGCAGCGCGCCGCTCCTCACTCCTCCTCGTTTCCCCCGACGACTGCTCCCTTGCAGACGCTCCACATGGACGTATGGGGCCCAGCCCGCGTCCATGGTCAGGGTCAGGAGAGGTACTTCCTGATAGTTGTTGACGACTACTCGCGCTACACCACGGTCTTCCCCTTGCGCCACAAGGGTGAGGTCCCTGATGTTTTGATCCCTTGGATCAGCGCTTCTCGTCTCCAGCTCAGCGAGCGTTTCCACTCGGACTTTCCTGTCCTACGCTTGCACTCTGACAGAGGTGGTGAGTTCTCCTCCGACCTCTTGGCAGCCTACTGTGCGGAGCACGGCATCCGCCAGTCGTTCACGCTTCCGGCCTCTCCACAGCAGAATGGGGTTGCTGAGCGCCGCATTGGCTTGGTCATGGAGGTCGCTCGTACCTCCTTGATCCATGCGGCTGCCCCCCACTTTCTGTGGCCGTTTGCAGTCCGATACGCTGCGCATCAGCTCAACCTCTGGCCCCGTGTCTCCGTTCCGGAGACTTCGCCGACACTGCGTTGGACAGGAGAGGTTGGCGATGCGTCACGCTTTCGGGTCTGGGGATCTCGAGCCTTTGTTCGCGATACGTCCGCGGACAAGCTCTCCTCCCGCGCTGTTCCTTGTGTCTTCCTTGGCTTTGTCCCGGACGCGTCTGGTTGGCAGTTTTACCTCCCCACCTCGCGCCGTGTCCTGCCTTCTCAGGACGTCACTTTCGACGAGTCCGTCCCCTACTACCGCCTCTTCCCCTACCGCACTGCCCCGCTTCCCCCCCCCGCCTCTCTTCCTCGCGCCAGGTGCTGCTGTGGTAGACCCCCTCCCCCCTCAGGGTGCCGCTCCCTCAGGTGTGTCCCAGGTAGACCCGGTTGAGCCTGTCGAGGTAGCTGTCGACTCTCGTCCTGCTAGGGGTGCTGAGCCTGAGGGTGCTGAGCCTGAGCGTGCGGAGCCTGGGGGTGCGGAGCCTGGGGGTGCGGAGCCTGGGGTTGCGGAGTCTGGGGGTGCGGAGCCTGGGGTTGCGGAGTCTGGGGGTGCTGAGCCTGGGGGTGCGGAGCCTGGGGGTGCTGAGCCTGCGGGTGCTGAGTCTGGAGGTGCTGAGCCTGGGAGTGCTACACCTGGAGGAGCTCTCTCCTCACAGCAGCTGCGTGAGTGGTACTTACAGTACTGCAGCCTCAGGAGAGGTGCTTCTGGAGCCAGGAGTACTGCTGGAGCTGGTGCTAGTGCTTCCCCTCCTAGGCGGGAGCTGCCCTCTCCCCAGCGGCTCCGAGAGTGGTACGCACGGCGCTGCAGTCTTCGGAGTGGCGCTCCTAGTGTCGCGGACCCAGCTGCTGGAGGTTCTGCTGCTGGCGGTGCTTCTGGCGCTGCTGGAGGTACTGCTGGTGCTGGAGCTGCTGGTGCTGCTGACGCTACTGGAGGTGCTGCTGGTGCTGGTGGTACTGCTGGTGCTGCTGGAGCTGCTGGAGGTGCTGCTGGTGCTGGGGCTGCTGGAGCTGCTGGAGGTGCTGCTTCTTCTGGAGGTGCGGCTGGTGCTGCGGACCCGGGCGTTGGAGTTGCTGCTGGTGCTGCGGACCCTGGAGGTGGAGCTGCTGCTGGTGCTGAGGACCCTGGCGCTGGTGTCTCTGCTGGTTCTGGAGACGCTGCGCGGCCGCGGCCGTACTTCGTTCCGCTCCTTCAGCAGGTTCTTGGTCAGCCTCCTCCTCCTTGTCCTCCTCCCTCCTTAGAGTGTCCTCCGTCTGTCCAGTCGCAGTCACAGCTACCGTCTGACTCCCCTCTCCCTGGTCCTTCTCCTTACACTGGTCCGACTGGAGGTCTTACGGAGCGTCGTGAGCCTGAGTCTCGTCCTGCGTCGCCTGAGTCTCGTCGAGCGTCGCCTGTTCGTGCTGCTCACACTGGTCGTCGTGTCCCGCGTCAGCGTCCTCCTGCTGTCCCAGGCACTCACCAGATGGCGCTTCGTCCTTCCACTGCTCCCCAGCGTGTCCCTCTCCCGTCTCCTCCTGCGTCCTCTCTTCCTGCTCTTGCTGACCCTGAGTCTGACTCCCTTCGTGCTGCCAGTCCTACTGTCACGCGTCTCCTGGCTACTGTTGTCACTGACCCTTCCTTTGAGTCCACTACTGCGTCTGCCTTAGTTGCCGAGCTTGTCGACTTTGCTGCCACTTGTCGTCTAGACTACGCCGCTAGCCTTGTTGCTGAGTCTGAGTCTGTCTGTCCTCCGTCCGTCGGGGGTGAGTGTGCTCTTGGCACGGACGTCCTTGAGGACAGGCAGGAGGAGTTTGAGTGCTTTGCCGCTGCTTTACCTCATCTCGTGTCCATGCTAGTTGCCCCTGAGGGAGACCCGGATGCACCAGACATCCCGACTCCGCGCTCTTACGCAGAGGCGATAGAGGGTCCCTACTCCTCTCAGTGGCAGACAGCCATGGACGCAGAGATGGCTTCCTGGAAGTCCACAGGCACCTACGTCGACGAGGTTCCCCCACCTGGGGCGAACATCGTCAGTGGCATGTGGATTTTCAGGGTGAAGCGGCCGCCGGGTTCTCCGCCTGTCTTCAAGGCACGTTACGTTGCACGAGGCTTCAGTCAGCGAGAGGGAGTTGACTTCTTCCAGACCTTCTCCCCGACCCCGAAGATGACCACTCTTCGGGTTCTACTGCACGTCGCCGCTCAGCGTGACTACGAGCTCCACTCTCTTGACTTCAGCACTGCTTTCCTACAGGGCAGCCTGCACGAGGAGATCTGGCTGCGCCGCCCACCTGGCTTCACTGGGTCGTTCCCTCCTGGTACCCAGTGGAGCCTCCGGCGGCCAGTCTACGGTCTCCGACAGGCGCCACGTGAGTGGCACGACACACTGAGGACTACACTTGCGGCTCTTGGGTTCGCTCCTTCTACTGCTGACCCGTCGCTGTTTCTACGCACCGACACCTCGCTGCCGCCGTTCTACATCCTCGTGTACGTCGACGACTTGGTCTTTGCCACTGCTGACACTGCGGCACTCGCCCACGTGAAGTCAGAGCTGCAGAAGAGACACACGTGCACAGACCTGGGTGAACTGACAAGCTATCTTGGCTTGCGGATCACCCGGGACAGAACACGGCGCACCATCACCTTGACTCAGTCACACATGGTGCAGCAGGTCCTTCAGCGCTTCCGCTTCACGTACTCCTCGCCTCAGCCCACTCCTCTGCCTACCGGTCACTCGCTCTCAGCTCTGCCTTCGGATGAGTCCGTAGAGCCGAGTGGCCCGTATCCAGAGCTTGTGGGCTGCCTCATGTACCTGATGACCTGCACTCGACCTGACCTTGCATACCCTCTTAGCATCCTTGCACGCTATGTCGCTCCTGGCCGTCACCGGAAGGAGCACATGGATGCCGCTAAGAGGGTGTTGCGCTACTTGTGCAGTACGTCGGGCATGGGGCTAGTGCTTGGAGGACGAGACTGAGTTGTACTCACTGGGCACTCAGACGCGTCTTGGGCTGACGACCAGGCTACTCAGCGGTCGTCTCAGGGTTACACCTTCAGCCTTGGCTCTGGTTCAGTTTCTTGGCGTTCTACACGCTCGTCTTCTGTTCTCAGCTCCAGTTGTGAGGCTGAGATCTACGCCACAGCCATGGCTGCACAGGAGTTACGCTGGCTCACCTACCTGCTGACCGACTTGGGAGAGCGGCCTCGTTCTCCTCCAGTGCTGTACGTCGACAACAAGGCTGCCATTGCCTTGTGTGAGGAGCACAGACTGGAGCACAGAACGAAGCATATCGCTCTGCGCTACTTCCTTGCTCGAGAGCTGCAGCAGCGCGGTCAGCTTCGTCTGCGTTACGTGGCCACTCGGGCCAACACTGCTGATGTGTTCACCAAGGCGCTTCAGCCTTGTGACCATCAGCGCTTCTGTACTGTTCTAGGCCTCGTGCCTACTGGGCCTCACTTGCTTACTTCTTGACTCTGCTTGTACTGTGATCTCTGTATATATACCTGCTTGTTTACTCTTGCTAGGTTGTGATCACTGTATCTCTTGTTATACTATCAACCTGCATGTGAACTGGTCTTGTGACCACTTGCTTGTGCTCAGAATTTGTGTGGTTTCCTTGAGATCCACCTTGAGCTTGCTTTGCTTTGCTTTGACTGGTCTTGTGACCATCTGGTTGTCTCCCACTTAGCCTATGGGGGTGTGTCAAACATTATATGTTTATATTGTGTAGGCTATAGTGGGTTTAGCCTTAGGGGGTACAGCTTTGTTAGGGTTTCCTACTTGTATCCCCCTCCTACCTAGTTTCATGCATTCTCGTTCCATTCTGGATTCTAACACGACACACTGAGGACGACTCTTGCGGCTCTTGGGTTTGCTCCTTCGACTGCTGACCCGTCGCTGTTTCTACGCACCGACACTTCGCTACCGCCGTTCTACATCCTCGTGTACGTCGACGACTTGGTCTTTGCCACTGCTGACACTGAGGGACTGGCCCTAGTGAAGTCGGAGCTGCAGAAGAGACACACGTGCACAGACCTGGGTGAGCTGCGCAGCTATCTTGGCTTGCAGATCACCCGGGACAGAGCACGGTGCACCATTACCTTGACTCAGTCACACATGGTGCAGCAGGTCCTTCAGCGCTTCGACTTCCAGTACTCCTCGCCACAGTCCACTCCTCTGCCTACCGGTCACTCGCTCTCAGCTCCACCTTCAGACGAGTTCGTAGAGCCGAGTGGCCCGTATCCGGAGCTTGTGGGCTGCCTCATGTACCTGATGACATGCACTCGACCTGACCTTGCCTACCCTCTTAGCATCCTGGCACGCTACGTTGCGCCCGGGAGACACCTACCAGAGCACTGGAAGGCCGTCACAGGGTTACACTTTCAGCCTTGGATCCGGCTCTGTTTCTTGGCGGTCTACCCGCTCGTCTTCTGTTCTCAGCTCCAGTTGTGAGGCTGAGATCTACGCAGGGGCCATGGCTGCACAGGAGTTACGCTGGCTCACCTACCTGCTGACAGAATTGGGAGAGCCGCCTCGTTCTCCTCCAGTTTAGTACGTCGACAACAAGGCCATGATTGCCTTGTGTCAGGAGCACAGACTGGAGCACAGGACGAAGCACATCGCTCTGCGTTACTTCCTTGCTCGTGAGTTGCAGTAGCGTTGTCAGCATTGTCTTGTTTACGTGGCCTCTCGGGCCAACACTGCTGATATCTTCACCAAGGCACTTCAGCCTTGTGATCATCAGCGTTTCTGTACTGTTCTAGGCCTTGTGCCTACTTGGCCTCACTTGCTCACTTCTTGACTTTGCTTGTACTGTGATCTATATACTTATACCTGCATGCTTAGACTTGCTAGGTTTTGATCATTGTACTGCTTGTTCTCATTTTATAACTCTGCATGTGAACTGGCCTTATGGCCATTTGCTTGTGCTCAGAGTGTGTGGTGACTTCGTGATCCACCTTGAGCTTGCTTTGCTTTGTTGCTTCTCTTGACTGGTCTTTTGACCATTGCTTTCTCTGGCTATCCCCCATTTCGCCTATGGGGGTGTGTTAAAACATATATGCTTATATGTTATGTAGGCTATATGGGTGTTAGCACTAGGGGGTACAGAATTCCTCTCGATGTTGTTGTTGTACCCCTCCCTTGACCTAATGATCTCAATGCCTCCTAGCTAATCTCGACAGTGTTTCCCAATTTCGATACAGTTAATGAATGTACAGTAACACCTGCCCCACGATTTTATCACCCCCGAGAATTTAGATCGTTGGCCCATCATGCACACACCGATTTTAAGCTCGTGCGCAAGGTTACAGCTATGGTCGATTGCCGTCTCAAGACCGTTGCACGTCAAAAGTTCACAAAGTAACCTGTATGCTTTCAAGTTGTTTTTCACATCTTATCCATGCAATGGGGCGGCATATTGTCGCCCAACTTTGTACCCCAAGCCTATCACGCGGGGCTCGAAACCAACTTGCGAGTGAAATTTGCTGTCACCTCCTCCTAATCGTGCCCCAATCCTGCGATCGGTGTGCCCCAATCAATTGTAAGATTGCCGTTACAATTGATCGAAGGAGGGGACGCATTCTGAACAAGGCAGTCCCATCCTCTCCAGCACCTATTTCAGTCGAACAAGTTCACATGCGATTCATTTTTTTCTTGAGCCTAGTTGCTTCATTTTGGATTACTAAGTAGCCATGGCTGTTCTGCGGAGGGCAACATTATGATAAGCATCATAGGGAAATGGAACCTAACCCTTGGAAAGGTTCACCGGATCAATGGTAACATCATTGCACAGTTCTCACCCGTTGAACTTTCCCTCTATCTTGATCGACTTACTTACGACCGATTTGTTTCTCGCATCGTCCTCCTTACAAAGCTCTTGCCTAGTGACACCCGTTCTCAGGGATCCGGCAATAGTGCTTATCTCAACTGGGAGCAACTGCGAGGAATGGCTCTGCACGCAGGCTGGATGCAGAAAGGCGAAGGGGAAGACTCTAATGGCTGCCGCATATCACGTCACTGCTGCCTCTCACCTGTTAAACTTGGAGAAGCTGGGGTCAGCCACCAAGACCTCTCTCGACAAGGCTAACCCCAGTCTTGTGCGGAAGGACTATGGGCTGCAGCGTGTGGGTCATACGTCGTTAGCCGTAGCATGATGTTGTTCATTGATTAGTATTGTATCTTTTCTCAGCTTGTGGATGACTAGGGGCTGCCAGACAGTGAGTAATTGAGTAACATCAACCTCTTTTCATTTGCGGGCCTTGACATAAATGGCCTGGGAGACCAGCGTAAGCAAACCAAAGTACATGACTAGACCTAGAAAGCACCAGACACTAGAATAGCAGAAGATTAACCATACCGGTCCTCTCCGTTTTTCACCTCGTCATAGCCGCATCACCGCTGACTAAAGCCTGCGGTATAGCTGTTCTTACCCAAAATCCCACTTCCACCTTAAAATGATCTTAACTCACCCCTCATGAAGGCTACTTGTAGTAGATGCTAGCTGTTGTCGCGTGATGATAAGGGGAGGTAAAGTGGGTGTTGTACATTCTGTACATTTTGTATATGAAGCGAGGGGCGAATTACCAAGGATTACCAAAAGAGGCGAGAGGCAAGTGGGGTGAAAAGTGGTGGGGAGTTCGGCTGGGCGGTAAATGGTACAGCGGAAGAGGCATTTGGGCAGGCACGGGAAGAACAATGACTTTAAGGAGAGCGCGGAGCAAGCAGGATGGCAGTGTTACTGCTTTTGTTTCATGTGCGTTTGCGTGTGAATGTTTGCTTTCTTGCAAGATCACTGTCAGAGCCAGCTGGACTGTGGAAATTGTGATTCGACAGGGGCAGAAGGAGGAGTGCGCCATCAGGATACAGTGTGGCATCTCTTGCTCGGAGGAATACGATTTACTGCTGGGCGTGGAGTTCCTATATAAGATAAAAGCCACTATCTGCATATGGGAGGAAGTCATGAACTACCGAGTGACGTACTGGGAGCACGACAGCCCGTTGGCACAGTTGCCGGTAAAATCCATTCGGCGAGAGCCTCGGGAGGCCTACCAAGCGGTGTAGAAGCCGCTGCAGGAGGAGTTGGGGGTGATGAATTCGAAGGAGGTGGAGCACACGAGGGAAGCCAGGAAGCAGTACGAGTAGATCTAGGGGGAGAGGGATAAACGCAGGGAGCAACAGCTGCACTTGAAGGCCTTCAAGAAGCCAATGGTGGTCCTAGAGCTGTTTGGCGGGTTCACCACAGGGTTGACCGCGAAGGGCGGTGAGCACCTACCTGTACGTGAACAACGACGAAAAGGCCAATCTGATGGCTTGGCACTACATCAAGTTGGTGAAGGCTAGGTACTCCCAGCAGATGATGGAAGGAGCGGCGGAACGCGACGCCGAGTGGATGTGCCGAGGAGTGAAAGTGATTGATGAGCAGCTGATCGCGCGGTGGGGAAATTTTGACTTGGTGATAGCGGGATGGTAATGCCAAGGTTATTCAAGGGCAGGAAAGGGGCGAAGCATGGAGGACAAGAGGAGTGGATTGTTTAGGGAGCTGGTGCGACTATTAAAGCTTATCAAGATGAGGCAAGGAGAGGTTATGTATATCATTGAGAACGTGGACATGGCGGATGATCCAAGGCCAGCAGGTAGCACCGCCAATGAAGAAATCACTGTGGAGCTGGAGGCATGGGTGGCGTGGGATGCGGCGCAGAATAGGAGCCGGTCGCATCGGGTGAGAAGATACTGGCAGAACGTGGTGCCGGAAGCGGCACTACGCTATCAGCAGGCAATGATCGAGAGGCCGAAGCCGAGGTTGGTGGAGGACATTATGGAGCCAGGGAGGCTGGCGACCCCCACATAGCCTGACCACCCCACGTAGTACCCTTGCATCAAGGTGGGAGAGCCAAGGCAGGCATGGCCAATGCTGTTGTCGTACGAAAGGGCTAGGGGCTCGGAACGGCGTAGCAAATCCGGGCATGGTTTTGATCAGCGCAGGGAAAAATGGAAAGAGCCCACTGCACAGGAGAGGGAATCAGCAAGGGGGTTTCCTGGCGGGAGCGACGGCCTGCCCGTAGATAATAGAGCAAGAATGGAGCGCACTAGGCAGGGCAATGTACCTGAACGCGCTGCACTGGTTCATCAACATGACGAGGAATCACCTGGAGAGGAAATGGCTGGAGCGCATGATAGCTTTGGCAGAGCAGCTTAGCCCACCGACCAGCCAGGTGGTAGACAAGGAATTGGAGGCCAGGACAATGCTACGAGGACTGGACAAGGAGGAGGAGAACCAGTGGTGGAGAGGGATTCTGTTGGAGCACAAACTCACCAGCTGGAGGGATGACAAGTTCTGCATACCTCGAAGGTATGCTGTCACGGCTGAGAGCGAGGAAGAGGAGGAAGAAGAGGAAGGGGAGAAGGAACAGGGCGCGGGGGAGGTGGAAGAATGTCGAAATTCTCCCCTGGCCTTCCATCCCCTGTCTCTCCCTCTCCCTCTTGCAGGTTCCCTTCTCTGATGTTGACATATCCTCCTTCTCTTGCTCATGCCTCTCGTGCTTCATCTCTTAGCTCTCTGTCCTCCTCTCCCTTGATGTCATGAGCCCTATCCACTTAAAAGATCATGTGCCAATGATGGGCCACATGATCTGGCTAAGCAGGCAACTAGCTTGGAATACTCAATTCTTAGTGAGATTAGCTAGGCATTCTCTGAGTAGAGCTTGCGAGTGCAGGCTTCACAGCAACCAGGCTAGGTGGTTTCGCTAGGCATAAATAATAATTAAGTGAAAACAAACACGCAAGCAACTGTCTCAATCTGTGTTGTTTGCCTAAGTACTGCATATGGTAACCGTTGAGAGCAACGATTCCTGCCTTTCGACTTTCGCCCTCGTTTCACACTTCCCGCTTATTTTAATTCAATATCTTTGTCCCTTTCGTGTATCCTCGCTACCCAGTTCTGTCTTGCTTTCATATCTAGGCTACTCTTCTACTTATATCCTAGATTGGATCATGACAAGAAGGTCCAGAGGAGTTCCATGAATCAAACTTTGACATGGACAATGACACTTCGATCCACCGGACCGGCCTCCTATTGGCCCAGTCTTCATGGCTCTTGAAGAGATAGATCAGAGAGAACCTCATGCGGCCGCTCTTGAGGAGGAGGGAGAAGGAGATACGGACGTGAGGGAGCCAGCAGGAAAAGCGGAACGGACGGGAGAAGGAGCAAAGGGGCAGGAGGAGCAGCCATTCGCCGCTTGGGACATCGGTGAAGGGATCCATTGGACACCGCACCACGGGATAAGCTGAAGCAGTTGCTGAGGGAGCATTTGAGTCCAGCGGTCCATATCCTGAGCTGGTGGGTTGTCTCATGTACCTGATGACCTGCACTCGCCTAGACCTAGCTTACCCTCTTAGCGTCCTTGCACGCTTTGTTGCGCCTGGGAGACACCGACCTTCCCACTGGTACGCGACTAAGAGGGTGGCGAAGTATGTGGCGAGTACATCAGGCATGGGACTTGTCCTTGGAGGGAAGCAGCCAGTTACACTTACAGGTTACTCTGACTCGTCGTGGGCCGACAACGCAGAGTCGCTGCGGTCTACACAGGGTTACTGCTTCAGCCTTGGGACCGGAGCTGTTTCGTTGTCTGTCTCGGCCCTTGTAACTACTGTCAGTGCCTTTGCCTCTTCCCACCGCCTTGACTACGCCGCTCACCTGGTGAGTGGCACTGCTCGTTCTCCGTCCTCTGGGGGTGCTTCTGTTTTTCCCTTGGAGGTCCTGGAGGACAGGCAGTTCGAGCTTGGTTTCCTTGCGGCCGCTGTTCCTCATCTCTGCGCCATGCTGCTTGCCCCTGAGGGGGATCCAGACGCCCTTGACATCCCGATCCCTCGCACTCACGCTGAGGCAGTCTTGGGACCATGGGCTTCGTACTGGATAGCAGCTGAGGAAGCAGAGATGGCATCTTATAGGTCCACATGCACCTACGTCGACGCCGTCCCGCCACCTGGGGCGAACGTTGTTAGTGGCATGTGGCTCTACAAGGTGAAGAGGCCGCCTGGAGCACCACCGGTGTTCAAGGCGCGCTGCGTGGCGAGAGGCTTTAGTCAGCGAGAGGGGGTATACTTCTTCCAGACCTTCGCTCCCACCCCGAAGATGACCACTCTTCGGGTGTTACTGCATATTGCAGCACAGCGCGACTACGAGTTGCACTCCTTGGACTTCTCCACCGCGTTCCTTCAGGGGAGCCTGCACGAGCAGATCTGGCTGCGTCGTCCGCTTGGCTTCACTGGCACTTTCCCTCCTGGGACCCAGTGGCAGCTGCGTCGACCGGTCGACGGCCTGCGCCAGGCTCCCCGCGAGTGGCATGACACGCTACGTACGACTCTTGCAGCGCTTGACTTCTTTCCGTCTTCTGCCGACCCGTCGTTGTTCGTCCGACGTGGCTCGACCCCCTTCTTTGTTCTGGTCTACGTTGACGACCTGGTCTTCGCCACACCCGACCGACGCGCACTGGCCTCCGTGAAGGATGAACTGCAGAGGAGACACACTTGCACTGACCTTGGTGAGCTGCAGCGCTACCTTGGCCTGCAGATCACCAAGGACAGGGCAGGGCAGCTCGCACCATTACGGTGACGCAGTCGCATATGGTCGAGCAGATCCTCACGCGGTTTCGCTTCCCGTTCTCCAAGGTGTAGCCCACCCCTCTTGCTGTGGATCATGGGCTCACGGCTCCACCTTCGGACGAGCCATTTGAGTCCAGCGGTCCATATCCTGAGCTGGTGGGTTGTCTCATGTACCTGATGACCTGTACTCGCCCAGACCTAGCTTACCCTCTTAGCGTCCTTGCGCGCTTTGTTGCGCCTGGGAGACACCGACCTTCCCACTGGTACGCGGCTAAGAGGGTGGCGAAGTATGTGGCGAGTACATCAGGCATGGAACTTGTCCTTGGAGGGAAGCAGCCAGTTACACTTACATGTTACTCGGACTCGTCGTGGGCCGACGACGCAGAGTCGCTGCGGTCTACACAGGGTTACTGCTTCAGCCTTGGGACCGGAGCTGTTTCGTGGAGGTCGACTCGGGCATCTTCCGTCTCTAGTTCGGGTACCTTCGCCTACTTGTTGAAGGAGCTGGGTTGCTGCAACTGTGCGATGATGAAGCTAAATCTGACAACAACGATAACAGTGTACAAGTGAAGGCAAAGGATGAGGCCACAAGACCCAGAGGTTTGCTGTGGGGATCGAGGAACTGGTTCAAAATAAATTGATTGATCGCCTCGGTACAACACGACGCTATATATAGTCTCGACACAAGGCCTAGTAACCAGGTTTTACGTGAAGGTTTCGAGGGTCGCGAAGCGTCCCGAATGGAGCCTTCCCGAACTCGGTAGAAGGTGCTCGATGGGCACCGAATAGTACTGAGTTTGGTGCACGCAATCCTAGTTCGGTGCCTATAACTATAATAAATATAGTAAAGCACCTAACCTAGGAAATCAAGCAAAAGCATGCAAGATAAAATACACCTAAGCTAGATAAAGCATAATAGAGTCAAGGCAAGCAGGCAAAGCCTAATAAAGCCGTCGTACCCTCAAATTTGCAAGGAAAAGTGTCGGGAGCTGCTGGAGGCTGGACTCATACGCCGGCCTGAATCAAGCTATGTGGCAGCCATGGTGGCAGCTAGGATGGATATGACAGGGGCAATGCTGTCTAGAAGGATGTGTGGGGAGTAATGTGATTTGAACAAAGTGAATGTGGCAGAGAAATTCTCAACACCGGTGGTGGAGGATACATTTGACCAGATGGGAGAGACATGGGTGTTCTCAACGTTGGACATGATGCAAGGATTCAATCGAATCCCTATAGCCAAGGAGGACAAGGCCAAGACCGCCTTTCATGGGCATATGAATGGAACCGGATGCCCTTTGGCCTGAAGAACGCCTTGTCGCTATTCCAGCGGATCATGGACACCGTGTTGAGTGGGGTGGAAGGGGCCTTGTGCTATATTGATGATGTTATCGTGTACAGCGCTACGGCAGAGGAGCACGTGGAACGACTAGCAGAGGTGGTAAGGAGGATCAGGGATGCAGGTATGACCTATCATCACAGACGCTTTGGGCACACCTCGGTGACATGCCAGCAGTTTGAAGTATCCGGAGGGAAGCTGGCGATCCAGAAAGCGAAGTTGGAAGTGCTAGACAAGGCGGCGACACCCAAGGACAGGAGCAATCTCATGGCCTTGCTAGGCTTCCTAAACTATAGGAAGTTTGTGGACAGCTTCAGAAACTGGGCAGCCTTTGAACGAAGCATGGTTGAGCTGCAGCCGCCACCCAACGTAGGGTTGGGATATCGATGATATTTTGACATTGCAAGAGAGGTGCCGCTAATGCAGAGGGGACGACACGGTGATGACTGAACACGTCAGTAAGTGGGTGGAGGTACGGGTCCTCACCAGCAAGACGGCAGTGGCTGTAGCGGAGGCATTTGAGGAGCAGGTCCTGACAAGATTCGGGGCTTGTGGGGAGGTCATGACCAATCAAGGCACAGAGTTCCATGGAGAATTCGACGAGCTGCTAGCGTCATGACTCATTGAGCACCGCATGATGTCTCGATACCACCCGCAGAGTGATGGGTTGACTAAACGGCTGATGCAAACGTTGAAAAGGGGGCCCATGGCCTAAAGTGAATCTAAGAAGATAGAATGGGACAGCATTTACACTGGGTGATGGCGTTGCATAGGTTCAGCAACCAGGAAGCACTGAGGGACCTCTCTCTGTACCATCTGCTCTTCGGAAAGGATCCGGTGCTGCCCGTGGGGGCTCCATGGGTGCTCACAGACATGGTCACGATGGGGACGGCAGAAAAATGGGCAACGCTGGCAACAGCCCGTGGAAATTACCTGCTACAACTGCTACCCGCAGCCCTCGAGAATCTGCAGGTGGCTCAGCTACGGGACATTCACATGTATAATCAGAGACAGGAGCAGTTGGGTAGGGGAGAAACCAGCAGTAGAGGCAGGACAGGAAGCGTATGTATGCCGGCCCAAGAAGGATGGCCTAGATGTGGGACTGTCTCGGCAGCGCTGGACTGTCAAAGAGGTTCGCGAATCGAGAGTGCTCATTTTGGAAGGCGAGACAAGGGGGCGGGTGATGGATCATGTCACCAACACGGCGCGCGCAGGAAGGACCAAATGGGGATACTCGGGTCCCGTGACCCAGGCGAGGGTGGTAACCGGGCACGGGAGGGGGCATGGGCGTATAAAAAAGGAAGGACAGTAAAGGAAGGGAGCAGGAATGGAGGTAAGGCAGCCGTGGGAGGAGGAGAGTAACGAGGGCATAGTAAGGGGTGCAAGACAAAGGAGGCACATATCAGGAGCATGGGAACATAGGGGGAAACTGACTAAGCATCAGTAAGAGCACAGGGAGAAGCAAGTGCCAAGTGGAGGGAGCGGAAGGACAAAAGAGGTATCATTGTGAGGACATGTTAAGGAAGTTTTCGACAGCGGTCGCATGATAAGGGGAGGTAAAGTGGGTGTTGTATATAAAGTGAGGGGCGCGTTATCGAGGATTACCAGAAGAGGCAAGAGGCAAGTGGGGTGAAAAGGGGTGGGGAGTTTGGCTGGGCGGTAAACGGTATAGCGGAATAGGCAGCTGGGCAGGCACGGGAAGAACAAAGGCAATAAGTGTCAAAGAGAAAGGCCCCGCCCTCGCTTGGGCGCAGCCAATCTCGACGTCGACCAGGAGAGCTCGACGGGGTGGTCGTCGAGCAGGCCCTCTCTGGTCGATAGGAGTGGTGGTCGAGCAGGCGCTGCTCGACGGGACCTGACCGACAACGTCCTTGGAAGCCTCTAGTCGACAACAGTGGTCGACCAGCCCGTCCAGAGGTGCTGGTCGACGAGGTCCGTCGAGGAGCCCTGGTCGGCAGAGCAGCGTCGAACCAGTCGACAAAAGCTGCTCGATGGCGAAACTTGGCAGTTGTGCGAGTTTCGCCTCTGGAGGCTTTGACGAAGTCGACCCGAGCTGGTATCCCGAAATCAATGTGGTGCATCTGGCGCAACCGTCGGCACGTGGCCGACTTGGCACCTGTGCGACGGGCGGAACGAGGCACAACGTGCTCGGCCGCGTACTTGCACCTGCGAAGCGGGTGCGCGTGCGCGCTATAGTCACCTGTGCGTGCGGCCTCTACGCTGGCAAGCCGCCTTGCTGCAGCGTTGGCAAGCCGCTCTGGTGCAGCGCTGGCAGGTCGTCGACTTGCAGTGCTGGCAAGCCGCCTCCCAGCTGCGTTGGCACGCCGTCGACTTGCTACGCTGGCAAGCCCCCCGCCCCCCCCCCCCCCCCCCCCCTCCCCCCCCCCCCCCTGTTGCGCTGGAGGTCGAGGTCCCAGATGTAGTCACTTTGCCATGGCAATTGCTATCATTATGTATCCAACTTTTGCTAGTGAAACTCTTGCCAACTTTCACCGTGAATGAGCAAGTAGAGAGAACACAAGAAATGGCAATAGAATATATCCTATCCTCCATGCATCCGATCATGTTTGGCGACCTGAAAACAGTAAAAGACCCGACCCTACACGGATCGTCAAAACTAGGAACGACCCTAAGGGGGGGCACAAGCGTTCTTGAGGCGCCGCTCCTCCATTCGGAGATTTTTGCAAACGGGCAATTAGCTTCGCTGAAGTAGATAGGGGAAATCTGGAAGCAGAAGGATGCAATCTCGACGAGGCAAAGTGGTACGGCAGATGGTGCGGATCTATCGACTGGAGACTTGGAACTCTCTTGCTATTCCGAGCCGGCCACGTGATGTTCTCCTTTGGATCCACAACCTGAACTTGCAGGTTGGGGAGAGGCTGTCGTTTTTCAGCAGCAAACTGATGTGTTTGCACTGTGGAGAGTAGGAGACGCATGAACACTGTCTGTTCAAGTGCCTAAAAATCCAGCCAATGGTCTTACCTCTCTGTCGTGCCCTTTGCATGCTCAATCCGAGGCATTCCCCCACCTCGTTGGGCAACCTCCTTTTCCAAACAACGGGCACAGAATCTGATTAACCACTCGCTATGCTAACGGTCATCACACTACATCAACTATGGGCAGATAGGTGTGAAGCGGTTTTCCGGGATCGGAAATTCAGGGAGCGACGTGTCATGTGCAGAATCAGGACGACTTTGATACTGCATGCGAGTTTATACATGTTGGTCATGGGGATGAAGTGCCAAAATCCGGGCACTTCGGGCAAGATCAAATGGACCTGGGGTGTGGGTGTAAAGGATCAATAGACGTTGAAGCGGGTCAAATGACAAGAAGTGGCAATGGCTAGCAGGCTTCGCAACCATTTGGAACAACCCAAGGAGGGGTTTCTATCCACCCTAGCTTTGGCTCTTTGGCAGGGCTGGGCACCTGACCTCACACTCAGTTACGACTATATATCGAGTTATGAATTTCGGCACACTGGGGGGGTATGCTGTAGCTGAAACTTAACTCAAACTCAGTAGTTCAACGAAGATTGTCACAAGGAATTAGAGTAGCAAGAAACCAGGTGGGATAACAAAAGGAGGACGAGAGAGAAGGTCCCCAGGGAGTCCCCAACGAAGGAAAACCCATAAGCACACAAAATTCCCTCCCGTTGGAAAGAATCCGCCTCTGCTTAACTGACGCCACAGGGTCAACTTGGCGAGTTAAAGGCGGAGCCTAGGATCAATCCGACGGGCTCGGAGCAAAGACTTGAGAAGAACTCGTGTATTAAACAAGGATAGGTACAAGATACGTGATTGGAATAAACTCTCTGGAATTGCTCTGTTTTTATAGCTAAAACATGCAAGCTGAAATGTAACACCGAATCGCGTGCGACTCGGCGGAAATTCAGATTTGGGGTGCGTCCAATTTCCTCTAGGTCCATTATTCTGAATTTCGAACTTGCCTGTTTCATTACGTCGCACCGAAAACGTGTGTTACACGAAGCTATAGCGAGTGTAGCGAATTGTCCAAAACATTCGCTTGCACTCTCGCTATTTTCGTGGGTGCACGTAGGGCTGCCAAGTGTCGCCCTCACAATAATTTGGACCCAACCAAGGGCAATCTCGGTTGAGTGGCGACGCGAGCAATCCGCCGTCGCCCAACCTTCTGAGAACAAGCCCTCCCTTGGTCCGAGTCAAGGGAGGTCTTCGCGTGGGGGGCAATCCCTCCCCCACGATTCCAACACTCCCCCTTGCACCCCACGCACACCTAAGCATGCAAGCCTACCCTAGCACGACAAGCATGAAGGGCATCTCTAGGCAAAGGCTTGGTGAGAAAGTCCGCGGGTTGCAAGTTGGTCTTGATGTACCGAAGCTCGACCTCGTTGTATTCAATGAGCTTGCAAATGAAGTGGTGGCGGATTTGACTATGCTTGTAACCCCATCCGAGTGGTCCCCTTGATGTAGCGAAGGAGACGATGTGACGCTCGCACATGCTCGCCATGGGGTTGGACACCACACATCCAAGCACCCCAACGGGAAAGGAGAGGTCGAGTCGTGTGCTTACAGCGGCATACATGCACGACCCAATGACCAAGTGGAAAGCCTTGCCGCTCTCGGGATCCATCGGGTTCTCGTCGCTCACAGATAGGGGATGAAACCCCAGTCCATAGGGGTGTATGCTTGCTCTCGATCATGTCGAAACGATCCACCACACTCTTGTTAAGAACTGAATGAAGAAGGAATGATTGACTAACAGCAGTGAGAAGTACAAGTACTAACCCTAATGGGTTGTACCCTATATGGGCTACCCCACTACAACCTAAACAGCATATAATTGATTTTGACACACACCCATAGGCGAAGTGGGGGATCGCAAGAATAATAAGCGGTCACAAGACCAGTCAAGAGAAAAAAAACAAAACAAAGCTCAGGGTGGATCTCAAGATCACCACACAGTCCGAGCACAAGCAAGCGGCCACAAGGCCAATTCATATGCAGTGTTATAAGAGCACAAGCGGTACAGTGATCACAACCTAGCAAGAGTAAGCATGCTGGTATATATACACATATATATATATATCACAGTACAAGACAAAGTAAAGAGACAAACAAGTGAGGCAGAGTAGGCACAAGCCCTAGAGCAGTGCAGAAACGCTAGTGATCACCAGACCCCAAGGCCTTGGTGAAGATATCAGGAGTGTTGGCCTATGAGGCCATGTAAGCAAGGCGAAGCTGACCATGCTGCTCTCGTGCAAGAAAGTAACTAAGAGCAATGTGCTTCGTTCTGTCCCCCAGTCTCTGCTCCCGACACAAGGCAATCATGGCATTGTGGTCGACGTACAGAACCGGAGGAGAACGAGGCCGCTCACCCAAGTCAGTCAGCAAGTAGGTCAGCCAGCGTAACTCCTGTGCAGCCATAGCCCCAGCGTAGATCTCGGCCTCACAACTGGAGCTAAGCACAGAAGACGAGCGGGTGGACCTCCTGGAGACAGAACCAGAGCCGAGACAGAAAATATAACCCTGTGACGACCGCTGAATCGCCTGGTTGTCGGCCCAAGAAGCGTTTGAGTGCCCAGTGAGCAAAACTCGACCCCGTCCTCCAAGCACAAGCCCCAAGCCTAATGTACTGGCCAAGTAGCGCAGCAACCTCCTAGCAACCCGCCAGTGCTCAGGGCGATGTCTCCCGGGTGCAACGTAGCGCGCCAGGATGCTGGGAGGGTGTGCAAGGTCAGGCCGAGTACAAGTCATCAGGTACATGATGCAGCCCACAATCTCTGGATATGGACTCACGTGGCTCTACGGACTCGTCCGAAGGTGGAGCTGAGAGTGAGTGGCTCGTAGGCCGAGGAGTGGACTGTGGTGAGGAGAACTGGAAGCGGAAGCGCTGAAGGACCTGCTGCACCATGTGTGACTGAGTCACGGTGATGGTGCGCGCTGCTCTGTCCCGGATGATCTGCAAGCAAATATAGCTCCGCAGCTCACCGAGGTCAGTGCAGGTGTGTCTCTTCTGCAGCTCTGCCTTCACAACGGCCAGTGACTCTGTGTCAGCAGTAGCAAAGACCAAGTCGTCGACGCACACGGGGATGTAGAACGGGGCAGAGAAGGGTCGGTGCGCAGAAACATCGACGGGTCTGCAGTCGAAGGAGCAAAACCAAGAGCCGCAAGTGTCGTCCTCAGTGTGTCGTGCCACTTGCGGGACGGAGACCGTAGACTGGCTGCCGGAGGCTCCACTGGGTACCCTCAGGAAATGACACAGTGAAGTCAGGTGGGCAGCGCAGCCGTATCTCATCGTGAAGGCTGCCCTGCAAGAAAGCTGTGGAGAAGTCAAGCGAGTGCAGCTCGTAGTCACGCTGTTCTGCAACGTGCAGTAACACCCGAAGGGTGGTCATCTTCGGGGTGGGGGAGAAGTTCTGGAAGAAGTCGACCCCCTGTCGCTGACTGAAGCCTCGTGCAATGTAACGCGCCTTGAAGGCAAGCGGAGAACCCGGCGGCCACTTCACCCTGAAAATCCACATGCCATCGACTATGTTCGCACCAAGAGGGGGAACTACATCGACGTAGGTGCCTGTGGACTTCCAGGATGCCATCCCTGCGTCCATGGCTGTCTGCCACTGAGAGGAGTACTGACCCGTAATCGCCTCTGCGTAAGAGCGTGGGGTCGGGATGTCCAGTGCATTCGGGTCTCCCTCAGGGGCAAGCAGCATGACCACGAGATGAGGTACAACAGCCGCAAGGCACTCCAGATCAAAATGTTTGTCCTCAAGGACGTCACAGCCAAGGATAAACTCACCCCCAACGGACGGAGGACAGTCAGAGTCAGAAACAAGACTCGCGAAGTAGTCAAGGCGACACGCAGCAACCAAGTCAACGAGCTCAGTTACTAAGGCAGACGCATCAGCAGACTCAAAAGTAGGGTCAGTGACAAGTGTGGCCATACAACGAGTGACACTCGGACTAGCAGCACGAGCAAGGTCAGTCTCAGGGTCAGGAACGTCAGGAAGAGAGGATGCTGGAGGAGATGGCACGATAGGACGTTGCGCAACAGAGGAAGGACGATGTGCCATCGTGTGAGTGCCTGGGACAGGTGGAGGACGAACACGACGAGCACGACGAGCAACAGGTGAGGCAGGACGCGACGCAAGCTCTCGACGCTCAGCCAAGGAGCCTGTCAACTCAGTGTAACGAGAAGGAACACACAGTGGGGAGTCAGGAGGCAACTGTGTCTGAGACGAGTCAGTCGGTGGACATAGTAGAGGAGGAGTAGTACCGGTGGAAGACGGAAGACTGAGAACCTGGTGAAGCACCGAGCCAGGTGGTGACAGCAACGACTGTGGCTGGTACCACAAGAACGGTCGCCGCAAATGTGGCTGCGTAGCACCCCCAGCACTAGAACAACCAGCTCCAGTACCTCCAGCGGCAGTATCACCAGCTCCATCCATCACCTCCAGCGGCAGTACCTCCAGTATTGCCAGCTCCAGCACCTCCAGCACCAGTACTGCTGCTCCAGTACTGTGGGAGTCCAGAAACTACATGCGACAAGAGTGCATGCTGCGGAGGCGGGGAAGGGAGGGGTGACCAAGACGGTGGTGCCAGAGGAGGGACTGGTGCGTGAGCAACCGACACGAGCAAGACGCAACTACCTGACCTGACTCCCTCCCTCCCTCCCTCCCTCCCTCCCTCCCTCCCTCCCTCTCTCTCTCTCCCCCAACCAACTCCCGCACTTTCTAATGCCAAGTGACCCATTCCATCGTTGTATGATGGGGCGCAAGGCCCCTTGACAAATAGACACTTTTTCATAAGTGTAGTCGGATACTGGTACTGGTACATCTCCGAAAAACCTGCTACGGTAAGAAAATACAATCATTCATCCTGGAAAAGGTTCAATTCAATAGTTACGGTAATCACTCTTCAAAATATGGGTTGTACAGTAAGGATACACACAGCCTTATGAAACTACTGTACAGTATCGTGGGCTGGATGAAAGACCTGAGCTTGGGAAGAATGGACAAAATACATCATCTGTCCACCAAACACTAAACTACTTTCCTGAGCTTACCACAGAGAGCCTGAAAGTTTGACTCATACCCAATTCTTACAAAAAGGCCCGGAGCTAGTGCACTATTAATGTCACTTTGAACGTCAGCCAGACTCGTTAATGTGTCAGCGTATGAAAGAATGAAACTGTAGTGCTTGCGGCGACCTGCCTTTACACTCGTGATGTTTCTCACAAACTGACCATCTAGGCCTAGGGCAGTGGCAGCGCAAGAAGGCCCGGTGCTGAAGGTAGGCATCTTTCCCCCTGACCTGACATGTAAGATCTCGATATAATATGTACTGTAGTATGACGTTGCTGAGTATCTGCCGACAGGAGATGGAGAGGGATAGGGGAGACACGGAAGCGGGAGGGTGACACAACTTGGGTCTCAGCTATTAGCAATACGACCAGAAAATATCACATCACGACGTACATACCTCACTGCCTTAAGGATACATTTTCCCGATGCACCTTTGTCGCCGACAACTTTCCCATTGAGCTTAGTGGGACGAAGCTTGGTCACATACTTCACTGGCAATGGGATTGGCAGGGGTCAGGGGCATGGGGAGGCAGGGGACGGATACGAATCGAAGCACGATATACGATTCAACCGTTCTCAAGCCAGGACAGTTACAGAAGAGAAGAGGTACTACCACACGCATGTGACAGCAGGATTATTTTACCAATGCTGGCACTTCAGGTGCACAACAAGCGCGTTCGTTCGGATGTCAAGTTGATAGCCACATAATCCACATACGAACGAAATGTGCATCAGGGTTGTAGACGCCTACCTATTGTCTTCCCCTTCTACGCCAGGGGCTTGGCCGCGGCAGACCCGGCAGAAACGCCGTTCAACGGGAAGAGTGACGTTGGGAAGAGTGACGCAGACGCGGCGGCAGTGAAGAGCGCCGCACCTGGTGGAGAGGGGAAGGGCATGAGCGAGCATCGACGAGGGCAACCGTTGACATGCCGACCTGCGACGCTGGTATCTCACTGGCAGCGACGCTGCGTGACATGGAGGCGACTCGCGCGAGGTTTTCCTTGACATCGAACTTTCTAAAGCTCTGCTTGCATTGACCCGAAACATCATATTTTCATGCTGTCCGTGGACTAACAGGAAACACGCAATAGTAGTGCTTACAGAGTAGGATGACGAAGAGAGTTGACATGCGTTCCATGCTACCAGCGCCGGTAACGTGGTTCTATAATAGATTGGAAGGATTATTATAATATCTGAAACGTTTGTTCGTCGAAATGCCAGGCTTTGGATGCAAGGGAGGCGTGAGTGGCAGCATCGACGCGCGTCGGGAGGATCCTCCCGAGTGGGCGACTTTCATGCCTGGAACACGTCCGCATGAAATGGAGATCGCGAAGGAGGTGGGGAAGGAGGCGGGTTTGATGGGGTGTCACCTCCACGTGACAGAAATTGCGCTTGCGTTGTCTCCTACTTTGCTGACTTGGCTATGTACGGACTTAGGTGTGCCACATGACTAAGCAGCAGCCATCGTTGCTGGTAACTTTTTTGTGGGTCCTTTTTGGCCTGAAGGGTCTTGCGTTCTTGTAGTGCGTGTTCCCTGTGTTGAGGTTTGAAGTTTCGTCAACAACGAATGAATCTTGTCGCCACATCGTTGTTGTCGCCAGCGAAATATGCGCACGTCTGCACACCCCTTTACGGCCCCAAACCACACAGGCGAAAATGTTAGCACAGAGGAGGGACCAACACGCTCGCGAAACTGAACGACATCACCCACCGTAACAGATGGGGAGTGCCCTCAGCACAGGTTCGTGTGCTACAGTTCGGCCTTGTGACTAATTAGTCACCCAGCGTTGGGACGGGAGTTTCGCATAGTTCTCGCCGAGCTCGCCACGGGCGGGGCTTGACGCTAACTGGTGTCAGAAGTTGTGATCAAGCGGACCGAACGGGCACGCCGTAACCCGTGTGCATCTGCAGGGGGCGAGTGGGTATTCCTTATTCATGGGAGCATCGAGAGATGGATCGCGAAAGAGAGGGAATGGAGGTCCTGTAGGTTCAGTGGCAGGTAAGGTAACCATCCAGTAGAGATGTTCTGAAACGTGTGTTGTCTCGAACATTGCTGAGTCAGCTATCAATGTACGGATGGATGCTGCTTGTTGCTGAAACTGTGGATCCATTCTACACCTCACCCCCCAGCCAATTACAATCCCCCAACCAGAATTTTGGGGCGACAGTTTCGGCCGACTTCGCAGTGCTCGCCAGGGGAGCAACGTTTCAGTGTAACTGAAATAATGTCGACTTCCGTTGTCGTGTCTGTTTTGTTGCGAAGAAGTGGGCTGCGTATGTGCTTGCGTCTTGAGGAAAGAGTGGCCTCAATTCTGTCAATTTGTTACGGTGTTTGGTGTCATTCAGTTTTGCGAGATGTCATTCAGTTTCGCGAGCGTGATCACTCCACTGTGCTAGCAGTTTCGGCAGAGTGTACCATGCGCACCCGTTTCACAGACACACCACGGTTCATCTGGTGGGCATAGTGATTTCGCATACTCCGTTGGCGATAGCAGCTGCAGGCGTGTTTTGGACGCAGACTTCAAACATAGCCGCAAGGGAACGCGCACTACACATGATCGTAAGGCCCTCGGCACCAGAAAGCAGGAGCCATCACGTGTCTACCACTGGTATTTTCAAGCTAGGGTTCCGGTAACCATTGCTTGCTCACATCCTGCTGCCGGAATGTTCGTCCGTATAAAAAGCTGAGTCACCAACGTTGAGACAACGTCAACTTTCTAACCACGTGGAGCTGGCATCCCATCAAACCCGCTTCTTCTTGACGCTGACGTCATGAATGTCGCCTCGCTCGTCCTGCCGATGCCTCCGACCCGCATCGATGGGTCATCATCATCATGCTGCCACACGCCTCGCATCCTGCGAAAGCCTCTCAGGCTATGGTGCATCACGACGAAACCATCGTTTTATAATACTAGTTTCAGATATTCTTAGTGCAACGTTTCCAATGGAGCGCGCGACATCTATCTTCGGCATCGTGCTCTGTAAGCCTTATTGCCAGTAGATGACCATGCTTCGTTTCCATTTCACTCCAAGGACAGCGTGAACAAGTGACCCGAAACTGTGATTGTTTTGGGTCAATGAGCGCATCGAGTCGACTAGATGTAACTCAGCGTCGCACTGCCAGTGCAAACACCAGAATGCGTCCCTGGTTGGCAAACGGTTGCTCGCTCGTGCCCTTCCCCTCTCCACCAGGTGCGGCGCTCTTCACTGCCGACGCGTCTGCATCACTCTTCCCAGCGGCACTCCACGACGGCGGCGTTACTGCCGCGTCTGCCGCTCAGTCCAAGCCCCTGGCGTGGAAGGGAAAAACAATAGGTAAGCGTCTACGACCGTGATCCACAAAACATATTTCGATGTTTCGATCCTGTGTGGGAATATGTGAATGGCTATCAATCTTGGTATGCAGACGACGGGTTTGTCGTGCACCTGAATAAGGAGCCAGCATTTTGCACATGATCAATCTACTACAAGTTACAACCATGTGTCCTTGGGGTGACGCTTGGGAACGGTTCAAGTCATGGTGCTTCAATTCGTATCCGTCCCCTGCCTCCCCATGCACCCGGCCCCTGCCATTCCCATTGCCAGCGAAGTATGTGACCAAGCTGCGTCCCACTAAGCTCAAAGGAAAAGTTGTCGGCGACAAAGGCTCATCGGGGAAATACGTCATCAAGGCAGTGAGGTACGTCATTGTGGTAGTGAGACAGTGAGACAGTGAGGAAGTGTGGTATCCAAGTTGTGGTATCTCCTTGTGGTATTGCGTATGGCTGAGACCCAAGGTGTGCCCACCTCCCGCCTCATGTCCCCTCTATCCCTCGCCATGTCCTGTTGGCAGGTACTCACCCACGTCATACTACTATACATATTATGTCGAAATCCTGCACATCAGATCTGGGGGGAAGATGCCTACGTTCAGCGCCGAGACTTCTTGCGCTGCCACTGAACTAGGCCAAGTGGGTCAAGTTGTGAGAAACATCACCAGTGACAAGCCCCGCGACAAGCGATACAGTTTCTTATTTTCAGATGAAAAAATATTTACGACACTGGCTGAGACCCAAAGTATCATTAGTAGTGCACTGTCTGATGGCCTTTTTGCGAGAATTGGGTATGAGACACACGTTCAGGCACTCTGTGGTAAGCTTCGGAAAGTGGTGTAATCATTTGCTGCATGTTTAAATGTAAGATATACCTTATGTATACATTTCAAGCTCATACATATTTATTTCTAATTACATGGTAAAAAATGTGGTGATGCAGATGAGTCTGGTAGAAGTTTTGATTATTGTTTTTTACTAGTGGTGTACTACTGTGGAAGGAAGGCCGCTTCAAAGCATTTTCAGCGCGAGCTTATGAGAGGTGACAGCCAGCAGCCGACACGACAGCCGACAGCTGGGAGCCAGGCCCAAAAAAGCGACCCTGCATGGTCGGCATGTGGCGCCGCGAGGGTCTGCCAATGGGCGACCCGCCCGCATCCACCAGCGACCGGCCGTGAGTGTTAGGAACAAAGCCACCTCGCGCGGCAGGAGCTACTCCCGAGACCGCTGCGAGACGTCGTTCTCTTGTTCCTCGTGCCGTGCTCCCCATGGTCCCCGTGCTCCCCGTGCTCCCCGTGCTCCCCGTGCTCCCCACTCCCGTCCGCCACCTCGCTCTTCCCCCAACGCCATCGTCAGCGTCAACGTATGCAGTACCCGCCGCTTGAACCATCCCATCCAATTCCCCCGTCCACCTTCCGAGTCTCCGACTGCTCCCCAGCGGCGGCATCTTTTCACCGCAACCGAGATTCTCTAATCCCCAATTTTCCACTCAGCCCGTTCTTCCAACCTCTCGCTCACTCTCGCGTTTTCCAAAATATCGCGCCGTCCCGCGATTTGCCAGCGTGTCTCTCTCCTTGACGCACGTCCCACCGCAACCTGCATCGGCGGCCGTCGCCGTGACCTGCGCGCCTCGTCCCGCCGCCATCTGAGTGCGCGCGCTCGAGCTACCGCGCGCGTTAAGCCCCTCCCGGTCCGCCCCGGCACGACCTCGCAGCTGCGTCCGTCGCGGGACTCGAAGTCGAGTCCGATTTGCCCGAAGCAGGCTTAAAACAGCTCCCCGCAGTCTCGTTAACAACGCCGTCGCGGACGTGTGGACGGGCGGAGATGGCTGCGCGGGACTCCGGCAAGGCGGCGGGGGGAGGCGGGAAGGGGCGCGGGAAGGGCGCGGGAGTGGGGGAGGGCGGCGAGGGGGAGTGGTGGCGGGAGCCGCTGTGGCAGGGCGCGATGGTTGTGGGGGGTGCGGCGGTGGCGGTGGGGCTGGGAGTGAAGTACCTGATGGGGGCGAAGGGGGAGGAAGGGGCGCACGCGCACAAGGGGAAAGGGCAGGTGAGTCGGGAATGCCAGGCAGGTCGCTGGGATGAGGCGTGGAGGGCAAAGGGTTTATCTCGGGGTGATGAATGGGGGCAGGGTTTGTCGTGATGGAATGGCGATGGCGATGGCGATGGCGATGGCGATGACGATGGCGATGGCGATGGCGATGGCGATGGCGATGGCGGAGTGAGATGCATGGCAAGTGAGGTGCTGCACGTGCAGGCTAGCTGGGTCGCGCGGTACTGTTCCATGCCTGCTGCACACCTGCCTCTTCCCCCCTCGCCTTGCCTCTTCCCCACCCGCCTTGCCTCTTCCCCCCTCGCCTTGCCTCTCCCCCCTCGCCTTGCCTCTCCCCCCTCGCCTTGCCTCTCCCCACCCGCCTTGCCTCTCCCCCCTCGCCTTGCCTCTCCCCCCTCGCCTTGCCTCTCCCCCCTCGCCTTGCCTCTCCCCACCCGCCTTGCCTCTCCCCCCTCGCCTTGCCTCTCCCCCCTCGCCTTGCCTCTCCCCCCTCGCCTTGCCTCTCCCCCCTCGCCTTGCCTCTCCCCCCTCGCCTTGCCTCTCCCCCCTCGCCCTGCCTCTCCGTCCTCGCCTTGCCTCTCCCCACCCGCCTTGCCTCTCCCCCCTCGCCTTGCCTCTCCCCCCTCGCCTTGCCTCTCCCCCCTCGCCCTGCCTCTCCCCCCTCGCCCTGCCTCTCCCCCAGCGCCCTGCCTCTCCTCTCTCTTCTTAGCGTCGTGCAAAGGTCGGCCACGAGGGCGCAGTGTGCTGTGACCCCCCCGCTTAATGCCATACCCATGTCCTGTGTATCGATGTGTTGGCTGGTGTGCGTCTGAGCATGAGTGCATGTGTGCATGTGTGCATGTCTGTGTGTGCATAAGCACATGTGTCGGTGTGTGCATGCGTGCATGTGTGTGTGCATGTCTGTGTGTGCATGAGCACATGTGTGTGTGTGTGTGTGTGTGCATGCGTGCATGTGTGTGTGCATGTCTGTGTGTGCATGAGCACATGTGTGTGTGTGTGTGTGTGCATGCGTGCATGTGTGTGTGCATGTCTGTGTGTGCATGAGCACATGTGTGTGTGCATGTGTGGATGCGTGCATGTGTCCCCCCCTACAGGCGAAGGTGAGGCGGCACGTGCAGGCGCTGGTGGTGGATCCGGTCCGGACATGACAGTCAAGGTGCACAAAGGCGGATGTTGAGCGGATGTGTGCATGTGCCCTCATGTGTGCCCCCACCCGCCCCCCCTCCCTTTCTCCACAGGCGAAGGTGAGGCGGCATGTGCAGGCGCTGGTGGTGGATCCGGACATGACAGTCAAGGTGCACAAGGGCGACACGCTGTGGGGCCTGGCGCACAAGTACCAGGTGAGGGGGCCTGGCGCACAAGTACCAGGTGAGGGGGCCTGGCGCACAAGTACCAGGTGAGGGGGCCTGGCGCACAAGTACCAGGTGAGGGGGCCTGGCGCACAAGTACCAGGTGAGGGGGCCTGGCGCACAAGTACCAGGTGAGGGGGCCTGGCGCACAAGTACCAGGTGAGGGGGCCTGGCGCACAAGTACCAGGTGAGGGGGCCTGGCGCACAAGTACCAGGTGAGGGGGCCTGGCGCACAAGTACCAGGTGAGGGGGCCTGGCGCACAAGTACCAGGTGAGGGGGCCTGGCGCACAAGTACCAGGTGAGGGGGCCTGGCGCACAAGTAACAGGTGAGGGGCGGGACCAGGTCAGTTTTCTCTGCTCCACCTGTGTTGCTCCCTTCCATCCCTTCCCTCCTGTCCCCGCGAGCAGCCCCTCGCCTCCTCGCCACACCATCCCCTGGCACGCACCTGCACCTGCCATCCAGGCATGGCATTCGCAGGGCGGACGCCTTCCATATGCCACCATCAACCTGGGGATGCCCGCCGTCCTGCCAGCTTTTAGATGCAGCCATCCTGTTGCTGACCGCCTCCCGCCTGCACACTACCCTTCTCATGTGCTTCTAGGACTGCGTTTTTTTTTCTATGAGCCCTTGTGCAACCCATGGACCCCCATGTCTCCCCATGCGCCCCCGTGCGCCTCCATGCGCCCCCATGCACCCCCATCCGCCCCCATGCGCCCCCTTGTATCCCATGCTCACCCGTGCCCCCCCAGGTGCCAGTGGATGCGCTGCGCAGTGCGAATCCCGAGGTGCGGGGCGACCAGGTGCTGGCGGGGTCGCGCCTGTACATCCCCAACGTCATCAGCGACGAGGAGTTTGACGTGCGCGCTGATGAGGAGTAGGGGGCGAGAGGCTTCCACGCGCAGCAGAGCAGGGGGGTGACGACACACTGCATGGGGGGGGCCATTGCCCAGTGCTCACGCGGAGGGGTTGTAAGGATGCGAGGAGGATGTGTGGGAGGCAACAACACAGCCGGCTCGTGCACGAGTGACTGCACCTCCCGCCGTCGGGTTTCTCAAGCCGCAGCCTCGGCCACTGGCTGCTGCTGCTGCTGCTGCTGCTGCTGCTGCTGCTGCTGCTGCTGCTGCTGCTGCCGCCGCCGCCGCCGCCGCCGCCGCCGCCGCCGCCGCCGCCGCCGCCGCCGCCGCCGCCGCCGCCGCCGCCGCCGCCGCCGCCGCCCTTCTGCAGTGGCTGCACTAGGGGAGGTGTGACCGGCTAGTGCACCTCTAGAGGTTATCCTGGGTTAGGTAGGGGGTATTACTAAAGACAGAATCCTGCTTAACATGGATTTTGTGCAATCTCAGGTTCTTGAATCGTAAAACTCATGATGATTGATATGCTTCATCCGGTTATTGTACAGATTGACTGCTTACAGAAACAAGGCACTATGTTGCCTTCTAGCCACTGGCTAAGTATACCCTTTGTGCATGCCTTGCCTCCCCCATCAAATCTCCCTCGTCGCTGCCCCCCTGTCCATACCATAGCCAAACTGGAAGTGCCCATCTGCAATCCCTGCATCTTCCTCATCCCCACGTGCTCCACCTGAATCCATCCCACCCACATCAGAATGCCACCTCCATCACACAGCGTGTGCCCTGCCCAGTGTAACTGCTCATGACGTGTTGCGCGAGGGTGAGCAGCTTCAGCATCTTGCGTGCGCTCAACTCATGCAGCACCGGTCCAAACACTCTAGTCCCCTGCCTACCCTTCCAGACAATCACCCCCTCACCACTGCTGCACGTGGACGCAGCAATGGCAAGTGCCCACCTGCATCTTCCTCACCCCCACTTGCTCCAGCTGAGTCCACTCCACGCCCACATCAAAACGTCACTTTTATGATCCCAAAGTGTGCCATTCCTACACCAATGGCAGCTGTCTTCATACACACGCCATGTGGCGCTTATATGACGTGCTGTGCGAGGGTGAGCAACTTCAGCATCTTGCGTGCCCGCAGCTCATGCGGCACCGGCCCAAACACTCTCGTCCCCACCGGCTCCCCCGCCTTGCTGATCACCACGGCGGCCGGCCCGTCGAACCGCACCTCGGTGCCGTCCTTGCGCTTGTGGTGCGTGGCGGCGCGCACCACCACGCACGTCACCACCTCCCCCTTGCGCACCTTCCCCCGCGGCTCCGCGTCTTTCACCGACGCGATGATCACGTCGCCCAGGCCCGCCGCGTTGGGCGCGCGCCCGCGCAGGACTTTGATGCACTGCACGCGGCGCGCGCCCGAGTTGTCGGCGACTTGGAGGTTGGTGCGCAGCTGCACGAAGGTGCGCGTGGGGGTGAAGGGGAGGGCGGCTGTGGGGGAGGAGGTGGGGAGAGGCGTGGGGATGAGGGGGCGGACGGTGAAGGGGATGGATTGAGTGAAGAGGGGGGAGTGGGGGGAGGAGGAGGAGGAGAGAAGGGGGTGGGAATGGGGGGTGGTGGAGGCGGGAGTGGAGAGGGAGGGAGGTGCGGGGGGAGGGAGGATGGGCGAGGCGGGTGGCGCGTGTGCGGATAGGAGAGGCGTTGCTGCTACGGCAGTCCTGGCAGGTGGGGTGGTGTGGACGATGGCAGGGAGGGGATGGGGAGGGCGATTGTGAGCGGCAGTGCGAGTCAGGAGGGGAGGTAAGGGGGTGCGTACGAACGACGACGAGTCAGCTGGAAGCGTGAGGGGGTGGGAAGGGATGACAGAGGGTGCGCGGGGGTGGGAGGGGTGGGAGCGGTGAGTACGGAAGAGAAAGGAATAAGTGGGAGAGAAAGCAAAGGGAGCATGGAACTGGAAAAGAGTGTGAGGGAGAGGGGAGGAAGAGAAGGGGGAAAAGGGAATTTAGGGCACAAGAGGGGGAAAATAGGAAGAAGCTCGAGCGAGAAGGGGGAGCCAGTAAGTGGAAGAGGGGAAACGGGGAGTGGGAGGAGGGAGGGGGACGGGGAGGAGCAGAGGACGACGGTGGGAACGGGATTTTGGGCAAGTAGGTCGGGGGTGGGGAGGGGAGGAGAGCGCTCTTAAAGCCCATGTCGAGCGACGGGGCTTCTATGAACCTTTCAACTCCCGCCTCTAAATCAACTAAGCAACGATGCAGCCGCGATGATCCACTTAGACCCCGATCCGGTCGACCTCCGCGGAACGGGAGGTGACGCTGCATGCGAATCACGCGGTCCGCGCGACGGATGTCTCTCGGCGGTCGCGACTAACCGGCCGGCTTCAAGCCGGTACACGTACCAGCGCGCGACGGCGGAGCGCGCGGCTGCGACTCCCCTCGAGGAGCGCCGCGCTGTGAGCCCCGCGAGCATGGCGAGGCCGACGCGAAGAGGGGCGCGCGATGGGTGCGGCGAGGCGAGGCTCGGAGAGAGGGCTTGAGAGGTGTCGCGGGGAAGTGGGGTAAGATCACGAACTGGTTTTTTTCTTTGTGTTGCCTATCCCTGCTGCAAGGGCGTGTGTCTTTCGGTGTAGACGTTCGGAACAGAGGTCAAACTTTTGCTGGTAACCAATTTCGCGGATGTCAGTTTGCGACATTCGTCAAGTAAAGCTCAATGTTTGGAAAACCACGAGGTCACTGATCTCAGGTCGAACTCACAATTGAGTTTTCACGAACACATTTATCCAATCGTGTACACGCACGATGAGTTTGCGAATTATGCGTAGGATCGCAGGCTTCGTCTGCACATCGCACGCACAAACAAAGCCATCCTAACCGAACCTGGTAACTTACGAGGGTTGAGTGCGACTCGGACTCTGCCCTATAAGCTCGAACTTCGAAGTCGAGCATTTCTGTGACCAACGCTTGACGCGAAAATTGAACACGCGATTTGACAAATTAATGTTGAAATAGTCGAAACCGGGTCGACCAATGTTCATTTGCTAAAATTCGGAAAAAAAAAAACATGAACTTTACAATCTTCGCCGAAAGACACAACTTTGAGCCGCGTTACTAGTACATGGCACGATGAGGTGATTGCTTGGGGCAGTGCTACTTTTGTAAAATCGTGTTACGGAAACCTGCGTCGGGTCAGCTTCGGTAGCCGAACACAGCGAGCGAAACCAGACGATCAGCCTTGGTGTTCTCGAACATCTCTGCATTTTGAATGGAAGATTCCTGTTTTTTCAAGATGTGGGATCCAATTGCGAAGTTCGCAACTATCGCTGTTCCCCTCGTGTTCCCAGTTGGCCCCTTGAGGCGAACCACAGGGTAACCTTGCTTGTGACGGCCCAAGGGCTGCGTTCTGCTGGCGCATCAGCCCGCATCAATGTGCATTGCTACATTTTACGACGGTTCCAGGATCCTTTCTTGATAACCTCCCGACAGGTTATCAAGGCTCGCGATAAGCGCATGGCTGCCGTGGCAAACCAATCCCGAATGCCTGCAGAACGGCCTTTTTGGCCCTCGAAATTTGTAATATGAACGCGTTCCAAGAAGCTTCCTCTCCTAGCAATCGGGCGCATCACTGATGCGCGCATCATGCGACTTCGAAAACTCGCATCATGCGCGCATCAGCTGATGCGCTGCAACCTCATTGGCCAATCAGTTTCCCACCTCAATCAGCTGATTTGAATGTCCAATTTCCTGACCTCAATTCAAATTCGTCGGATTTTCCAAACCTCAATTCCAAATGTCCGAACCTCAATTTCGCAATTTCCAAAACGTAATTTCCGAACCTCAATTTCTCAATGTCCGCATCAGGCCGAGCCTCAGACGCATCAGAGCTGATGCGCCTGCAGAACGCAGCCGGGATATCCCTCCCACACTTGCGAACTCATGTCTTCATTCGAGAATCGAAAATGGGATGACAGCTGTGCCACTGTAATAACGTCCAGTTCATTTCTTCAGTTCAGATTCAGAACGTCCAGCGTGATAACTGCGCAAGCCGATCTGATTAAGTCCGTCTGCCACAAGCTCTTATCGTCCTTACCTTAGGCTCCCGTTAGTATCATCGCTTTTCCCTCGCCTGCCAGTGGCACGGGGTCGTCACTGTGTTTGGGCTTGCCGGGACTGTGGCAATCCGAAGTCAACAATCTCTAATAGGCTTTCTGGTCTGACGTTTAGTAATACAGTAACGGAAGACTGCAGCTATCAGCTATGGCTGCCACCGAGCATCCACAGGCGCACACATGGCTGCAATCGGTAATCAGCTATGCCAGATCGGCGATGGAATCCACTATTCGCCCACCTCTGCCACGAGAACTCCCGGGACCGTTCGTTCCACCATGCTCCCAGTCATCTCTCCTGCTCACTGACTCGTTACAAGTGCTCAGCTCCTCAAGATGACCGGGTCGTTCGACCGAGTCTTTCGGGACCAAGTCTTTCAGGGCCGAGTCTTTCAGGGCCGAGTCATTCGAGCACTTCCAGCAAGCGACCGCCGTCGAGGGTCAGCGAGCCTGTGCAGCTTCCTCGCAGTGATACTTTTCCACGGTTCCCGGCGCCAGCCATGGCTCGTCATACCCCTCCGTGGCTCGCAATGCTGCTGCTCGCTGTCATCCTCTCGGCGACTGTCGCCTCTGACTCCAACGCCGCCGCCGCTGCTACCCCTCCCACGCCTGCAGCTGCTACCGCTCCCGCGCCGGCCGCTTCCAACTACTACGCCTTCAACCCGGCCTCCAACAGCCTGACGTTCGGCCCGAATTACACTATAGCATGGAATGACACGGGAGTCACCTCCGCTGTGGACTCCTCTGGCGCGCCTCTCAAAAGCACCGCCAACGCCGACGGCTCCGCCACTATTGCTGGCGGGTACACCGCCTACCCCAACGGCACGCTTACAGGTTCGGGAATCGTCCTCGTCACCAACGGACCCACTGCCAGGTTCTGCATGGGAGCGACCACGTTCCTGAAGAACGGCACCATCCTTGATGGTTCGGGGAAGCCGATTGTGCCGACTCCTAATGCGGACGGGTCGTACACTGCAGGGGACCTGACTGGGTGGAGCAACGGCACCATTGCTGGAAGCACTGGCACCGTGATCTATCTTGGCGGTCCGCTCGTCCTCAGCCCTGGCGGCGCTGTTGCTTACGCCGCTCCTCCCCCGCCTCCTCCTCCGCCTCCTCCTCCGCCTCCTCCACCCAAGGCTGCTGGTAACTTGTTTCTCCTGCGCCACCTTCTGTCCCATTGGTTCCGGCGTTCTCGTTTCCCTTTCCAATGCTTCTGTTGCACCTCATAGCTTCCCTGCTTTGCCCCTCCACCATGTAACCCCCCTGCACATTTCCACGCCCCTTCCTTTCTTATGCCTTCTTTCCACCCTGCCCTTGCTCTGAAGCGGGTTGTTGTTTCTGACCCTTTTCTGTTTGTGTATTGTCGCCATCGCAATTGCAGGCTCACTTGCTTCACCGACCAGTGGTCTCGCTGCTCTCATCACTCTAATGCTTGGCTCACTCCTTTTCATGTAGCGCAGTTGCTGGATAACACACCTTCCTGTCGTGCCCGCATTCTTATGGACCTTAGAAGAAGTTGAATCTGCCTAGTACGGTAGTAAACCACGTCATGGCAATTAGTAGGTACTATGAGACCTGGTGTCAAGCAATGTCTAAATTTTTGTTAGACATATACCGGTATTAAGCAGCAGTGAGGTACCTAGTATCATAGTACAACACTCCTCTCCACATTGACACTTGCATCCCCTTGTTCCTAGCACGACCATTCCGCTAAGTAACTATGAGAAATGGTAACATGCGCTTAGTTCCTATGCCTCTACCTCCTAGACCAGATTACCGTCACCCCCCGGATAAGCTATAATAAAACACGTTTTTTTATGGGGGTGGGCTTATAATCAAGGAATTATATAAGCGCCGGTGTTAATATTGTTGGAAACAATTGACTTAAGCACCTCTGTCGTGTCGAAACACTAAGTCATAAGCGAAGCAGAACATATCGAAGCATCGGCGAGTCAACCCTCGGAGGTTGAGCAACTGCTGGAGGTTACGCGAAAGTCAAAGGTCAGCGACCTTTGACCTGACAAATACAGCGCGACAGCAAGGACAAACAGCTGACTCGTTATTGAGCAGTTGCCCGAGTCGTCACTGTATCGAACCGCAACAGCAATAGTAAAACGGTTATTAACCGTATCTCTTCGTATTCCTTGTACTCTTATAAAAGGCTTGTATCTCTTTGTTTTAATCAATCTACTTTGCTCTCACACACCAGTGCAAGGTGGTTCACAGACTTATCATTAAAACGCTTCCGCTATTACATTATTCCTACTCAGAGTTTAGTCCTCCAAAGATCCTAAGGGCTTTTCTCAGCCCAACATGGTATGAAAGCTATCAGGGCAAACTCAACTACTATCAAGACACCCACAACATCAGAAGGCATGGCAACGCAGAAGGAGAGAAGCTCCTCTAACGGCTCTCCCGGTACTACTCCTACTCCACCTCCTGCCTCTGGCCTACAGACAGAGGAGGGCACAGCAACAAGACCGGCGCCTTTGTCACAGTCATCATTGGCGGCCTTGGTCCTCATTGGCGCTCCACCCGCGCCATACTCCGAGCTCACGGGAAAATCTCAGAAGCAGCACTCTGCGCTGAAATTCACGCTGAACAGCAAGACATGGATCTGCAAGAAGAACGGCACAAGAATAAGACGTCAGTACCCGAGTTTGCATTTCACACTCAACGGCGCTACAACAACAACAACAATCGGCATCAACCTAAACCCGTACCGCCGTTCTGTCATCTCTGCAAGACTTCAGGACACCCTCGCACACACTGCCCGAATCGACAGCAATCAACGCCGCAACGTCAACTTCGTCCCTCAAGCAGTCAAGTGGCGTCCACGCAAGCACACCCCACGAATCAACTGCAGTCTTCAACGACGTCGTCAGCACAATCTGCACAAGGAGCAAGAAACATCGTCAGTTGCATGGCAAGATTGACTGACTCCTGCATCACCGAGTCACCACCACACTACTCACCGGAAGAACAACTCGACAACAGCACCCCTCGCCGCGAGTCACTTCAACCAAATCCAACATATGCAGCCATCGCTCAAAGCGAGCCGTCCGGGAAAGATACGTGGTTCTTGGACAGTTGCTGCGGACAGCACATGTGCTCTTCAGGGCGCTTCGTTCAACGCGAACACCAACTTCAACGCGAAGTCGTCATCACCGTCGCCAACAACCAGAACCTGCGCACACGACGACAAGGAGTGGTGCAACTTCAGTCACGAGAGACAAACGTAATACTGCAAATGTCAAAAGTGCTAATTGCGGAGGGACTCGGCTACAACTTACTGAGCGTCAGTCAGCTGATGGTGAAAGGCATCCACCTCAAAGCAGACAGCACAACACAGGAGTTCAAGTTACACCACGGGAAGGGCGGTCTCTACATCGGGAAGGCGGTCCTGAAAAATAACGTCTTCGTCCTCGACTTCGTTCCAGATCTTGGCACCGCTGACAGCGACGGGATCGTCACCTTCACCTCCTGGACGCACCCACCGGATCTTGATCTTGACTTCAGTCCCGAAGGCTTCTGGTACTCGCACACCATCCTTGAGGCAGAACGAACAAGAGCATTAGCAACGATTCAACACTCGGCAGCAGCAGAGACAACATCAGCAGCAGCAGAGACAACATCGGCAGCAGCAGAGACAACATCGGCAGCAGCAGAGACAACATCGGCAGCAGCAGGGACAACATCGGCAGCAGCAGGGACAACACCAGCAGCAGCAGAAACAACATCGGCACCAATCACGGGTCCTTCAACAGCACCGGTCTTCGTCGACAACACACCACCGACTCCTTCGCAACAGTTGAATCAACCCCACGAGAAGTCCATCGAAGCGCAAACCACACCGCAGGCTTCTACTCCAACTCCGACTTGTACCGTCGCTCACCCGGCCATTGCGCTGACGAAGATCTCTGGCATAAACGAATGGGACACCCAAGCAACACGACGTTAAACAACACGATACGAGCAGGCGTTCTTGACAAAGACTCACTTCTCTTACCCGACGGCAGAGAACTTCGACGAATGAGAGGAACTTGCTTCACCTGCCCAGAAGCTGACCTACCGCATCAGCCCTTCGTTTCCCATCACAATCCAAGCGCACCAGCGTACGCACCTCTGGAGAAGGTCTACAGCGACATACTTTACAATCGCGAACCCGGCCAAGGAGCATACAACTACACCATCACGTTCATCGACGCCGCCACTCGTTATGTTTGGCATCTCAACCTTCCAAGCCGCGACATGGCCTTCGAAGCCTTCGTAGCCTGGCTCCCAGTAGCAGAACGGGAATCGGGAGTTAAGCTGAAGAGCTTTCAGTCTGACGGGGGAGGAGAATACACCTCACAAAGGTTCAAGCAGTACTTGGCAGAGAGAGGAATCAAGCGACTCATCTCCCTTCCCTACGCCCATCAACAGCAGGGTGTAGCAGAAAGAATGAACAGGACCCTTCAGAACACCATGCGCAAGCTGCTACGTGGCATGCGGCTACCCAACCACCAGTGGCCCGAGGCAATGGACCACGCCGTGATGCTGCAAAACTTGCTTTCGTCATCATCGCTCCCGAACAACGCATCACCGCATCTGCTGTGGACAGGAAAATTGGGCAGCACAAAAATGTTGCGAAATTTCGGCTGCATGGTACAGTACCGACCCCCAGCTGCACGCGCTGGCCGATTCTCCCAACGCGCACAGTGGGGACTACACCCGGGCATTGAAAAGAATTACAACGCGTGGAAGATTTTCGACGTCCACTCAAAAGAAACAGTAGCAGCACGTGATGTCATTTTCTACGATCGACTCACCCTTTCAACATACCTGCACAACTTGGAGACTTCACGAGATGTCACAGGCGGATTTCGTGGGGACCGAGCCTTCGCTTCGGCAGAAGATGAAGCTGACCTGGACGAGCAGACCATGGACGGAGCTTCGGAAGAAGCCGGACCACTTCCCTACTGCTCGGTGGATGTTCCAATGGACGATGACAACCCTCGCGAAAGCATCAACGCCGAAGTCTTCTACGACTTCGCCGACAACGGTTACGTTACACCCGCCCGAGTCAACACAAACGAAGCCGAACGCATAGGACCCAACTTCTTACCTGACCCAGAAGAAGGTGACGAAGCAGCTTATCCCGAGGATACGACACTCCCCCGCTACACACAGAGTGGACTCCAGATACTCGGCCTCGTTACCGCGGTTCACGGCGCAGCCATTCCTAAGGAGCCTGCCACGGTTCAGCAGGCTCTGGGGGGGGAGCACAGGGAAAAATGGCGCGAAGCCATGGACAAGGAGCTGAAAGCACTGGAAGAACGGAACACCTGGAAGGTTGTTCCCATCGGCGTGGCACGAAACAAGGCAGTACTCACCGGGACATGGGTCTTCCGTGTGAAGACAAAGGCAGACGGCACCATCGACAAGTTTAAAGCGCGCTGGGTCGTACGCGGCTTCGACCAAGAACACGGACGTGACTTCACCGAAACATTTGCGCCGGTCAGCCGACACACCTCGCTGCAAATTCTCCTCGCGATCGCCGCCATGAAGAAGAAGAAACTGCGGCAAATTGATGTCGCCAACGCATTTCTCTACGCACCTGTCGACGCAGAAATCTTCGTCGAACTACCACATGGCTCCAACGGAGAGCCTAACCAAGTCTGTCAGCTGCTAAAGTCGCTCTACGGCATCAAACAAGCTCCAAGGCTGTGGCAACAGTACCTGCACGCAAGACTTATCCGCATAGGATTCCGCCAGCTACCTCACGACCAGGGCATGTACCGGCTTACAAAAGGCACCGACTACATCCTACTAATCGTCTACGTAGACGATCTGCTCTACATCGGGTCGACCGACGGCGTCACTACCTGGTTCGAAGGGGAGCTACAGAAGGATCTCACGCTCACAGTCTCGTCCACCGTCACGCAATACCTCGGCCTCAACATTCAGGAAGAAGAGAACGCAATCTACCTCAGCGCCGCAAAATACGCCGACACCATCGCCAAACGCTTCGCACTCACGCCGACCACCATCTCCACGCCATACCGCTACACGGCAGGAAATAACAAGGAAGGATCCGCTCCACTAAAGCCCGCCGGCATACGCGACTACCAGAGAAAACTGGGATGCCTCCTCTTCGCAGCTGTCACCTGCCGTCCGGACCTATCGTACTCCGCAAGTCAGCTCGCGACCTACCTCAAGAAACCTGAAGCAGAACACATGGCGGAACTCGACCGCGCTCTCCACTACCTCGTCAGCACCTCAACCGTCGGCCTAACCTATCACAAGAACGGAACCTCGACACCTAAGTTAATCGGCTACGTCGACGCCGATCACGCCGGCGACTCCGACAACAGACGCTCGCGCACCGGCTACATCTATCGCCTCGAGCCTATCGGACCTATCTCCTGGCAGTCGAGCAAGCAGGAGTTAATCGCCCTCTCCTCAGCTGAAGCAGAATATATCGCACTCTGCTCAGCCACCAAGGAAGGACTGTACCTTCGCGAACTCCTGGAGGAAGCGAAGCTGGCTCAGTTACCCAGCTTCTCCCTGTTCTGCGACAACCAGTCAGCAATTCGCATAGCCAACAAAAATGGATTCGCGAACAGGACGAAGCACATCGCCCTGCGATATTTCTTCGTGAAAGACGAGATCGAGAAGGGGAGACTCGAGCTGTCCTACTGCCCCACGTCCGAGATGGCAGCTGATTACTTGACCAAGAAGCTCGTAAAGCAGAAGTTCGAATACTGCATGCTGCTGACTGGACAGAGCCACGTCACCAACAGCGACACTCCAGAAGCGAAGGGGAGTGTTGGAAACAATTGACTTAAGCGCCTCTGTCGTGTCGAAACACTAATTCATAAGCGAAGCAGAACATATCGAAGCATCGGCGAGTCAACCCTCGGAGGTTGAGCAACTGCTGGAGGTTACGCGAAAGTCAAAGGTCAGCGACCTTTGACCTGACAAATACAGCGCGACAGCAAGGACAAACAGCTGACTCGTTATCGAGCAGTTGCCCGAGTCGTCACTGTATCGAACCGCAACAGCAATAGTAAAACGGTTATTAACCGTATCTCTTCGTATTCCTTGTACTCTTATAAAAGGCTTGTATCTCTTTGTTTTAATCAATCTACTTTGCTCTCACACACCAGTGCAAGGTGGTTCACAGACTTATCATTAAAACGCTTCCGCTATTACATTATTCCTACTCAGAGTTTAGTCCTGCAAAGATCCTAAGGGCTTTTCTCAGCCCAACAAATATTATGGCAATAATGAAATGTATTTTCTATATCGAAACGAAGCGTTTTTCAGAGGCGGATTCACCTGAATCGAGAACTTCGAATCCGTGCATGATTTCCGCGTAAAACGGCCAACAAGGCGTGGACTCACGCCTTCCATGCCTTATTGGCCAGGCCAGGTTCATCGAACGTGAACCTGGCCCATGCCAGCGCACACGCAGCAGGATCGAAAACTGCCCAATCCGCGTTGCCTGCAGTGCATGGCACGTGATGGTTCATCCACAACAAGCCCACTAAGAGCGAGATCACACGCCACAGAGGCAGGGTGCTGACCAGCTCAGCTCCTCTGCGAGGAATATTCTCTGTAGCCACCCCTTCCCCGCAGAGGATCCCGGGCCGCGAAACTGGAGGGGTCTCGGGCGAGGGTTTCATACAGCCCTCATTCTCCACCCTCACTTCAGTTTTCTTGTTTTCGTTTTGGCCTGCCGTGGCCATGGCGGGCCTTCCAGGCACGCACTTCCTGTTCCGTCGCCCACCCGCTGCTAGTGCCAACCGCGACTATTCTCAATGGCAGAGTCGCCCTGCGCCCGTCCCTCCATCACACCCACCCGTGCCTCCCGTTCCTCCCACTCCTCCAACGTCTCCTATTCCTCCCAATCCTCCAGCGCCCCCAGATCGTCCCGCTCCTCCGTCCCCTCCTGCTCCGCCTGATGTCGGTGTTCCACGTCATGGGGTTCTGCAACTTCTCCTCCCTCCTGGCTACTCGGCGTTCGACGCTTACCTGTCAGAGCCAGACCGCAGGGGCGCCGAAGCATCTTCCTCCGCGCTGTCGCCACGCTGGGGTTCCGCGGCTGATTGCCCAGTGGACGAATCCGCAACTGGTGCCGAAGACGATGTGGAGTTTTGGGTGGCTGACGGTCTTCCTGAGCACTTGCCTATTCCAACTTTTCCCCCTCCTAATAAAAAACGTCCCCACCCTTCCAGAGAGAATCGAGATGCCCGTCCTCCCTCCCCTAGGAACAAGCCTACAACACGCACGTGCCAGTCGTATACATCCCTGGAGAAGCTCCAGTGGATTTTGAAGCTTGAATCCGGGGTGATGAGTGTGCGTAAAATGTCCCGCGAAACCGGAATCTCCCGAAGGTCACTCGCAGAGTGGAAGACCCGGAAGTCTGAGCTGGAGGGCGCGCATGGGGCTCGAAAGCGCCTTCATAGTCGTGGACGGAGTTCGTGGTACCGCGACATGGAGCTGCAAGTATACGCGAAGTTCCTCGCCCACCGTAAAAAGTGTCTCGCCGTCTCGGTGTCCCGCCTGTAGAAGTGGTCGCACGAGGTGATGAAAGTCCTACATCCTGAGGTAAAGTGGGCCGGCTCTCAGCGGTGGACTGAGCGATTTCGCCGACGCTGGAACCTGACAACTCGCGCGAAGACCAGGGTCGGTCAGAAGCTTGCCGCCAGTGAGTTGTTTTTTTTCTGCCGTCGTTAACGCTTGTGTTTTGCGTGATGTGTAGACTTTCTTTAAATTATCGTTAATGTCCCATCCCGAATCTCTAATCCCGTGTATGTTTATCTCTCGTTTCTCCCATCCTTCCCTCCAGACTGTGAAGAACAGGCCAGGAGCTTCTGGAAGTTTGTTCGACACTCCCGCCGCCAGTACAAAATCGGCGATCAGTGGGTTATTAACGCGGACCAGACGCCGCTCTGGCTCGAGATGCCTGCCGAACGCACCGTCGAGGAGGTGGGCTTGCGCTCCGTGCCAATCCGCAGCGGCGGCTATCAAAAGGAGCGAGTGACGGTGATGCTCGCCTGCACCGCCAGCGGAGAAAAACTGAAGCCTTGGGTCTTCTTCAAACGGAAGACCGTCCTCAAGGGGAATTTCCCCTCAGGTAAGCTTTACAACATGTTCATATAACGGTAGGTTGTGTAGTATCTAGCTTTGTTGAGCGTTTGAATGTGGATGTGCAGATGTCGTCGTGTCCGCGCATCCCAACGGTTGGATGGACGTGGCGGGTGTCATCGCGTGGCTCGACGGAGCGGTCAAGCCGTACGTCAACCCGAAGTTCGGTGTCCGCCCCCGGAAAGCGATGCTCGTCCTGGATTCGTATCGCGGGCACCTGACCGCAGTTGTGAAAGAGAAGTTCGGGCAGTTGAATATAGTCCCTGCCGTCATCCCTGCAGGCTGCACCTCGGAGGTTCAGCCCCTCGATGTCGCGGTGAATCGGTCCTTCAAGGCTTCAGTGCGCCAGCTCTACCAGGAGTGGTTCGAGCTCGAGGGGGTCGACACTTTGACCGTGAAAGGTGATGTCAGATCAGAATGAGTGAAGTGATTGAATTAGGAAAGTTGGGAGTACAAGTATGAAACCCTAGAGATTGTACCCCCTAAGGCTAAACCCACTACAGCCTAGAGAACACAAACATATGTAATGTTTGACACACCCCCATAGGCAAAGTGGGAGACAACCAGATGGTCACAAGACCAGTCAAAGCAAAGCAAAGCAAAGCAAAGCAAGCTCAGGGAGGATCTCAAGGAAACCACACAAATTCCGAGCACAAGCAAGCGGTCACAAGACCAGTTCACATGCAGTTTGATAATATAACAAGAGGTACAGTGATCACAACCTAGCAAGTGTAAGCATGCAGGTATATATATAGAGATCACAGTACAAGCAGAGTCAAGAAGTGAGCAAGTGAGGGACAGTAGGCACAAGGCCTAGAACAGTACAGAAACGCTGATGATCACAAGGCGGAAGTGCCTTGGTGAACACATCAGCAGTGTTGGCCCGAGTGGCCACGTACGAGAGACGAAGCTGACCACGCTGCTGCAGCTCTCGAGCAAGGAAGTAGCGCAGAGCGATGTGCTTCGTTCTGTGCTCCAGTCTGTGCTCCTGACACAAGGCAAGGGCGGCCTTGTTGTCGACGTACAGCACTGGAGGAGAACGAGGCCGCTCTCCCAGGTCGGTCAGCAGGTAGGTGAGCCAGCGTAACTCCTGTGCAGCCATGGCTGTGGCGTAGATCTCAGCCTCACAACTGGAGCTGAGAACTGAAGACGAGCGAGTAGAACGCCAAGAAACTGAACCACAGCCAAGACTGAAGGTGTAACCCTGAGACGACCGCTGAGTAGCCTGGTCGTCAGCCCAAGAAGCGTCTGAGTGCCCAGTGAGGACAACGTCTCTCCGTCCTCCAAGCACAAGCCCCATGCCCGACGTACTGCACAAGTAGCGCAACACCCTCTTAGCGGCATCCATGTGCTCCTTCCGGTGACGGCCAGGAGCGACATAGCGTGCTAGGATGCTAAGAGGGTATGCTAGGTCAGGTCGAGTGCAGGTCATCAGGTACATGAGGCAGCCCACAAGCTCTGGATACGGGCCACTCGGCTCTACGGACTCATCCGAAGGCAGAGCTCAGAGCGAGTGACCGGTAGGCAGAGGAGTGGGCTGAGGCGAGGAGTACGTGAAGCGGAAGCGCTGAAGGACCTGCTGCACCATGTGTGACTGAGTCAAGGTGATGGTGCGCTGTGCTCTGTCCCGGGTGATCCGCAAGCCAAGATAGCTTGTCAGCTCACCCAGGTCTGTGCACGTGTGTCTCTTCTGCAGCTCCGACTTCACGTGGGCGAGTGCCTCAGTGTCAGCAGTAGCAAAGACCAAGTCGTCAACGTACACGAGAACGTAGAACGGCGGCAGAGTGGTGTTGGTGCGTAGAAACAGCGACGGGTCAGCAGTAGAAGGAGCAAACCCAAGAGCAGCAAGAGTCGTCCTCAGTGTGTCGTGCCACTCACGGGGTGCCTGGCGGAGACCGTAGACTGGCCGCCGGAGGCTCCACTGGGTACCAGGAGGGAACGACGCAGTGAAGCCAGGTGGGCGGCGCAGCCAGATCTCCTCGTGCAGGCTGCCCTGTAGGAAAGCAGTGCTAAAGTCAAGAGAGTGGAGCTCGTAGTCACGCTGAGCGGCGACGTGCAGCAGAACCCGAAGAGTGGTCATCTTCGGGGTCGGGGAGAAGGTCTGGAAGAAGTCAACTCCCTGTCGTTGACTGAAGCCTCGTGCAACGTAACGCGCCTTGAAGACAGGCGGAGAACCCGGCGGCCGCTTCACCCTGAAAATCCACATGCCACTGACGATGTTCGCCCCAGGTGGGGGAACCTCGTCGACGTAGGTGCCTGTGGACTTCCAGGAAGCCATCTCTGCGTCCATGGCTGTCTGCCACTGAGAGGAGTAGGGACCCTCCATCGCCTCTGCGTGGGGTCGGGATGTCTAGTGCATCCGGGTCTCCCTCAGGGGCAATCAGCATGGAAACGAGATGAGGTAAAGCAGCGGCAAAGCACTCAAACTCCTCCTGTCTGTCCTCAAGGACGTCCGTGCCAAGAGCACACTCACCCCCGACGGACGGAGGACAGACAGACTCAGACTCAGCAACAAGGCTAGCGGCGTAGTCTAGACGACAGGCGGCAGCAAAGTCAACAAGCTCAGCGACAAGAGCAGACGCAGCAGAGGACTCAAAGGTAGGGTCAGTGACAACAGTGGCGAGGAAACGCGTGACAGTAGGACTGGCAGCACGAAGGGAGTCAGACGGTGGGTCAGCAACGGCCGGAAGAGAGGACGCAGGAGGAGACGGCAGAGGGACACGCTGTGGAGCAGTGGAAGGACGCAGGGTCATATAGTGAGTGCCAAGGACAGGAGGAGGACGCTGACGCGGAGCACGACGACCAGTGCGGACAGCGCGGACAGGCGACTCTGGACGCGACTCAGACGACTCTGGACGAGACTCAGGCGACGGAGGACGAGACTCAGGCTCACGACGCTCCGTAAGACTACTCGTCGGCGCAGTGTAAGGAGAAGGACCAGGCAGCGGAGAGGCAAGCGGTAACTGTGACTGCGACTGGACAGGTGGTGGGCTCAGGAGGGGAGGAGAAGGACCAGTGGAGGGCGGGAGGCCAAGAACCTGCTGAAGGAGCGGAACGTAGTACGGTCGCGGCCGCTCAGCACCTCCTGAACCAGCAGAGACAGCACCAGCACCCTCAGCCCCAGGGTCTCCAGCGACAACTCCCTCAGCACCACCAGTAACCCCAGCAGCTCCAGTACCTCCAGCTCCAACCCCCGCAGCAGCTCCAGTCCCAGCAGCTCCAGTACCTCCAGTACGAGCACCTCCAGAACCAACGGCTCCAGCAGCTCCAGCACCAGCAGCACCTCCAGCAGCACCTGCACCAGTAGCACCTCCAGTAGTACCAGCAGCACCTCCAGCAGCTCCAGCACCAGCAGCACCTCCAGCACCAGCAGCGCCAGCACCAGCAGCAGCTCCAGCTCCAGGGTCCGCGACACCAGTAGCGCCACTCCGGAGACTGCAGCGCCGAACGTACCACTCCCGGAGCCGCTGGGGAGAGGGCGGCTCCCGCCTAGGAGGGGAACCACGAGCACCAGCTCCAGCAGTACCCCTAGCTCCAGAAGCGCCCCTCCTGAGGCTGCAGTACTGCAAGTACCACTCCCGCAGCTGTTGGGAGGAGGGAGCGCCTCCAGGTGCAGCACGGTCAGTCGCAGTACCCTCTGGCTCAAGACCCTTAGACGTAGCACTCTCAGGCTCAGCACCTCCAGTCTCAGCACCCCCAGACTCAGCACCCCCAGACTCCGTACCCGCAGGCTCCGCACCCCCAGGCTCAGCACCCCCAGGCTCCGCACCCCCAGACTCCGCACCCCCAGGCTCCGCACGCTCAGGCTCAGCACCCCTAGCAGGACGAGAGTCGACAGCTACCTCGACAGGCTCAACCGGGTCTACCTGGGACACACCTGAGGGAGCGGCACCCTGAGGGGGGAGGGGGTCTACCACAGCAGCACCTGGTGCGAGGAAGAGAGGCGGGGGGGGGAGCGGGGCAGTGCGGTAGAAGAAGAGGCGGTAGTAGGGGACCGACTCGTCGAAAGTGACGTCCTGAGAGGGCAGGACACGGCGCGAGGTGGCGTGGTAAAACTGCCAACCAGACGCGTCCGGGACAAAGCCAAGGAAGACACAAGGAACAGCGCGAGAGGAGAGCTTGTCCGCGGACGTATCGCGGACAAAAGCTCGAGATCCCCAGACCCGGAAACGCGACGCATCGCCAACCTCTCCCGTCCAACGCAGTGTCGGTGAAGTCTCCGGAACGGAGACACGGGGCCAGAGGTTGAGCTGATGCGCAGCGTATCGGACCGCAAATGCCACAGAAAGTGGGGAGCAGCCGCATGGATCAAGGAGGTACGAGCGACCTCCATGACCAAGCCAATGCGGCGCTCAGCAACCCCATTCTGCTGTGGAGAGGCCGGAAGTGTGAACGACTGCTCAATGCCCTGCCCCTGACAGTAGGCCCTCAAGAGGTCGGAGGAAAACTCCCCACCTCTGTCAGAGTGCAGACGCAGGACAGGAAAGTCCGAGTGGAACCTCTCGCTAAGCTGGAGACGGTCAGCGCGGATCCAAGGGATCAAAACATCAGGGACTTCACCCTTGGTGCGCAAGGGGAAGACCGTGGTGTAGCGCGAGAAGTCGTCAACAACTATCAAGAAGTACCTCTCCTGACCCTGTCCACGGACGCGGGCTGGGCCCCACACGTCCATGTGGAGCGTCTGCAGGGGAGCAGTCGTCGGGGGAAACGAGGAGGAGTGAGGAGCGGCGCGCTGCCGCCCCTCGACACAGGGAAGACAAGGAGGAGCAGGCGAGGGTGGGAGGGGAGGGAGAACCCTGGGAAGACCAGAGACAAGGTACCGTTTGTGCATGCCACGAAGGCGCTGCACTGACGGGTGACCAAGGCGGTGGTGCCAGAGGACGGTCTCGTGCGCCAGGGAGCGACACGAGTAGGGGGCAGACAGCTGACCTGACGCAGACGCAGACGCAGCTACCTGAGGGGACTCAGTGGTCAGTGTGTACAGGTCCGACCCCGGCTGCCGAGTGAAGGTAGCCAGGTGGCGACCCGTCCGAGCACACGTGCAGTGTGTCACTCGCTCGTAGGCAGGGGTGAACTGGTGGACACCCCCGTCCTGAAGTGCACTACCTGCCACCAAGTTCGTAGAGAACGAGGGGAGGTAGAGACCTGACAGTGTGCCCGACGGGACCGCAGGACAAGGGAGGACAGTGGAGGAGGTCGCAATGACCGGACCCCCAGAGGGGTCAGCGAGGGAGACAGCAACCGGCCGAGCAAGCTGCTCTAAGGCAGTGCGGTCACGAAAGAAACAGCGAGAAGCACCTGAGTCCAGTGTAAAGGTGTGCAGTGCCTCAGTAGACTCAGTACCAGGGGGGGCAGACTCACGAGCACCTAGAGCAGCAGCCTCACCAGCACCTGGGGCAGCAGTCTCACCAGCACCTGGGGCAGCAGACGCACTGGCACCTAGAGCGGCAGCCTCACTGGTCCTAATGCCCGGGTCAGGCGGGACACGCAGGTACTGGTCACTCTCTCCAATAATAGTCAATGCATACATGGCACCAAGGATAGCATCAAAGTCAAGAGCAAAGACATCAATATTCTTTTTCATTAGATCAGCCCAGCGGGGCAGCTCAGTGGCGTCAGGAAACTGTGCACGCCAGGCGTCGTCGAGACGAAAGAAGCAGCGGTGTGCCGTGTGGAACCTCCCACAGGTCTGGCCAGTGCGGTCACCTGTGCGGATAAGGTACGGGCAGGTACCTCCACCCCCAGACCCCCCACGCTGAGAGTACCACTCACGGAGTTGCTGGGAGGTCGGGGTCTCGCCGGGACGCTGCTGCTGCTGCCTCTGGCCACCACTGAACCCTCCACGCTGCACCGCCCCACCACGCCCGCCACCAGCTCCACCGCCGCCACCACCACCGCCACCCCCGCCACCCCCACTACCGCCGCCGCCACCACCCCCTCCTCCGCCACTGCCCCCCCCCCCCCACCAGCACCACTCCCACCACCGCCACCACCCCCGCCTCCTCCACCCCCTCCACTACCGCCGCCCCCGCCTCCACCTCCGCCACCCTTGCCCCCCTTGCCCTTGCCGCTCTTGCGCCTCCAACTAGGAGCAGACGCAGCCCCGACCTCCTCAGCACTGAGGTAGTCGACAGCAGCAGCAGATGCAATGGAGGGGAGAAGGGGGACGGGGGAACACCCCTCAAAGAAGGGAGTGCGAGGGTCGCCACGAGAGGCACCTACAGCTACAATACCCTTCTCAGCTGCAAGGAGCTCCTTCTCGAGCAGGTCGACAGTGAGGTCAGTGGGAGAGAGGGCGAGAAAGTGGTCCCTGACAGCGCGAAGAGTGTCAGGGAGGCGAGTGACTAGGTGGTAGAGTGTGAGGTACATCGGGGGAGGGTTCTTGGCGAGGAAGTCAGGAGGAAGCGCGGCACGATAGCGGAGATCACTAGTACGGAGGTGAGTGATAAGGTCAGCTACAGTGGCAAAGGCGGACAGATCGGGGAAGAGATAGGGCAGTGACAGACGACCTATCTTAGCAGTAGCAGGGGAGGAGTAGCGCGCAATGACAGCATCGTACAGTTCCTTGGCGGTCTTATGCTGGCCAAAGTGCTCGCGCTCATCTAACGGGAGGTGGCTGCGAACGGCTAGGCGAGCGTGCGCGTCACGGGTCTGCCACTGTGAGCGAGCTGTACTGTCAGCGGTAGCAGCAGGTGCGAGAGCTACGCCGGACGTGTGGTCAAACAGAGAAACATTGTCCTTGGCAGTGATCTGGAGGAACAGGTGCAGGTCATCGAGCCAAACGTCAAACTTAATCGGGCGGCCCTCAGAGTCAAAGGTGAGAACGGTAGGACTAGCCATAGTGGCAGTTTCAGCAGTAGCAGTAGCAGTAGCAGTAGTAGCAGTAGTGGCTGTAGCAGGAACAGGAACAGCAGTTGCTACAGGTGGGGCGGCGCGGCTCGATCAGGGCGGCGCGACTCGGGCGGCGCGACTCGGGCGGCGCGACTCGGGCGGCGCGACTCGGGCGGCGCGACTCGGGCGGCGCGACTCGAGCAGGCAGGGCGGCGCGACGGCGGGCCTATGCTCGGTGCGCGGCGGCGCCTAAGGTGCGGCTGTGCGCGGGCCGCGGCTGCGTTCGTGCTGGCGGCGGTCGACGGGCGGCTAGCGGGCCGCACTAGGTTCACGGCGGCGGCCTGAGGGGACGCGGCGGCGGTCGACGGGCGGCTAGCAGGCTGCGCGTGGGTGGCGACGACGGCGCGAGCAGCTAGGGGGGCGCGCGCTAAAAAAACGGGCCGCGCACGGGCGGCTAGCGGGCTACGCGACGGGAAAACGGGCCGCGCGCGCGGGTTGCTAGCGGCTGCGCACGGGCAGTGTAAGAGGAGAGGAGGCGCGCGAGGGCGCACTAGGAGTGAGGCGCACGAGGGCGCTAGGAAAGGACGGCGCACGAGGGCGCTTCGAGCGGAAACGGCGGGCCCTAAGAACGGTCCTAGGTTCCTAACCCTAGGCTCGTAATACCATGTCAGAATTAGTGAAGTGATTGAATTAGGAAAGTTGGGAGTACAAGTATGAAACCCTAGAGATTGTACCCCCTAAGGCTAAACCCACTACAGCCTAGAGAACACAAACATATGTAATGTTTGACAGGTGAGTCAATCCCCCCCATGTGTTTATTTCTTTCCCGTTTGTTGTTCTGTGATGCTATCATTTGCATTCACGTCTGTCTGCCTCCCATCACATGTTCGTGCGTTGCATGCGTGGTGTGAGCGTGTGCAAGAATTTGTGTTTGGTGTGGTTTGGATTTTCTGAGTGTGTGTGAATGTTATTTGGCTTAAGGAGATATTTGAAGTGACTCCTTTGCTGAAGAGCTTTCCGACGAACCAAGAATCGCCGCGATCGGAGCAAGAACGACGAAGTTATAATCGTTCGAAGTTTTGATTGGGATGCGACGACTTTGGAAGTTGTGGTGTGACTCAATATGGGGTACAGACTTTTGGGGGTTGGGAAATTCGTCCCCATCACTGTAGATGCTGCCAAGTGGTTGGGAGAAACCAAATTGGGTTGGCAAGTGTGGCCAACTTGGGTGAGGTGGATTGTGGAGGTTGGGAAAGTGACAAAAGGGTGAAAGTTGGGTTCCTATAGGGAGGGAATCTTTGTGATTTTGGGGTTTCCTTGGTTGGGGACTCCCTTGGGACCTTCCCTCTCGTCCTCCTCTTCCCCTCCTACCTGGTTTCTAGCTACTCTAACTTTCTTGTGTGAACTTGTGAGACTCTTGTGATTGAGTTGTAAGTTCCTATGGCAGCATACCCCCTTGTGCGCCGAAATTGATAAGTCGAGAAATACTTCACCTTTCGATACGATTCAAATTGGGAATTGTAGCTACGCTCTAGAGCTACAACATATCCAAAATTGGTGAAGTTTTAACCGTGAGGTTTTCGTCGACGGCGTTTCTTGTGAGCGCGACGTTTCTGTCCAGAATTCTAAGCCAACGATTTTGAGAAATTTAGGCACCTAATCTTCGTAGACTCCGTCCTTAGTCTCTAACATTTGTAACTGTTCTGACTCCTACTGTTCTGAATCCCGTTGTCTTGTCTTTCATGGCAGGCAACATAAAGAAGCCACCACCAGAGCTGACGCTCAAGTGGATCTCCGCGGCCTGGAAGGCCGTGCCCAAGGAGCTGATTCAGCGGGCGTTTCTCACCTGCGGCATCAGCAACGCCCTGGATGGGTCCCAGGACAAGCTCTGCATGCAACACAGGCGAGACGAGCTCCAGGGCGAAGTGGACATGGACGACGAGGCTGCAGCAGACGGGTTCTGCTGCAACAATGTAGAGGAGCCTGAGTCGGACTCTGAGGCCGACCCAGATGATCCCACCGCAGCTGACGACTAGAGTGGTACCCTGTGTTAGGCCCTGGTAGCTAGATTACCATAGGTATGTTCTAGAATCTAACCATAGTATATGAAATTGATGTAGTGAAGTGTAGGCTTAATGAACATGCTAGTGAAGTGTTAAATAGATTATAAACCATGCTAAAAACAAACTTTAAAAAAATGGTGGCGCTTATAATCTGTAAGTCATAAAGTGTGCGCTTATAATCGAGGACCGGATATAAGCGCCATATGCTCTTTATAAGGGCCAGGCACTTATCCGAGGCCTGCGCTTATATCCGGGGTCTGACGGTACCTATTTCCCTCACGCCAGCCAGCCATCCCGTCCTCCTCCGTCGCGCGCCCCTAGAAGCAGTGTGCACCCCACTGTAGGGAGCGCGCACACCTCTAGCAGCAACGTGCAACCCGCCGTAGGCAGCGCCCACGCCGCCAGAGCAGCCGGTTCACGCCACAGTGCGTGAAGAGCAGCACACAAAGCTCCAGCAGCACGCACAACTGCAGCTGCGCGCATCACAGCAACTTCTGCTGCCTACAGAGCGCAAGCAGCGAACTTCTGCATTGCACGCAGCAGCTCTAGCTACTGTAACTGCCGCACACGGTTGCGCCCAGCGCAGACCACCCGCCCAACTGTAGCTGCCCACAGCCCCTCCCAGAAGCCCACAGCCCCTCCCAGCCGCCCACTACCACCTGGTTTGGCTATTTTTGCCTACTACTGCCCATAGCTGCCCAAAAAGGCACACTCCCCCCCTGTGCATACTTACCATTGCTGGCTGCTCTACTAGCCTTGAAGAAAGCCACTTCACCGTTCCACTGGCACCGTTATGTTAGAATAATGGGAAAAAGGTAATGTTAAGTGAAGGGAGGGGAGTACAAAGAAGGCATCGAGAAACTTGTTGTACCCCCTAAAGGTTGACCCAACTAGAGCCTAGATAATAATAAACAGATATGGTCACAAGCGATGGTCACAAGACCAGTCAAGAGAAGCAACAAAACAAAGCTCAGGGTGGATCACGAAGTCACCACACAGTCCCAGCAAGTGGCCACAAGGCCAGTTCACATGCAGAGTTATAGTAGCACATGCAGTACAGTGATCACAACCTAACAAGAGTAGGCATGCAGACACATATATAGATCACAGTACAAGGCAGAGTCAAGAGGTAAGCAAGTGAGGCAGGGTGGGCACAAGCCCAAGAGCAGTGCAAAAACGCTGATGGTCACTAGACCCTAGGGCATTGGTGAAGATATCAGCAGTGTTGGCCTGTGAGGCCACGTAAGCAAGACGAAGCTGACCACGCTGCTGTAGCTCTCGTGTGAGGAAGTAACGCAGAGCGATATGCTTCGTTTTGTGCTCCAATCTCTGCTCCTGACACAAGGTAATCATGGCCTCGTTGTCGACGTACAGGACCGGATGAGAACGAGGTCGCTCACCCAACTCTGTCAGCAGGTAGGTCAACCAGCTTAGCTCCTGAGCAGCCATGGCGCCCACATAGATCTCAGCCTCACAACTGGAACTGAGAACAGAAGAAGAGCGGTTGGACCTCAAGAAGACAGAACCAGGGCCAAGACTGAAAGTGTAACCCTGTGATGACCGTTGAGTCTCCTAGTTGTCTACCCATGAAGTGTATGAGTGCCCAGTGAGTACAACTGCACCCCGTCCTCCAAGCACAAGCCCCATGCCTGATGTACTGCACAAGAAACGCAGTACCCTCTGTGCAGCTATCCAGTGCGTCTTCCTGTGTCTCCCGGGCGCAACGAAGCGAGCAAGGATGCTAAGAGGGTACACGAGGTCAAGTCATGTGCACGTCATCAGGTACATGAGGCAGCCCACAAGTTTTGGATATGGACCACTCGGCTCTACGGACTCGTCCGAAGGTGGAGCTGAGAGCGAGCGGCTCGTAGGCAGAGGAGTGGGCAATGGCGAGGAGAACCGAAAGCCGAAGCGCTGAAGGACCTGCTGTACCATGTGTGACTGAGTCAGAGTGATGGTGCGCCTTGATCTGTCCCTGTTGATCTGCAAGCCAAGATAGCTGCGCGGCTCACCCAGGTCAGTGCAAGTGTGTCTCTTCTGCAGCTCGGCTTTCATAAGGGCCAGTGCCTCAGTGTCAGCAGTAGCAAAGACCAAGTCGTCGACGTACACGAGGATGTAGAACGGCGGCAGAGAAGTATCGGTGCGTAGAAACAGCGACGTTCAGGAGCCGAAGGAGCAAAGCCAAGAGCCGCAAGTGTCCTCCTCAGTGTGTCGTGCCACTCGCGAGGCGCCTGGCGGAGACCGTAGACTGGCCGCCGGAGGCTCGACTGGGTACCCTCAGGAAACGACCCAGTGAAGCCAGGTGGGCGGCGCAGCCAGATCTCCTTGTGAAGGCTGCCCTGTAGGAAGACTGTGAAGAAGTCAAGCGAGTGGAGTTCGTAGTCACGCTGTGCTGTAACGTGCTGTAACGTGCAGTAACACCCGACGAGTGGTCATCTTCGGGGTAGGGGAGAAGGTCTGGAATGTTATAGTCACATTAGGCTTGAATGTGCCTAAAACGAAAGATAGAGAGCACAGACGGATTTCTGCATAGCGGCTTCAAACGTTGATAGCGTTCTGCTCACAGCTGCAAATGACTTGATTCAAATTGGATCTGGAGCGTCTTCACGTCGTCTACAATTAGCAATTTAGATTGCACGATTTGATAAAGAATTGACGACACAGCGTCGGTTTGAACGAACGGTACTATGGCAGCCACTATAGTCTTAGAACACAAGATAGGAAGAGTTACGAGTTGGGAATGACTCCCAGCTCCTACAAACCCCAAGAGCCGAGGTACAGTGATGTGGAACAGTGCCACACTGTCCCCAACCACGAAGGGTCTCGAAACTACCCTTCACTAGGGCCTACACCAAGTGAAATGTTACACTACACAAAGTAATGTAACTATCTTCAATATCTTGAGGTGTACCCTTTTTGGCGAGCTTCGAAATCACTTGAGGCTTGACACCAAGGCTCGGGCTCTTCATCACAAACTCATCCTTGAGTTCTTGATGGGTCTGCTGCACACACCTGCGACACGCCGAACGTTCGACACAGGACAAAATAGAAACCGCGCACGACAAAATAGAAACCGCGCGCGAGACACAAACGACCGCGTAACACGCGTCTAGCGATAATTCGCTATTGACTCGACACACACACTCGACATCATGACTCAACATTCACACACAATTATAAGCATGAAAAATATATTATCCCATGCCCTCATACCATTCCATACACACACACATTCACGCACACGGACAACAAGCCGAGTGCAAACCGTAGGGTTGCACCAACAAACTCCCCCTCGGATTGTTGGCCTTAGGATATGTTGCTCTCTCAGTTCAGAGCCATCCCAGCCAGCTTGCAACACTTCCAATGCTGCTGCTCCACCAGCCTCTTGGTCATCATGTCAGCCGGCTGCCCCGTGGTCTTCACGTAGCGCAACTCAACTTCACCCGTGGTTACCATGCTCCTCGTCCAATGCCACTTCACCCTCATGTGCTTCGTGAGTCCATGCAACACAGGGTTCTTAGCAAGAGCAATGGCACCCTGGCTGTCACAGTACAGTGGGGTAGGTCCTTGCTGCTCCTCCCCCAATTCAGCCAACAAACGCCGCTGCCACACAATCTCCCGTACGGCACGGAAGAGTGCCATGTACTCGGACTCCACCGAGCTCAAAGCTTGGTCAACCTGCTTCTTGCTCTCCCAAGCAGTTGGGCCTCCACCAACACAGCATATGAAGCCTCCCACACTTGTCATGTCCTCTGGTTCTGATGCATATGAAGTATCCGAGTAGGCGGTGAGGAACAAACGCCCGGGTTCAACACCATCCGCGCCCTTTTGGCGCCTTTGTGCCGCCGCCGAGTATTGCAGCCCAACGGTCGGTGTTTGGCCAAGATACTTGGCCACCCTCATTCCAGCTGCTACCTGCTCCTCATTAGGGCATTGCACAACCCTAGCCAGCTGCCCGGTAGCAAACGCGACGTCCGGTCGGGTGTTTACCGCCGCATACACGAGGCTGCCCACCAACGAGTGAAATCGGCGCCTCTCCTCTTCACCAACGCTCTCCTCCTCTGGTCCCTTCACACACTTGAACCCAGAGGGAAAGGGTGTAGCCACATGGCCTTCACTCTGCCCAAAGTTGGCAGCCAATGCCTCCAGGTACTTTCGTTGATGCACCCGCATGCACCGCTTCTCCACATCTCGTTCGATGTGGAGCCCAAGGTAGAAGCTCACGTCACCAAGGGCCTTGCACTTGAACTTGTCTTGAAGCTTCAGCATCACCTCCTTCACAAGGTCAGAATAGGGTGAGAAAATGAGGATGTCATCCACATAAACCACCATGAAACTCCTCTGCTCCCCCTCGCCAAGCATGAACAAGGAGTGATCGGCCGTTGAGGGAGTGAAGCCGATCCCCTCCAACACTTCGCGCAGCTTCATGTACCATTGCCTAGGGGCCTGCTTCAGCCCATAGAGGGCCTTCTTCAGCTTCCACACTCTGCCACTACCATCATCAAACCCCTCTGGCTGCGCCATAAAAATCTCCTCCTCAAGGATGCCGTTAAGGAATGCCGTTACGATGTCCATTTGCTTTACTACCCATCCTTTGATGGCGGCTCCCGCGAATAGGGTTCGCAGCGTCGTCGGCTTCACCACAGGGGCAAACAGCTCCTTGAAGTCCACCTTCTCCTTCTGCTGGTACCCCTTGGCTACAAGCCTAGACTTGTAGCGCTCGATCTTGCCGTCGGCATCCGACTTGATTTTGAAGAGCCACTTGGACGTTATCGCCGTACGCCCCTCCGGTAGCTCCACCAATTCAAACGTGTCATTCTCCTCGATGCTCTTCAGCTCACTCTCCATGGCCTTCTTCCACTCCTCAGCATCACTACTCTCCAAAGCCTCCTTGAGAGTTGCTGGTTCTCCCGGCATCTCCACCGGAGAGAAGAACGCGAAGGCACACTCCTCGTAGTCACTCTCCTCGTCGTCTCCGACCATCATTGCCGCTCCGGCCAGGGCTGTCTTGCCCTGCTTTCCCGGCGCATCATAGGTCAGCCTATTAGGGTGTTGAACTCTCCTCTTCCCCCTTCCTTCCTCCTCAGCTGCAGGGACTTGAAGGCCTTGGCGTTGCTGCGGTGTGGCTCGAATCCGTGGAGCACTCGTAGTACGGGAAGGGAGTGACGGTGCACGCTCGCTCACTTGCTGCACCTCCTCCTCTTCTTCCTCTGCATCATTGGCCTCCTCTCCCCCATTCACAAGGGAGGATTGCCTTGTGGTTGTGCTGCCGCTGCTCAGCTCCAAAGGCAGCTCCACATGCTCCAAACCGGAACTCTTCACCTCCCCAAACCGCACGCCTATCTTCGCCTCATTCTCCGCCTTCCAATCCTTGTACATGAAGTTCTCCATGAACTTGCAGTCCCTGCTCACCAAGAACTTCTTGGTGAATGGGTCCCAAAGAAGCCATCCCTTGCTGTTTTGAGCCATGCCCAAGTGCACGGCCCACACCGCCTTGGCACCAAGCTTGTTGTGCCGAAGATGCTTAGGCACGAGCGCCATGCACATGCACCCGAACACCCGAAGCATATCCACCTTTGGCTTCCTTCCTAGCCACTCCACATAGGGCACCCATTTGTCTGCTCCCACATGAGTCAAGGCTCTGTTCTTGGCCACACACGCGCTCCGCACCGCATCAGGCCAGAAATAGTCGGGTAGCCCGGCTTCAATGAGCAACCCGCGTGCCGCCTCCGTGATTGTGCGGTTCGCTCGCTCGGCGATGCCGTTCATTGCAGGGGAGTATGGCATGGTGAGGGAGTGCCGAATACCATTCTTCTTCAGCCACAACCCAAACTCCTTGCTCAGGAACTCTCCCCCTCGATCGGTGCGGATTGACTTGACTAGACGGTCTTGTTGCCGCTCCACCATCGGAAACCAATCCGTCTTCAACGTTTCAGCCACGTCGCTCTTCTTGGCCAGCACGTACACCCAAGTCATGCGGGTGTAGACGTCGACAATGGTGAGAAAATACTCAGCTCCAGCAGCTCCAAGCTTCAGGGGGCCCACCACGTCCATCACCACCTCATCAAGCGGTGCCTTTGCCGTTGCCTCCGAACTAGGGAACGGAAACCGGGTGAACTTGGCTTGAATGCACGTCGGGCAGCCAAGCACCTCATCGGGCTCCCCCTTCACACGTATGCCAGCAACCATCTCATTCTTCACTAGCTGCTGCAAGATGGGCAGGGCCACATGCCCCATGCGCCGATGCAAGGTGAGCCAATCACACTCCCCCGTAGCCGAAGTTGGATTGGAGAATGCCGCGCTCGCAATAGCGCCCCACATACTCTCTCCGTAGTCCTCCTCCGCTGCTGCCTCTGGGTTCTCCTCACCCTTTTGCTGCTCCTTGGTTGCTGCACCACTCTCCTTAGGTTCACTGAACTTGCTGGTCCCTCCAGGTTTGCTCTTCTTGAGCTCATTCTCCTTAGCGCGACCGTTCGCACCATCGTCGCTACCGACCGCTCCATCCTTGGTGCTGATGCTTGCTGCCACTTGCCTCTCCTTAGGCATAGGGACCACTGGGATCTGCCACATCTCGTTGTAGACATCCCTGTCCTCATGAAGGTCCCAAAGAATTCGATCGCCAAGCCTTGCGGTGTAGGTCTTGGCTCCCTTCGAGTTCGTGTCCATGCCGGCCTTTGCCAACCGCCGCACGGAAATCAGGTTTGCAGCAAGGCTGGGCACCCAAAGCACGTTCTTGAGGCCCACCATCTTCCCATCAGCACCCTTGAACATGGCCTTGCCCATGCCTTTCACCTCTGCTCGCTGCCCCAAAGCCGATGTGACATGCTTCACCGGTGACGGCTCGAGTTCGGTGAGCAAGTCCGGGCGAGGTGTCATGCTATAGGTAGCGCCACTATCAATCACCCAATAGTCCAGGGGGTGTAGGGTCACCTTCCCCACAGCTGCTGGCTCCTCAAAGCCTTCATCCTTCTCTGGACCAGCCGGTACTTGCGTCGACACGAAGTAGAATAGACCCGGGTATCGATCGTCGCTCGGGTCCTTGTCGTTGTCTCCGCTCTTCATGTTTGCAGCTCCGCCACCGCGACCGCCACGGCCTCCACGGCCTCGTCCTCTCCCTCCTCCTGCTCCTCTACCCTCTTGGCCTTGAGCAGGGGTCCAACCATCAGGGAGTTTGTAGCAGTCGCGCCACATGTGTCCGCTCTTGTGGCAATAGTGACACTCGCCGTCGAATCGGCCGCGACCGCGTCCGTAGCTCTTGTCGTCGCTGCCGTAACCGCCACTCCTGCGGCCTCCGCCGAAGTTGCTGCCACCAAACCTTCCTCCCCCTCGTCCTCTGCCTCTTCCTCGACCATATCCACGGCCGATGCTCGCTGCCCCAGCGCCATCCGCACTCGCCAACTCACGGCGGCGGAAATCCTCTTGAAGGATAGCTCGCTTCACGTCTTCAAGCGAGAGGCGGGGCAAGTCGCGATTAAGGTTGACGATGAGCGAGGACCATGACTCTGGGAGTAAGGCCAGCAACTTGGTCTTCTTTTGGAGCTCACTGTAGTTCAAATCAGCTCCCTCAAGCCGCGTCAACAAGTCGAAGAATTTCTGCACCCCTTCTTCAACCGCTTCGTTTTCTTCAATTCGTAGTGCCGCCATTTGCCGTTCCAACACCACCGCTACCGCCGCTGTTGCAGGAGCATGTACACCCTTGAGAGCAGCCCATGCTTTTGGTCCTTTCTCTGGTTCACGCTGGAATGGCTTGATGTGACGGATCTGACTGCTCCCCAATGCTTGCCCAAGTAAGAGATAGCCTTGTGCGCTCTTCCGCACCCACGGGCTCTTGTCCGGGTCGTTCTCGGGGCGCTTCTCCGTTCCTTCCATCACCTCCAGCAGGTCATAGTGGTCAAAGATGTTCTCCATCTTGAAGGACCATTCAGCAAAGTTGTCACCGTTGAACTTGTCAAGCCCAAACACCCTAGGCTCATCCCTAGGTGGGCCAAGACTTGGTTGCATGGGCGCCATGGCTGAATCACGGGGTTGGCCTTGAGCTTGAGCTTCTCCACTACCACCAGCACCTCTGCCACCCCTTTCCTCAGGTCCAGACATTGTCGAAACTGCTCCAAGGGGCTCTGATACCACTTGTTATAGTCACAATAGGCTTGAATGTGCCTAAAACGAAAGATAGAGAGCACAGACGGATTTCTGCACAGCGGCTTCAAACGTTGATAGCGTTCTGGTCACAGCTGCAAATGACTTGATTCAAATTGGATCTGGAGCATCTTCACGTCGTCTACAATTAGCAATTTAGATTCCACGATTTGATAAAGAATTGACGACACAGCGTCGGTTTGAACGAACGGTACTATGGCAGCCACTATAGTCTTAGAACACAAGATAGGAAGAGTTACGAGTTGGGAATGACTCCCAGCTCCTACAAACCCCAAGAGCCGAGGTACAGTGATGTGGAACAGTGCCACACTGTCCCCAACCACGAAGGGTCTCGAAACTACCCTTCACTAGGGCCTACACCAAGTGAAATGTTACACTACACAAAGTAATGTAACTATCTTCAATATCTTGAGGTGTACCCTTTTTGGCGAGCTTCGAAATCACTTGAGGCTTGACACCAAGGCTCGGGCTCTTCATCACAAACTCATCCTTGAGTTCTTGATGGGTCTGCTGCACACACCTGCGACACGCTGAACGTTCGACACAGGACAAAATAGAAACCGCGCACGACAAAATAGAAACCGCGCGCGAGACGCAAACGACCGCGTAACACGCGTCTAGCGATAACTCGCTATTGACTCGACACACACACTCGACATCATGACTCAACATTCACACACAATTATAAGCATGAAATATATATTATCCCATGCCCTCATACCATTCCATACACACACACATTCACGCACACGGACAACAAGCCGAGTGCAAACCGTAGGGTTGCACCAACATGGAAGAGGTCAACCCCCTGTCGCTGGCTGAAGCCTCGTGCAACATAACGCGCCTTGAAGACAGGCGGAGAACCCGGCGGCCGCTTCACCCTGAAAAATTCTCATGCCATCGATTATGTTCGCACGGGAACTGCGTCGACGTAGGTGCCTGTGGACTTCCAGGATGCCATCTCTGCGTCCATGGCTGTCTGCTACTGAGACGAGTACTGACCCGTGATCGCCTCTGCGTAAGAGCGCGGGGTCGGGATGTCTAAGGCATACGGTTCTCCCTCAGTGGCAAGCAGCATGGCAGTGAGATGAGGTACAGCAGCCGCAAGACACTCGAGCTCAAACTGCCTGTCCTCAAGGACGTCCGTGCCAAGGGCACACTCACCCCCGACGGACGGAGGACAGTCAGACTCGGACTCACTGACAAGACCCGCGACGTAGTCGAGATGACACGCAGCAGCAAAGTCAGCGAGCTCAGTGAATAAGGCAGACGCAGCAGCGGACTCAAAAATAGGGTCGGTGACAAGTGTGGCTAGAACACGTGTGACAGTAGGACTAGCAGCACGAGTAAGGTCAGACTCAGGGTCAGCAACGTCAGGCAGAGGAGACGGCAGGACAGGACGCTGTGCAACAGAGGAAGGACGAAGTGCCATGGTGTGCGTGCCAGGGACAGGTGGAGGACGAACACGACGAGCCCGACGAACAGTGCGAACAGACGAGGCAGGACGAGACACAGGCTCACAACGCTATATCAGGGAGTCTGTTTGCTCAGTGTAAGGAGAAGGAGGAGGGATGGGGGAGTCAGGCAGTAACTATGGCTGAGACGGGTCAGGCGGAGGACACAGCAGGGGAGGAGTGAGGCCAGTGGAAGACGGAAAACTAAGAACCTGTTGAAGTGCCGAGCCAGGTGGCGGCAGGGACGACTGCGGCTGCTGCCAGAAGAACGGTCGTCGCTGCACCGCTAATACTAGAACCTCCAGCTCCAGAACCTCCAGCTCCAGTACCTCGAGTACCAATAACTCATGCCCCATAACCTCCAGATCCAGGACCTCCAGCACCAAAAACCCCAGCTTCAGAACCTCCAGCTCCAGTACCTCCAGCACCAGAAACTCTAGCTCCAGAACCTCCAACTCTAGTACCTCCAGCACCAGAGCCACCAGTGCCAGAGTCTCCAGCTCCAGAACCTCCAACTCCAGCACCTCCAGCACCAGTAACTCCAGCTCTAGAACCTCCAGCTCCAGAGTCTCCAGCTCCAGCACCTCCAACTCCAGTACCACCAGCACCAGAGCCGCCAACTCTAGCACCTCCATCACAAGTACCTCCGGTACCACTACCTCCAGCTCCGTCAGACTCGGACGCAGGAGCTAGCAGCGCCGACCGCCGCAGCTCCCAGTACAAAGGGCGGTGCTGTAGAGGTGGCAACTCACTGGGAGAAAATCCAGTAGGAGAGCGCCGACCCCACCACCACTAGGATGCTTAGCAACCCCAGAACCAGCACCCCCAGACTCAGCACCTCCAGAACCAGCACCCCTAGAACCAGCACCCCCAGAGTCCGCGCCTCCAGTGTCAACACCCCCAGCAGCTCCGGAGTCCACAGCGACAGGCTGTAGAGGCGATGAAGACGGCCGAGGTGGAAAACCAGGAGGGATCTCCAAGCGCGATAAGCGGCGAGCGGCCGCTGTGTCGTCAGCAGCAGTGTCACCCCCCTCGGCAGGGCCAGAGGTGTCAGAGGAGACCTGTAGTGGCGCAACCAAGGGGGGTGGGTCAACCTGAGACACACCTGAGGGAGCAGGACCCTGTGGGGGGAGGGGGTGTACCGAGGGAGGACCTGGGACCAGGAAGAGAGGCGAGGGAGGGACGGGGGTTGTGCGGTGGGGGAAGAGACGGAAGTAGCAAACCGACTCGTCAAATGTGACATCCTGGGAGAACAGGACGCGATGCGAGGCTGGGTCATAAATCTGCCAGCTAGGTGCAATGGTGGGAAAGCCAAGGAAGACGCAGTGAACGGTGCGAGAAGAGAGCTTGTCCGCGGTGGTATCACAGACAAGGGCATGCGAACCTTTAGACCCGAATCGCCGACGCATCGCCAACCTCCCCCGTCCAACGCGGTGTAGGTGTTGTCTCTGGCACGGAGACAGGAGGCTAGAGGTTGAGCTGATGCGCTTCGTATCAGATCGCAAACGGCCACAGAAAATGGGGAGTAGCCGCATGGATCATGGAGGTGCGAGCAACCTCCATGATCAAACCAATGCGGCGCTCAGCGATCCCATTCTGCTGCGGAGAGGCCGGAAGCGTGAACAACTGGGCGATGCCCTCCTCACGACATAAAGCCTCAAGGAGGCGGGAGGAAAACTCACCAACTCTGTCAGAGTGCAGACGCAGGACCAGGAGGTCCTGCTGGAACCGGACGCGCAACTGGCGACGGACAGCGCGGATCCAAGGGATCAAGACACTAGGGACATCCCCCTTGCTCTGCAAGGGGAAGACCTTGGTGTAGCGCGTGTAGTCGTCAACAACCAGCCGAAAGTAGCGCTCTCGGTCCGGTCCACTGACGCGAGCGGGGCCCCACACGTCCATGTGGAGAGTCTGCAGAGGAGCAGTGGTCGGAGGGAACGAGGAGGAGAGAGGAGCGGCGCGCTGCCGCCCCTCGACGTAGGGAAGGCACGGCGGCGCAAGCGACCTAGGGATCGGGGGCAGAGACCTGGGGAGGCCAGAGACAAGGAGACGGGAATGCATGCTATGCAGACGCGGCAGGGAGGGGTGACCCAGACGGTGGTGCCAGAGGAGAGACGGGCGGGTGAGTACCCGACACGTGCAAGATGCAGCTAAGTGACCGGACGCAACTACTTGTGCGGACTCAGTGGTCAGTGTGTACAGGCCTGACCCGGGTCTCCGAGTGAACGTGGTGAGGTGGGCGCCAGTCCGTAAGTCTGTACAGATCGCCACAAGCTCACCCCCAAGAGTAGTGGTAGTGACCAACTGGTCCTGGAGGACAGCTTTACTCACCAAGTTTGTAGTGAACGAGGGGAGGTAGAGACCTGAGAGTGAGCCGGAAGGGGCTGCCGGACACGGGAGAACAGTGGAGGCATATGCTACTACTGGGCCCCTAGAAGGGTCAGCCAGAGTGACCAAGACAGGTGCAGTGAGTGGTGTGACTGTGGTGCAATCGCGGAAGAAGCAGCGAGACGCGCCTGAGTCGAGTGTGAAAGTGTGCAAAACCTCTGCAGGAGCCGCACCTGTGCTGGTAGGCTCACAGGCACCTAGACTAGCAGCCTCTACACCACCAGGGACGAAGCGTTGGGAAACCCACTCCCGAAGCTGCTGCTGCGCCGGCTGACACGGCTGCCGCTACTGTCCACCCCCAGAACCTCCACCTCTACCAGCGGCACCACCTGGATGGGCAGACGCACAGGCACCTCCACTCACCTCCTCGACTAGCAGCTGCACCTCCCCTAACAACGAACGACGCTGCCGTAGTGGCCGGGTGGCAGTAGGGAGGGAGGAGTAGTGTCTAACCACACCGTCATACAAAGTCTGGGCCGACGTCACCTGAGAAAAGTGATCCCTGTGGTCGACCGGTAGGTGAGCTCGGACGGCAAGCTGTGCGACAGCGTCGCGCTCCTTCCACTGTGTGTAGGCAAGGCTGTCCGCCCGGTACCGTCGCTGCACGTCCTCGCCAGCGTCAGCAGCAGACTCTGTGGGAGTTGTCGGGGCCTGAAGGGACCCCGACGTGTGCTCGAGCAGGGAGACGCTATTTATAATGAGAAGCCGGAAATATCTGCGCAGGCATGCAAGCCAGAACCCTAACTTGACAGGGCGTCCGTCTGCGTCAACCGCTAAGACTGGGAGAAATGCCATGATGGGCGGCGGCAGTCTGCAAGAGTGGCAGTCAGCAGCACCGGCGCAAGGGCGGCAGTGGCAGCTGTAGCAACAGCGACTGCCTGTATCAACACCAGAGGCAGGTGCTGTAGCTGCAGCAGCAGGGGCTGTAGCGGCGACAGCAGGGGCTGTAACGGCAGCAGCAGGGCGGTAGCGGCAGCAACTGGGCTGTAGCGGCGCTAATAGGGGCTGTAGCAGCAGCAGCAGGACAGCGCTGGCGGCGGCCAAGTAGGGCAGGGCAGCGCTTGGCAGCGTGCAGGGCAGTGCTGGCGGTGGCCAGGCAGGGCAGGGCAGCGCTGGGCAGCGTGCAGGGCAGTGCTAGCGGCGGCCAGGCAGGGCAGGGCAGCGCTGGGCAGTGTGCAGGGCAGTGCTGGCGGCGCGTGCAGGCAGGGCAGCAGCGGGCCGCGGCTCGGCAGGGCAGGGAAGGGCAGCGCACGCGGTGTAGCGTGCAGGGCAGCGCTGGGCGAGCTGGCAGTGCGCGGGCAGCGCACGAAGCAGCGCAGCAGCGACCAGCGCGAAGGCAGCACGTGCAGCACAGCTGTAGGCGGGCGGGCAGGGCAGCTGCAGGCGGCGCAGGCAGCGTGGCCAGCGCAGGCAGCGCGGGCATCGCGTGCAGGGCTCGGGCAGCGCGGTGGCAACGCGCGTGCGGGGCAGCATGCGGGGTCGCACGCGGGGCAGGACAGGGTGCGCGGGGTTGCGCGGGCAGGGCAGCGTGCGGGTCGCGCGCGAGGCAGGGTGCGGGTCTATCGGGCAGGGCAAGGCAGTCGCGATCACGCTAGGCAGGGCGGCGCTATTGGGCAGCAGGTCGCGACTGGGTGGGGCAGGGCAGAACGAACGGGGAGGGTAACAACTAACGGTAGGCCCTTAAAAAAAAAAAAAAAAAAGGTCCTAAAGGCTAGGAACGCCCTAGCTCTTAATACCATGTTATAATAATAGGGAAAAGGTGATGTTAGGTGAAGGGGGGGGAGTACAAAGAAGGTACCAAGAAACTTGTTGTACCCCCTAAAGGCTAACCCAAGTAGAGCTTAGATAATAATAAACAGATATGTTTTGACACGTTAGTGTTTGTGCGAGCCACTTCTTCCTACATCACAAAAAACCTTGGTTTTTGAAGGGGGTTCGAAGGGGGGTACAGTTCAGGTGTTTTGGTTGGCGAAGTTCCGAAGCCAAATCGCGACCAATCACGGAATGAAATCAGACCGCGTTTGTTTGTCGAAATCTAGATCGAATCCGCGACTCCGGTACATTGCCGTTTATTTGAAGCGTGCCAAATTTGTTGTGATTTTGTAATTGTTTTTTTAAGCTTTGACTTCCCTGAAATGTGTCTGCTTGAAAATATGCTGGCCATTTTATTACAAGATAAATGCATCACATTTGATACTTATTAAGGAGATAGGTACTGTCCAGGTGGAATGCCTTCACCACATGGACGTGGCGGAGCAGCGCTTCAATCGGAATCACGGAGTACGCGTACATTCCTGTCGTCCACTTGAGGCGAAGACATCCTGTTGCTGTATCCTCTCCGCTTGCATTCCAATATCTAACGTAAGCCAGCTCCTCCCTCTCTCCACGTATTTTTGTATGGAACAACAGAAGCAACCTTGCATACCACTCCTCTCTCCGACCATACCTTACACCCTCCACTGCAACATCCGAGTACCATGGCCTCTCAAAATAGTCAGGGGTTGCTCGAACGAAGTGAGAAACCCTTGAGAAGCTGGCGTCGTCTGCTGCAGGGATTGCCAGCGATGCATGGGCCTGCATAACAGTTGATGTTAGTCATGATGATACGAGCCAGCCAAATGATGGTTGGTTGCATAAACTTGCAACTACTTACTCGAATCTTGGTGACGCATCCTGCATAACGCATAAGCACATCCTTGAGGGCAGCTTGGGCACGAGGGTGTTGCTTGGCCCACTTCCTTGCAAACCAGTTGGTGGAGGTGGGTTCTTGTGGTAACTCCACAGGGAGGAAGTATGACTCCTTGATGAGCGTCCGTGTGTCGGTCTCAATCGCCTGCCAACATATGCTATTGATATTATTACATTCTGCATTCATATCCATGCAATTCAAGCACTAAACAGATTTACCTGCCGCATGGCGGTGTCCCGGCCAGCAGGATCATCCACCGGCACCACATCCGGAATGCGCCTAGCATGGAACTTCATGATCTGCCCATCTACATTGCGCTTGTTGGACCGACGGTAGATCCTCTTTACCAACGGTCCGTGCAAGTGCTCGAACATGTTGGTGTTGAATTCAGTCACATGACCCGCGCGACGTATGGAGTCAACGTAGTGCGACATAAGATGTGTTTTCACAAGGCACCAAGAGGATGGCTGCTTTGGAAACGCAGCCTGCAACTGCTCAACGAGCCTGATGGGAGTGGGAGATGACAACACATGCAATCACAGAGTCTACTTATTCATTTGGTTTTCCTATTCCTGATCCTTTCCTATCAAAGTTTAGCACCAAACATCCTCACAAGATTGCCTACTACAAGAGCACATTTACAATAGCCAAGCATTCATCCCATGCACGGGGGTTTACATGCGTGGTATTATTACCGAGAGGTCATCTTCTTCAGCTCCCGGAGGGACCGCTCAGTGTGCCCCTGAGGCTGGGAGCACAGGATGTACCAGCCAAGATAGGCACGAACGGCATCCATCTGGGGCTGGCGAAGCAGGCCTGCAAAAACAAACACCATGACCTGCAAAGAATGTGGATAGCAGCAAAGGGGAGGGTGAGCACAGATGGTGTGAGGAGTTGGGACAAACAATGGCAGCATGAGCAGACTGCTTGAGGGTTTAGGCCAGGACAAGCAACAGGGAATGGAGGGTTCATACCTGCATGACGGCCCTGTGCTCATAGGCCGCCACACATGCTCCGGTCTCGAAGTAGGCGCTCTCCGGCAGGCGCATGTGATTCAGGCGCGTGCGGTCGCGAATGAGAGACAGGCGCCTGCCCATACACATCAGTTCAGCGGTGGCAAAAGGGCAGAAACATGTCAGTAATAGGACAGAACTTATGGTTTGAGTAAATGTGACGAAGAGCAACGAATCCAATCCCCAAAACACTGACCTGTCCATCTGCTTCACACGCCGCTTCTTCATCTTGCGCACGACAGCCACAATGTGGCTCATGATGCCCAGGTCCGCCTGGTGCATGATGTCAGGCATCACCACGAGGTAGGGATTGCCCCACGCGGTCCCTGGGACATCCCACTTCCAGAGCACGCACTGGAAATGGGGATGTGGTGGGGAATGGAGGAGAGATGTACGTGAGAGTGGATAGCTAACCTAAACCACAAGTGGGGTGAGTTCAATGGGGCAGAGCACATCTGGCAATTCATGACGGGGCGGGCGAGAGCATAGACTACTCATGGGCCGGGGAAACAGGTCACTCACCTCAACAGGGTAGGTAGAGTAGGCCTTGCACGGGTCAGCCTGGCTAGTTGTCGTCCCAGCCACCTCGTTAACGATCCATTGCTGCTGTTCAGGCGTGCGCGGCGTGTTCCGTGCCTTGACAGCACTCAGATGCTCCTGTTGTAGCACGGGGGTGAGGGATGGGATAGAAAAGGTAAGGGTGGTAGCTATGTGGTTCTATCAGGCGACCCACAAACGAGAATGTATTTGAATGCGTGCAGATGGCATGTGACCTCACCTTTGCAGCATAGCAGATGTTGCACGGCATCCGCGATCCATGCGAGAGTGTGCAACTGATCTTGCCGCTCTCGGGGTAGTCGCACACCCAGGCGTACAGCAGGGGCCGCACGGTTTGCCAATCACCGAAAGGGTCCCTGAGACGGAACCCGCTGCAAGGAACAGGTAGAGGGGCAACAGGAATTCGGGTTACGGCTTTTAGGGAGGAACGACGAGGGGCAAAGGGCCATGCTACATACAGAGAGGGTTTGCATACCGTGCAGGTGGTGAGATGATGTCTTAGCAAGATGCAAACCGAGTACGGACCTGGCAATGCCATCAAGAAGCGGCTGCAGCACGGTGATGACGCAACGCTGGAAGAGCATCACCTTCTCCACGGCAGACATTGCAGACGGGGGGATCGGAAGGAGGGCAAGTAGTGTGTGCCCGGCTTTCCCCCATCGCTTGGCCTGGGAGATGTTGGCCAGCGTCATCATGAGCGGCCACGCCTTCTTCCGGCCGTTGATGCTCATGTGCGTCACATCCGAATATAAGATGATCCCCCCCACAACTTCGGACCAACCGAAGTGTTCCTGCAGTGCACGACAAAGCGGCAACGGACACACGGTTTAGGGCTCAAGATGCTCTTGACAGATCAGTGCAGCGATGGAGGCATGAGGAAGGATTGGGTTTGGGGTGGCAACGTGGTCTTTCCTTACCTGAGCATCGTTCCACCACGTTCCTGTTTCAGGCGTGGTATAGCGACGGCTGCCTGCGTCAGGGTCCTCATCAACACGCGCCTTGAGCTTGAAGCTGGGCGCGTTGTTGGGATGTCCAAACATTTCAGCGAATGCCTGGTGTACGGTGGCGAAGGCAGGTGAGAGGAGAGGCATGGTTAGTGGCGGTGAAGGTGGGTGTACGGTTAATACAAGGATAACTACGTACATGCAAACCCTGTGTGCCTCATCATCATTTCACGGCCTTGAATGCAAAGTCGGCTTACCTGGGCTGAGTTCTGAAAGAGCAAGCGCTGTGGTGGATGACCGTCAATCTCGAAGGTCGCCACCGACCATCCGCGATTGAGCCCTGCCAAACGCTCCATCTCGAACCGCTCCAGATCCTTACAGTTCCGGAGCTCCGAGATCACAAGAGGCGCAAGGCCGGGCTCTACGACTAGCTGAAGCAGGCCGTTGATGTCAACCTCGGCCATTCCCATTCCGCCATTCACGCGCCGAACGAAATGCAGCAGCTTCAACGCGAGCGGATTGAGGGGCGTGGCATTGCTCTGTCCGGAGATGATTGTTGGCGGCGCGGCATGACTCCCTTCGGGCCGGCTCTCAGGATGGTCACTCGTGTCAGCCGCAGGAGCTCCTAGTTGTGGTTGATGTTCATCTTCAGGAGGCCCCTCGTTCACGTCGTTGGGAGTTTCGTCAACGTGAGCTTCAGGCACGCGTGGAGGACCGCTCGCACTGACGGCGTTGGATGCGTTAGACGCTGTAGGTGAACCGGGAGCGGCTGGAGCGTCCGACAGAATGTCGTGGACGAATAGCAGAGCGTGAAGACCGGCAGTCGGTGCAGATCGCGTCGGCCTTGCCACGGCGGATAGTCCTTGGCAAGGGGTCCGCCGTGACTTATGACCGCCATAAACTTGGGCGTTGGGGAACCATCTGTTGCAGAACTCGCAGACGACGCCTGGTAAAGAGCCCATGTGTTACGGATCCGTTGTAGAGTCGAGAAATTGCCTATGAAGCTACTAGCCGTGATGAAGCTTGTGAACGCATTAAGTACTCCGTTCAAGAAGCCTGTGACAGCTACACGATCATCGCCAATGCGCGCACTGTGGTGGGCGGCTTGTATCACTGCACGACTGGCACTTGACATTGGCGCTAATGTTTATGACTGGCTAACGATGTCGAGCCGCGTGGTCGTTACCAGGCACGATACAGACCGCCCACCTCACGGGCCGTCTTCACTACAAGGCGTGTCGCCCCCGTTTAGAGTGACCACGACGTGAGCAGAGGAGAATGCGGAGGATCTTAAGTCTCACGGTCGTGTGTGTGCGTCGCGAGCACGGTGAGAAGGACGTGCCTATTGAATCAAGAACTTGTGTTTAGGAACCGTGCGTGAGAGTCGAGGGGGATGAGGAAGAGCGGGAAGAGATCCGTTTGGATCTGTGATTGTGTCGCGAATCGATATAGGGGGGAAATCAGAATCACGTAGGTGAGCTCAAGAGGCTTCAAACAAACATGGAAATGCAAATGTACAATTACAACTTAACAAGACACTCAAGTCATTCATAACTAGTAAACATTCATATCCTTAGGACTGATGTTGAACAACCCTTACTTGATAACGATACGGGAAGTACCCAATAACTCCATGCCCTAACGTATGATTGTTGCGTGGAGCGAATACCTATAGCGTGTCTTCTCTCGAGGTGTAGTGTACCTCTACGCACCGTGCTGAATGAATATGCAAGAATGGATGACAATGTCGTACAATAACACAACGGTTTCAATGTCCATGCAATGTTGGATGACAATGCAACACCATACCACAACGGATTCACCATGTCGCGCAACCCGCAGGCCTGAAAGCTGCATCGTCGCACAGTCTAACCATGGCTGTCGATAACGCATCTACGCTTGTGCGTTGGGCCTGTGCTTCATACCACTCCTTCTAAGCACCTTGTTTAATGTCTGTGCAAGAATGGATGCCAATGCAACACCATACCACAACGGATTCACCATGTCGCGCAACCCGCAGGCCTGAACGCTGCATCGTCGCACAGTCTAACCATGGCTGTCGATAACGCATCTACGCTTGTGCGTTGGGCCTGTGCTTCATACCACTCCTTCTAAGCACCTTGTTTAATGTCTGTGCAAGAATGGATGCCAATGCAACACCATACCACAACGGATTCACCATGTCGCGCAACCCGCAGGCCTGAACGCTGCATCGTCGCACAGTCTAACCATGGCTGTCGATAACGCATCTACGCTTGTGCGTTGGGCCTGTGCTTCATACCACTCCTTCTAAGCACCTTGTTTAATGTCTGTGCAAGAATGGATGCCAATGCAACACCATACCACAACGGATTCACCATGTCGCGCAACCCGCAGGCCTGAACGCTGCATCGTCGCACAGTCTAACCATGGCTGTCGATAACGCATCTACGCTTGTGCGTTGGGCCTGTGCTTCATACCACTCCTTCTAAGCACCTTGTTTAATGTCTGTGCAAGAATGGATGCCAATGCAACACCATACCACAACGGATTCACCATGTCGCGCAACCCGCAGGCCTGAACGCTGCATCGTCGCACAGTCTAACCATGGCTGTCGATAACGCATCTACGCTTGTGCGTTGGGCCTGTGCTTCATACCACTCCTTCTAAGCACCTTGTTTAATGTCTGTGCAAGAATGGATGACAATCCAACACCATACCACAACGGATTCACGTTTGTTACTATTGATAATCGTGTTAGAATGTCGTCCGCTAGCCCTAAACCATTGTGGCAAAGCCTAAAAGTGCACAGTACATCTGTCACAAGTAATAATTTTGGACGGTCGTTGTGTGTGTGACGTAAGAATCACCGATTAACTTACCCCAACCCCGTGGTAAACCATTTGCAACTTAGAGTTTGATGAAATGCATTGTTGTATGTTTGAATAAAATTTAGTGATTTATGCGTTGGCAACCGTGATTGGCCGACGCATCTCAAACGATTCCCCCCGCAACACAGTCATCAGCCAAGAGGTACTTCAGCCATTGAGCGGCTGAGATCGAGCGGTAGGTGGGTTTATGCTAGGGTGGCTACACGTACACCGTCCAATATAGCCTGATAGGGTTACATTACTCTCTCTAGTCTCGCAACCCACACCAACCACCCTCGTGTCCCACCCACCTGCTTCCGTCACTCCCTGGACCAACACTTTGACGCTGCTCGTTGCCTTGACACACGCCTCTCCAGATCGGCCTTAGCGCGAAGCATAGTGGCTACTATGACAGATTTAGTTGAAGCGGCGGTTTTCGGAAACACATAACAGTGATAGACCGTCGATAATCCCATCGTGGGATTCAGTTGCAGAACCCTTTCGAAACCGGCTCAACCCTTCCGCGCGATTTGCAACTTTGCTCCTCCTACAATTACCATGACACGTGCAACACGTAACCAAGCAATGGAGGAGGAACAGGCCGGCCGCCGCGCGACAAGGAGGACGTCTAAACAGATCGATAGGGAGTGTGGTGGCGGCGCTAAAAAAACTAATGCGTCCGTCGCTCGTGGCATTGGGCAGAAAAAAGCGGCGGCAAAAAAGGTCGCGCGCGGTCAACAGGAGGCCGGCAAGAAAGCGGAAGACAAGGGGCCTAAACCAACGCCACGCAAGCGTGTTTCTACAGTGAACAAAGATGCGGATGTTGCCTCTGCTGGAACCGAGCCCGGTCCGAGTAAAGACGGCACCACTGGCGGCAACGAAGATCCGGGGCGAGGGAGCGCGAGTCTTGCACTCCCGTCGGCGGAGATGGAGGGATCGGCGACGGAGGGAAATCACGGAGGCGATCCCCGCGCCGAGCATGCTGCAACCAAGGAGTCCGAGGCGGCGGCAACGCAACACCATCTGACGCTGCTCCAGCCGACCGTGGTCGAAGTTTCTGCAGCCGTGCTGGATAAGGACAAGGTGGGGGAGCACGAGTCGGTGGGGCTGGTCGGTGGCTCTCCACCTTCTGGTGGACGGGGGAGGCGTAGGCAGAGGAAGAGCGATGGGGAGGACGATTATGACACCGCCGTGCCCGGGGACCTCATTACGCGGGCGAAGAGGCGGCAGACGACAGGTAGTGCTGACGACGCCGGAGGCGCGGCAGTTGGGACACCGCGAGGCGCCAAGGAAGCTAGTGGCAAGGCGGGCGGTCAAGCATTGCGCCAGAAGGGCCGACCCGCAGCAAGAAAAGCATCCGGCGGAAGGAGAGGCAAGAAAGCAGCGACGGGAACAAAGCCGAAACGGGGCGATGAAGACCCCGGTGATGCGGAGGAGGAGGAGGATGAGGAGGAGGATGCGGAGGGAGAGGAGGATGAAGAGGAAGCGGAGGAGGATGACGCGGATGTTGGGGAGGATGAAAAAGATGAGAATGATGGCGGGGAGGACGAAGAGGAGGAGGAGGAGGAGGAGGAGGAGGAGGAGGAGGAGGAGGAGGAGGAGGAGGAGGAGGAGGAGGAGGAGGAGGAGGAGGAGGAGGAGGAGGAGGAGGAGGAGGAGGAGGAGGAGGAGGAGGAGGAGGAGGAGGCAGAGGAGGAGGAGGAGGAGGAGGAGGAGGAGGAGGAGGAGGAGGAGGAGGAGGAGGAGGAGGCAGAGGAGGAGGAGGAGGAGGAGGAGGAGGAGGAGGAGGAGGAGGAGGAGGAGGAGGAGGAGGAGGAGGAGGAGGAGCAGGGTGACGACGAGGAGGAGGATGTGGAGGAGGAGGAGGAGGAGGAGGAGGAGGAGGAGGAGGAGGAGGAGGAGGAGGAGGAGGAGGAGGAGGCAGCGGAGGAGGAGGAGGAGGAGGAGGAGGAGGAGGAGGAGGAGGAGGAGGAGGAGGAGGAGGAGGAGGAGGATGTGGCGCCAGTGAAGGGACGGGGCGGGCGTGGCAGACGGGTGAGTGGTACAGGGAAGGAGGGGGGCCGGACTCGCCCTTCCCGAAAACGCGGGGCAGTTGACGCTGCGCGCGGCGAAGCATCGGGCAAACCGAAGGCGCGTAAGGTGAAGGTCGAAAGTGAAGGGGTTGGTAAAAAGCAAGGGAGCCAGGGAGCAAAAGGGGATGGAGGAGGAAAGGGTGGCCGCGCCAAAGGGGTTCCAGTGAGTACCAGCAAGAAAGAACCTGCCGGTAAACGTCGCAGCGTCCGCCAAAGCACCCCGCGGAAAGGTGGCAACGAGAAGGCGCAGGCTGCCCCAAAACCGAAGGGACAGCAGAAAGGTGAGCATTGTGTCCAATAAAACTGGCGTGACGTGTTGAACCATCTGCTAAACCGTGCCAAAAAACACCCTTTTTTCACATTGTTTCTCCCATGCAGGGAAGGAGAAGGTCGACGAATCTGCCAAGCAAGGTAAACCCTCTTGTCTCAAACCAGTACAACCCTGAACCCGATCTAGATTCAAACCTTTCTGAATATGCATGCATGTCTGGCCCCGCCTTGAAACCGATCGACTCTAAAAAAAATTTCCGGCTCCCTCTACATCTCAGCCCCTCGCGTTACAGGCATTGGGCCGCCCGTAAGCGTGCAACGAATGCATCTAACGAAGGCTGCCGGAAGAGCGAGTGTTACACCGCTCTCCTCCGGAGCACCAAGGTACTACACGCCATGGGCCGGCCCGAGCAAAGTCGCTGCGACGGCACCAGGCGCGCCAAGAGGAGAGGAATCCGAATCCCCTCCACCCGCCCCCGTCACGCAGTCCCCACTCGCCTCACCCTCGTACCAATTTCGGCAACTCCACGCTTCTCCTGTCCGGGGCAGGGCGGTCTCCCCTCTCGCCGATCCTTCGCGCGGGCATCAGGCAGGCAGTTATGCCAATCCCTTCCCTGAGCTCCCCTTTTCCCGCCAGTGTGATAGTGTGAGGGCACACGGGACTGCTGCAGAAGACGTTGATCCCCTTGGCCAGAGGGGGGATTCTTCAAACCCTTTTCCTCCGCTCATGGGTGCCCTAGGTGAAAGTGCGGAGCACGAGCAGTTTGTTACACGGGAGGAGTTCCAGGCGCTGCGGTCTGAGATGTACGCCATGTTTGCACAGCTCGGCCTGCGTCGTGGAGTACCTGCCAGCTATGCCGGCGGGTCGGCAGCCCTGCCTATGGCTGGTACCCCGCCGCCGATGAGCGCCGTGGACAAGGCACGAGTGCTAGTGTTGCAGGAGACAAACCCATTCCCGGTATGTGGCGGGCCACATGGGGAGGGTTGGGGTTGACGTGGCAACAAGGGCGAGGTTGGGGCTGACGTGGCGGTTTCGAAGGGAACACGGGAGCGGCGCGTGACGAGGCGACGCGTATCAGGTGGGTGGGGGGTGACGTGGCATGGGGTGGGAGGGTGTGACGTGGCACGTGGGGCTGGTTGTTGGTGGACGTGGCGGATGCAGGAGGGTGTGACGTGGCACGTGGGGCTGGTTGGTGGACGTGGCGGACAAGGAGGGTGTGACGTGGCACGTGGGGCTGGTTGGTGGACGTGGCGGATGCAGGAGGGTGTGACGTGGCGGAAGGTGAGGGTGGGGGATGACGTGACAGATGCAGGTGGGTGTGACGTGGCGGAAGGTGAGGGTTGGGGATGACGTGGCACCCTAAAAGGGTACACGTGAGCGGCGCATGACGAAGCGAGGCGTCTCAGGTGGGTGGGGGGTGACGTGGCTCTTGGTGGGGGGTGTGACGTGGCAAGTAGGGCGGGTTGTTGGCGGATGCAAAAGGGTGTGACGTGGCAGAATGTGAGGGTTGGGGCTGACGTGGCGGTTTGGAATGGTACACGGGAGCGGCGCGTGACGAGGCGACGCGTGTCAGGTGGGTGGGGGGTGACGTGGCATGGGGTGGGAGGGTGTGACGTGGCACGTGGGCCTGGTTGTTGGTGGACGTGGCGGATGCAGGAGGGTGTGACGTGGCACGTGGGGCTGGTTGGTGGACGTGGCGGACAAGGAGGGTGTGACGTGGCGGAAGGTGAGGGTTGGGGATGACGTGGCGGATGCAGGTGGGTGTGACGTGGCGGAAGGTGAGGGTTGGGGATGACGTGGCGGTTAGAAATGGTACACGTGACCACTGCGCATGACGAAGCGAGGCGTGTCAGGTGGGTGGGGGGTGACGTGGCTTGTGGTAGGGGGGTGTGACGTGGCAAGTGGGCCGGGTTGTTGGTGGACGTGTCGGATGGCGCAGGGTGTGACGTGGCAAGTTCAAACAGTGTTGCTAGTCACCATCCCATGGTCACGCGGCCACCCTCATAACTGCTGGTTTCTCTCTTCCATGTCGTGTTGTATACCTTACACCCCTGCGCAGAACAAATCCTACTTAGTGTGCTCTCAGCTCATGTTTCTGAACCCGCCGGAGAAAATACAGTACTACCCTGCACCGGAGGAAGTGTTCGAAGCGTTCTCTGTCCACTTGTCTGCAGAAGGGCTCGAGGCAATGAAGCTGCTGTGGTTGCACAATGACAAGTCAACCATGGGAGTCTTCAACCACCAGCTGTCCTCAACAAGGTCAACTATCAACTCCACCCTCAGGCCAGCAGCATACACCGGCATGGGCCTTGCCGATTACAGCCATCTCGTGGATAGCCTGCCCACTGAGCTACACCCAACGACCTGGTTCGACGACGATCAACTCCTAGCCGAGTACAGAGATGGTATGTGCAGTGCAACTCGAAAACACAATATGCCCTACCATATGCCCCTTGGCAGCTACATATCACCGTGCGATGTGGCTCACCCTGACTCTCATCCCCCCATTTGATTTCTCTACAAAACCCTTTCCAACCCATACCCTCCCTGCCAATAAGCAGAACAGTGGGCCCTCAACTGGCACTTTGACAAGGCCACCGGGACACCCTTCAGCAACCCCTTGTTCGCTTATGCGTTCAAGCTCTCCTTCAAGAGGGGCGGGGCGGTGTTCACCAAGTTCAAGAGCCGCATGGTGGCATGGGGCCTGTTTTCGGTAAGGATGTAGATATGTGTTTGTACCCCCATGCCTCATCCCCTTAACCCCTTGCCTGTACTTCAGCTAAAACCCTGGTCGATTAGGCCTTTGCAGATACGTAGATAGTGACGACTGCATCACCGCTTTCAGTTGCCTCATTTACCCGTAACCTACCCTCCTCACAAACCATCCACCCAACCCTACACCACATTGCAGATCGAATGGCCCCTTCTGCAGGATAAGCGTCGCAAGCGAATCAGTAGCCAGCCGGAGCAGAACAGGCCAGACTACCAGGAGTGGTGCGAAAAGGTCAAACAGATGATCCATTTTGCTGTCGTGGAGCGGAGGATCCTCCACGATCCGGCTATGGGTGCGTTCGTCTTTCCGAACAAGTTCCTCATCGACGACGGCGACCTTGGAGATGTCGTCCTTGCCCACCGGGCGCTTTCAAGGCCCGCCAGTGCGTAGGCTATTTGACCTGGTGCTAAGACTGCTTGTTGCTAGAATGCTGAATAATGGTTCTTGTAAACCGCAATAATAAATGCAATTTTGAAATCCTCAATATCCAAAATGAACAAAAAACAGAATTTAGTTTTGAATAATTTGGTCACGAATTTGCAACAAAACGGATTGCGCCCGAATGTCATCCGGAAAAGCTCGCGTGCCAAATTGGAACTTGAACCGAGCCAAACCTTGTCGCGAGATGTGTCTTGGAGCTCCTATCAAATGACTCCAACCGTCGGTCCAAATTGGCTCCGGATTTTTTTACGCGAAGACAATCGAAATCAAAATTCGTCCAAACTTGGCATAGGGTTTTTGTGATGTAGCTCCAGCTACTCTTAGCTCCAGCCACTCCTAGCTCCAGCCACTCCTAGCTCCAGCCACCCATAGCTCCAGCCACTCATAGCTCTAGCCACTCATAGCTCCAGCCACTCCTAGCTCCAGCCACTCCTAGCTCCGGCCACTCCTAGCTCCAGCCACTCCTAGCTCCAGCCACTCCTAGCTCCAACCAGTCCTAGCTCTAGCTGCTCCTAGCCCGATTAGTGTCAAATTATATGATCTATATGTTCTAGGTTATAGTGAGGTCAGCTGTATTGTACCGCCCTCTTGCCTTAGTTGATCATTCTGCTCTTCTCAAGTTTCTAACATGGTATCAAAGAAAAGGTTAGGTCCGTTCCGACTACTTTCCTACTGCGCTCCTGTATGCTACTGCGCGCGCTGCTCTGCTGCAGTGCGCTGCCTTGCCCTGCTGCCGCGCGTGCCCTACCCTGCCCGTCACGCGCTGCCCTGTCCTGCTGCCGCACACCGCGCTGTCCTGTCGCGCACGCTGCCCTGCCCTGCCCCGTCGCGCCACACTACCCCGCACTCACGCCACACCAACAGCAGCAGCCACGCCAGCAGGAGACACTCACGCCTCAGCAGCTTCGTGAGTGGGTTGTCCAGCGTGGCTCCTCTGGGGTAGTGTTCGTTGCCCGTACGTCAGGCGCACGGGTCTTCGGGCTGGTGACCCCTGCGGGAAGATTGAGCACACTGAGTATCGCTGCTTCTTCCGTCACGAAGATGCCTGGCGCACAGAGTACGGTGACGAGCTTCAGATCCCCAACTGGTTATGATTGCTCCAGAAGGGGGTAGATGTGTTTGCTCTTGATTGGGACAAGATTAATGCTGGACTATATGCTATGTTTGGTGGTTCTGCTAGTGTTGAGGGTGACTGTTACTCGTGTGTACCTAGTGCTGCTAGTGTAGAGGCTGCTAGCCTAGGTTCCTGTGAGCCTGGCAGCACAGGTGCAGCTCCTGCCGAGGCTTTGCACACCTTCACACTTGACTCAGGCGTGACTCGCTGCTTCTTCCGCGACTGCACCACAGTCACACCGCTCACTGCACCTGTCCCAGTCTCTCTGGCTGACCCCTCTGGGGGCCCAGTCGTTGCACGTGCCTCCACTGTTCTCCCGTGTCTGGTAGTCCCCTCCGGCTCCCTCCCAGGTCTCCACCTCCCCTCGTTCTCTACGAACATGGTAAGTAACGCTGTCCTCCAGGACGAGTTGGTCACTACCACTAATCCTGGGGCTAAGCATGTGGCGATGTGTACGTGCTCACGGACTGGCCGCCACCTCGCCACATACACACGGAGGCCTGGGTCTGGCCTGTACACACTGACCACTGCGTATGCACAGGTGGTTGCGTCAGGTCAGGTGGCTGCGTCGGGTCAGTTAGCTGCGTCTTGTTCGTGTCGACTTCTCACGCACCCGTCTCTCCTCTGGCACCACCGTCTTGGTCACCCCTCCCTGCCGCGCCTGCGTGGCATGCACTCTCGTCTCCTTATCTCTGGCCTCCCCAGGTCCCTACCCACGCCCCCGCGCTCACTTGCACCACCATGCCTTCCCTGCGTCGAGGGGCGGCAGCGCGCCGCTCCTCACTCCTCCTCGTTTCCTCCGACCACTGCTGCTCTGCAGACTCTCCACATGGACGTGTGGGGCCCCGCCCGCGTCCGTGGACAGGACCACGAGCGCTACATTCTGCTGGTTGTTGACGACTATACGCGCTACACCACAGTCTTCCCATGTCCGTGGTGTTCTGATCCCCTGGATCCGCACTGTTCGTCGCCACGGTTTCAGCAGGACCTTCAGGTCCTGCGACTGCAGTCTGACATGCGGAGAGTCACTCTACAATATTCGTGAGCTACAGGGTGTTGGCACGAACTCTAGGAGTGATCGTAGCTTTGCTTAGTTCCTTAGCACTTGCACATTCACGAAAGAAATCGACAAGAGTTTCCACTAGCAAAGTTTGTATTACAGAATGATTAGAATAACAATAACAAGAACGACTACATCACGCACCTAGCAACTCTGCAGCTAGCCTGGTCAACCGTCAGCACAGCATGGACGACCGCATGCCAGCGTTGCGTAGAGGAGTCGCGCCAGCATTGCAGAAACGCGGCCTGCCAACACAGCAGGTGGACGGCGTGTTAACGCTGCAGCAGAGCGCCTGTCCAGCGTTGCACCCGTAGAAGACAGCAATGCGCATGTATGCCGGTGCGCGCAGACGATTGGCCCGACTTGCACCGTTGTGCATCTGTCGGCTGTGGTCTGCGCCTGACGAGCCACATCGACTTTGGGATACCATCCCGAAGTCGCCTTCGCCATCGCGACCTCGACGACGTTTGCGTGCCTCCGCAGAACTCGCCGAGCAGGTTACCTGGTCGACCCGGTCGACCACCCAGTGCTCTGGTCGACACCTCCCTCGTCGACCACAGCTCCCGTCGAGGAACATCCTGGTCGATGGACCCCTCCGTCGACCAGCACTTGTCAAACATTGTATATGTTTGTGTTCTGTAGGCTGTAGTGGGTTTAGCCTTAGGGGGTACAACTTCTAGGGTTTCATACTTGTACTCCCAACTTTCTTAGTTCAAACACTTCTCAATCTGACAGCACTGTCAGCTGCTCCTCCTGGCCGAAGGCCCGTCCGTCGACCAGCCCAGTCAGCTGCAGCCGTCGAGCTCCCATGGTCGACGGCTCCAGCCCCGCGACAGTCCTGTGCAGGTCGACGACTACCTCGTCGACCTGCCCCCCAGAGGAAGGCCGTCGAGCTCCCCTAGTCGACGGCAACACCGCAGCGACCCCTTGCAGCTCGACGAAGCCCATCGAGCAGCTCCCTCACTGCGTACGGTCGGCTGCTTCTCCCGTACATCCGACCAGAACGTCGGCATCGCCCAAGCGAGGGCGGGGCCAACACTCCATTCCCGTTAATACTCCCCTGCCGCGCTCCGCTTGGGCTCCCCAGCCCACACGGCAGTACTTCACGGAGAAAACTCGTCCTCGGCGTGCACCCCACATACAGCACATACTGCTGCACATTATCGTCCCCGTCGCCGACGTTGGCCAGGCGTACTTGGCCGATCGCGACGGAGCACCGGTTGAAGGCCGAAAAGTTTTGTCGCCTTCGTCAAGAAGTCGGCCGGTTGCTCGGTGGTCGGGATGTACTTCAGCACAAACTTCCCGCGCCTCACCATGTGCTGCAACCAAGCGTAGCGTCGCTCCATATGCTTGAGGTTGCCCCGCAGCCCCAAGCCCTCGGCGACCGTGATTGCCGACTTGTTGTCCACCCGAAGGACAGTCCGCTTCCTAGCGTCGAGCTGCTGAAATTCCGCAAGGAGGAAGCGAAGTCGACGTCCCTCCTTGCCAGCGTCCGTGGCCGCCACGTACTCCGACTCGGTCGACGACAATGTCGCGCACTTGATGCGCGAGCTCGACCCTCCATAGACGAACACGTAGCCGCCCGTGCTCGTCCGGTTCTGCTTGTCGCCGGCGTCGTCGGCGTCCACGTAGCCGACCAACTTCAGCGACTCTGGTCCACCGCCGAACTCCAGGGCGGTGTCGCGGGTGTCGGCGAGGTAGGCGAGGCAGCGGTCGACCTCGCGCCAGTGCTGGTCGCTCCTCACCGTGAGGCCGCTCCCCAGCTTCCTGCAAGCGAAGGCGATGTCCGGCCTCGTCGTCGTCGCCGCGAACTGCAGCGAGCCGACCTTCTGCCGGTACTCCTCCTCCTCGCGCTCCTGCGCCTCTTCGTCGTCGAATGTCAGCTCGGCGTAGGCGTCGACCGAGACCGGCGTCTTCACGATTCGACCGCCCTGCTCCTCGTCGATGAAGCGCCTACGCAGCTTGTCGGCGTAGCCCTGCTGGTGCAGCCACAGCTTCATCGCTGGCCTGTCGCGCATGATCTCCAGCCCGAGGTACTTGACGACCGGTGAGATCTCGCGCAGCTCGAAAGCGGCCTCTAGCAGCTCCTTCAGCATCGCGTTGCTGCTGCTGGCGGCGAGTAGATCGTCGACATAGACCAGCACCCAGCATGTCACTCCGTCGTCACCGGCCTTGAAGTAGAGCGCCGTGTCGACCTGGCTCTTCTTCCAGCCAGCGCCCATCAGCACGCCGTCGAGAGCCCTGTACCACAGCAGCGGCGACTGCTTCAGCCCGTAGTGGCTCTTCAGCAGCTTGCACCCCCGGCCGGTCCCGTCGTCGAAGTAGTCCGGCTGGTACATGTACAGCACCCGGTTGAGCTTACTTTGCAGGAAAGTGTTCTTCATGTCGAGCTGCATCAGGTTGAGGTCGAGGACGGCGACGATGCTGAGGAAGATCCTCAGCGTGACGTAGCTGCTCACCGGCGAGTACGTCTCGTCCGGCGCCGTACACCTGCGTGAAACCCTTCACGACCAGCCTCGCCTTCTCGCGCTCGACAGTGTCGTCGATGCGGTACTTGGTCGTCAGCACCCACCGGCTCTTCATGATGTTCACCCCGCTTGGGCGTTCGACCAGCTCCCAGGTGCACATGCCGATGAGGCTGCGGATCTCCTCGTCCATGGCGACCTTCACCGCCTCGCCCTTCAAGCTCGCCAGAGCCTCCTTCACCGTCATCGTCGCGATGTCCCAGCGGTGCTCGGGGTCGGCGTGAATGTCGGGGTCGAGCTCCGGCAGGTCGACGTCATCTTCGGCGTCGTTGTACAGCAGGTCATCATCGACGTCGTCGTACACCATGGTGAAGGCACCCGGTGGCAGACAGGCGTGGTAGCTCAGCCACTTTGGTGGCCTCCGAGTTCGACCTGAGCGTCGCAGCTCAGGCTCTGAGCGTTGCAGCTCAGGCGTCTCGATCAGCACCTCCACCAAGTCGCTGTCGGTGGACTCCTCTCCTGCCGACAGCTCCCCTTCCTCGTCGACATTGTCGTCGTCGACCAGCTTCTCCACCAGCAGAGGCCCTTCGCCTTGCTGCTCCCCTCTCGTCGGCCCTCCTGCCGACTTCTCTTTCGTCGACAGCTCCCCTGGCGACTTCCCCGTCTGCTGCTCCCCTGTCGACTGGACTTCTGCTGCTACCTCCTTCTTCACCAGCTCCCCTGTCTGCTGCTTCCCTGTCGACGGCTGCCCATCCTCGTCGACGAGCTTGGCGTCTTGTCGGCCGCTGGCGATGCCACTGGCCGGCGCCACAAGCGACGCCTCAGGGCTGCCCTCATCGCCGGTGGCCGACACTAAAGTCCACGCAGGCCGATCTGCGATGGGGGTGGGAGGAGCAAGAACAGGGGGCGGAGGGAGAACTTCCTCGACGTCCTCAGCAGCAGGCTCGTCGACCTTGGCGAGCAGCGGGAACGTCGCCGTCAAGGTGTCCGTCGGCGGGTGTGTCTGCGTCCGCCCCGACACCGGCCCGTACTTCGTCTTCCACACCTCCAGCGACAGCGTCTCGTAGAAGATCACCTCGACCGACGTGACCACCTTGTTGTCGGTCAAGTCCAGCACCTCCCAGCCCTTGCTCTCCTACGACACGCCCAGGTGAAGTCCCTTGCGAGCCTTCGGCGCCAGCTTCCCACCACACTGCTGCTCGGGGACCATGAACTTCACCATGCAGCCCCACACCCGCACAGCGTGAGGTCGGGCTTCTTCCCGGTCAGCAGTTGGTACGGGGTCGTCCCCGGCGGCGTCGTCGACCACTCCAAGCAGTTGCGCACCCAGACAGCTTGTCGTAGGGCGAGGTGCCACCAGTGGTGCTGCACGCCCATGTGCGGCAGCATCGTCCGCACAGACTCGACGACTGTGCGCATCTCCCGCTCAGCCATGCCGTCCTGCTGCAGTGTGTAAAGGCACGTCAGGTCGTGGACGATGCCCTTCCCGTCGACGACATTGGTGAACTCCTTCCCGAGGAACTCCCCTCCCCGGTCTGAGCGGAGCATCAGCACCGACTTCTTCGTCTGTCGTTCCACCAGCCACTTCAGCAGTAGGAAGTACAAGCTGCCATCCTTGGCAGCCACCTGGAATGGCCCGCACAAGTCAATGTGCACGACGGCCAGCGCCCATTCGAGCCCTTGTCGGGGAAGGTGTGCCGCGCCAGCTTCCCTCCGACGCACGAGACACACGGTAGATCCGCTCTGGTCGACGGCTTGATGTTGAGGCCGGCTGCGACTTCATGCTTCGCCGAGCTCTTGATCGTGTCGACGCTGACGTGCGCGAGCCTCACGTGCCACCGGCCAGGGGTCGACTTCGTTGCAGAAGCAATTGTCCGCACAGCCACCACCTCGGTCGACGGCGACCGCATCGAGCAGGGGCGAAGGTCGGTGCAGAGGACACGGCCAGTGTAGCGCACTCGACCAATCACCTCGCCTGCACTCGACACGAGCAGCTGCCCGTCGCCGTCGTCCTGCAGCTTTACACCGCTCTCCTTCAGCTGGCCAGCTGACAGCAGGTTCGCCTGCACTCCCGGAACGTAGAGCACGTCGGGGATGAGGACCCGCTTCCCGGCCTCCCCTTGCAGAGCAACGGTGCCACGGCCCTCGACGACCTGCAGAGCTCCGTTGAAGCCACGCACATGCTTTACGTCGCCGCTCGGTTCCATATCAATGAAGACCTCCTTCGTCCCCATGAGGTGGTGGGAGCAACCGCTGTCGAGCAGCACCGCCATCGGGTTTGCCTGCACAGCTGCCGCTACCGCCTGGAAGTCCTCGCCAGCCTCCGGCGCCAGCGAGATTGTCGGCTCCACCACGCCGTGTCAAAGATAGAACTGGAAGAATGAATGACTAGAATGAGCAAGTACAAGGGTAGATATAGCAAGCCTAACCCTAGCACTAACCAAGGTGCACACCACCTAGACACAAACGATAACAGTTATAGTTTGACACACCCCCATAGTCTAGGTGACAACAGACCTGTGGAAAGCAACACATATCTCAGGGTGGATCACAAAGTCACCACACAGTCTGAGAACAACCAAGGGTCACAGGACCAGTCAGCAAGAACAAGCAACGGTCACAAGACCAGTTCACAAGAACAAAGCAACTCTCGGGGTGGATATCAAGATCACCACACAGTCCGAGAACAAGCAAGGGGCCACAAGGCCAGTCCACATGCAAGTATATAGCAGATATAAGAGATGCAAGAGTACAAACATGCATGACAAGCATCTCTACAGAAGCAAAGGGCCACAAGGCCTGTCAACAAGCACAGATAGAAGGTATAAAGTGAGATGCAAGAGTACAAGACAAAGCATCTCTACGCAAGCAAGTGAGGGCCTGTAGACACAAGGCCAAGCTGGGTGCAGAAAAGCTGGTGGTCACAAGGCGGCAACGCCTTGGTGAAGATATCTGCAGTGTTGGCCTCAGAGACCACACGTCGCACGAGTGCCTGGCCACGCTGCTGCAACTCTCGCAGAAGGAACTAACGAAGCTGGATGTGCTTCGCCTTCCCAACCAGTCGGGGCTCCTCGCACAACAGGATAGCAGGCCTGTTGTCGGCGAACAAGACTGGGGGAGAGCGACGCCGCTCACCAAGGTCGGTGAGGAGGAAAGACAGCCAGCGAAGCTCCTGGGCGGCCATGGCCGCAGCGTACACCTCTGCCTCATAGCTGGAACTGGAGACGGACGACGCCCGAGTCGACCTCCACGAAACAGCTCCGGTCCCAAGGCTGAAGCAGTAACCCTGTGTAGACCGCAACGACCTTGCGTCGTCGGCCCACGATGAGTCCAAGAAACCTGTAAGTGTAATTGGCTGCTTCCCTCCAAGGACAAGTCCCATGCCTGATGTACTCGCCACATACTTCGCCACCCTCTTAGCCGCGTACCAGTGGGAAGGTCGGTGTCTCCCAGGCGCAACAAAGCGCGCAAGGTCGCTAAGAGGGTAAGCTAGGTCTGGGCGAGTGCAGTGTCGTGACATATATTTATATATGTTTATAACGGCCTGTAGCTTTAGCTTTAGTGTTGTTATGCTTCCTTGTTATTGGGTGGTGCACCTCTTGTTTATGGTTCTCGACTATATCTTGTATGCTTTGCTTTTAGTGAAGCTAACTTGTTTGGTCAACTCTCTCGATCCTCCCTTGGCCTTGACCTCGAGACTTGCTTGGCCTAGGCTACTAAGCCTAGGCCCTCCTTAAATCCGGTTACCAGTTAAGACACTATCGTAACATGGTATCGAGCTATTAAGATCCTAGACCTAAGTTAATGAGCCCACCGTTGGCGTTGTGCACGCAGTTAGTAATGGCGCCCCTACTGGCGCCGTCCACGCAGCTGCTGGCTCGCGAGTTCTGCAGCAGCTGCGCGATTGATTCTGCTACCGTGCGACTCTGCAGCGCCTGCGCTCCTCGCTCTGCCCGTCTCATCTCTCGTCGCTCTGCCCGTCGTGTCGCTCCGTCGCGGCAGAGAGGAGAAAGAGGGGGAAGGGCGTGGCAGCGGACCGCTAGCAACGACGGCCAGCGTCGGCGCCAGCGCCACCGACGACCGCTGCTGCCAACGTCATCTCCAGCGGCGGTCGCCTGCACCATCGCCAACCACGCTCCCCGTCCGCACCCTGTTCGCGCATCCTGTTCGCATCCCACCCGCCCTCCCGTCGACTTCGCAGCTGCTTTGAAGGGAGTGGCGGAAGTGGCGGGAGTGGCGAGAGAAGCTGCGCCATTCACCTGCTCGCGCCAGACCGCTCGCACCCTGCCACCCGCACGCACTTCACCGCCCGTTTCCGTCCCGCTCGCTCGAAGGCCCCACGGGCCCTGCTCGTCACCCAACGCTGCGGCTGGTCGCATGTGCAGCGACGGTCGCGGTTGGGGGAGGGGGGGGGGGAGAGAGAGAGGGAAACGCAAAGGGCGTGGCGGCGGACCGCCAGCCAACTCGCCAACCGTCCGCGCATATCCCCCGTTCTCCCGTCAGAACCCGCACCCAGCGACCATCCCGTCGTCCCGCCTCGTCCTTGCCCCACCGTCAGATCCCGCCCCCCCCCACCGTCAGATCCCGCGCCGTTTCCATATGAGGGGGAGGTGGTGGGGTGTTGGCCCGTGGGGGACGGCTGGGGGAGGGGGAGTGGCGGGGTTGGCGGTTCATGGGGGGGGGTGGGGAAGGGGGAGGGGGGGAGGGGGTGGTGGGCGGATGTCACCAGCACCAGCACCAGCACCAGCACCGAAGCCCGTCACCAGCACCAGCACCGGCACCAGCGCCGAAGCCCGTCACCAGCACCAGCACCAGCACCAGCGCCGTCACGCCAGCACCAGGCACCAGCACCAGCGCCAGCCGCCAGCATCAGCACCAGCGCCAGCCGCCAGCACCAGGCACCAGCACCAGCGCCAGCGCCAGCACCAGGAACCAGCACCTGCGCCAGCCGCCAGCACCAGGAACCAGCACCAGCGCCAGCCGCCAGCACCAGGCACCAGCACCAGCACCAGCGCCAGCACCAGGAACCAGCACCAGCGCCAGCCGCCAGCACCAGGAACCAGCGCCAGCCGCCAGCCCCAGGAACCAGCACCAGCGCCAGCCGCCAGCACCAGGAACCAGCACCAGCACCAGCGCCAGCACCAGGAACCAGCACCAGCACCAGCGCCAGCACCAGGAACCAGCACCAGCGCCAGCCGCCAGCACCAGGAACCAGCACCAGCGCCAGCCGCCAGCACCAGGAACCAGCACCAGCACCAGCGCCAGCACCAGGAACCAGCACCAGCGCCAGCCGCCAGCCCCAGGAACCAGCACCAGCACCAGCGCCAGCACCAGGAACCAGCACCAGCGCCGGAGGGGTTGAGTGGGCGGTTAAGGGGGTGGAAGAAGTAAGTCGGGAATTTGCAGCCGTTGCCTGTAGCAGGCACGCCCCCGGAGGTGCTGAGCGGTGCTGTCCAGCTGCTCGTTGCAGCCACAGCGCCTGCTCTCACGCCCACCTGCCGGGTCCTGCACCTGTCGCTGCTGCATCTGCTGTGGCTGAGGTTACTGTGGCCCTATCTGCCATCACTGCACCTGCTGCCTGTAGCAGGCACGCCCCCGGAGGTGCTGAGCCGCACTGTCCAGCTGCTCGTTGCAGCCACGGCGCTTGCTCTCACGCCCACCTCTGGGGTCCTGCACCTGCCGTTGTTGCATTTATCATGGCTGATCTGTGTTGTTGTTTCCTCTGCTTCTCTTACCTCTTGCCCAGGTTCAGGGGGTGTGACTTGCTCTAGTTATGTGCTGCAGGCAGTTAAGGGGGTGTGTCGCGATATATATTTATATATGTTTATAACTGCCTGTAGCTTTAGCTTTAGTGTAGTTATGCTTCCTTGTTATTGGGTGGTGCACCTCTTGTTTGTGTTTCTCGACTATATCTTGTATGCTTTGCTTTTAGTGAAGCTAACTTGTTTGGTCAACTCTCTCGATCCTCCCTTGGCCTTGACCTCGACACTTGCTTGGCCTAGGCTACTAAGCCTAGGCCCTCCTTAAATCCGGTTACCAGTTAAGACACTATCGTAACATGCAGGTCATCAGGTACATGAGACAACCCACCAGCTCAGGATATGGACCGCTGGACTCAAATGGCTCGTCCGAAGGTGGAGCCGTGAGCCCATGATCCACAGCAAGAGGGGTGGGCTGTACCTTGGAGAACGGGAAGCGAAACCGCGTGAGGATCGGCTCGACCATATGCGACTGCGTCAGCGTTATGGTGCGACCTGCCCTGTCCCTGGATATCTGCAGGCCAAGGTAGCGCTGCAGCTCACCAAGGTCAGTGCAAGTGTGTCTCCTCTGCAGTTCCTCCTTCACGGAGGCCAGTGCGCGTCGGTCGGGAGTGGCGAAGACCAGGTCGTCAACGTAGACAAGAACAAAGAAGGGGGTCGAGCCAGCGGACGAACAGCGACGGGTCGGCAGACGACGGAAAGAAGTCAAGCGCTGGAAGAGTCGTACGTAGCGTGTCGTGCCACTCGCGGGGAGCCTGGCGCAGGCCGTAGACCGGTCGATGCAGCTGCCACTGGGTCCTAAGAGGGAAAGTGCCAGTGAAGCCAAGCGGACGACGCAGCCAGATCTGCTCGTGCAGGCTCCCCTGAAGGAACGCGGTGGAGAAAGTCCAAGGAGTGCAACTCGTAGTCGCGCTGTGCTGCAATATGCAGCAACACCCGAAGAGTGGTCATCTTTGGGGTGGGAGCGAAGGTCTGGAAGAAGTCTACCCCCTCTCGCTGACTGAAGCCTCTCGCCACGTAGCGCGCCTTGAACACCGGTGGTGCTCCAGGCGGCCGCTTCACCTTGTAGAGCCACATGCCACTGACAACGTTCGCCCCAGGTGGCGGGACGGCATTGACGTAGGTGCCTGTGGACCTATAAGATGCCATCTCTGCCTCCTCAGCTGCGATCCAGTACGAAGCCCAGGGTCCCGAGACTGCCTCAGCGTGAGTGCAAGGGATCGGGATGTCAAGGGCGTCTGGATCCCCCTCGGGGGCAAGTAGCATGGCGCAGAGATGAGGAACAGCGGCCGCAAGGAAACCAAGCTTGAACTTCCTGTCCTCCAGGACCTCCAAGGGAAAAACAAGAGCACCCCCAGAGGACGGAGAACGAGCAGGGCCACTCACCAGGTGAGCGGCGTAGTCAAGGCGGTGGGAAGAGGCAAAGGCACTGACAGTAGTGACTACGGCCGAGACAGACAGCGGAGGGGCAGTCGGGTGAGTGACCAACGCGGACAGAACACGGGAGACGACAGGGCGAGAGGCACGGAGGTAGTCAGACAACGGGTCGTGAAACATAGTGAGGGACGACTCGGGAGGCTGTGGAAGGTCAGGAGGAGGTGGAACACGAGAGAGAAGAACAAGGTGAAACGGGCCGTCGGCACGGTAACAGGACCGGCGAGGCTCTGGGGACACAGCACGACTGAGGGGAGAACGACGAGTCCACTGGGACGAGGAAAGGGACTCGACAGGGGGAACTGGAGGGGACGGTAGGGGACCACGAACAAAGCGTGCAGGTGCTGAGTCTGGCAGGTCTCTCAGTCGCTGCTGCTCCGCCTCCTCTGGCGACTTCTGTTGCGACACCTGCCCCCGCTGCTGCTCCTGTGGCTCCTCCTCTGCTCTCTCCCGTTGTTGCTGCAGCAACACCTGCTGCGGCGGCCGGGACTCCTGCTCTACCCTCTCCTGCTGCGGCCGCAACTGCACCTGCTGCTGCGGGCGGGACTCCTGCTCTACTATCTCCTGCTGTGGCTGCAACAACACCTGCTGCGGCGGCCGGGACTCCTGCTCTACCCTCTCCTGCTGCGTCCGCAACTGCACCTGCTGCTGTAGGCGGGACTCCTGCTCTACTCTCTCCTGCTGTTGCTGCAACTGCACCTGCTGCTGCGGGTGGGACTCCTGATCTACTCTCTCCTGTTGTGGCTGCATCTGCACCTGCTGCGGCAGTCGTGACTCCTGCTCTGCTCTCTCCTGACGCTCCGACTGAGACTGGTGCTGGTGCTGCTGGTGCTGCAGCTGCTGCTGGTGTTGCTGCTGCTGCTGCTGCTGCTGATGCTGCTGTGACTCCTCCTCTATTCTCTCCTGGTGAGGCAGTGACTCCTCCTCTACTCTCTCCTGACGCTCCAACTGAGACTGCTGCTGCTGCTGCTGCTGCTATCGTGCCCTCTCAAACCGCTCCCGCTCCTCCCTCTCCAACCTGTCTAAATGTTGCACACGGGTCAGGAAACGTACAGTGCGCGGCGTAGGCGTCGCAGTGCTCGTGTCTCCGGCTCCAGCACCCCCAGAACCAGAACCTCCATCGACAACACCCCCAGGAACTCCAGTGCCTCCGGCAGGAACACCCCCAGGCTCCGCAGCGACCGGCCGCGGAGGCGAACGAGGAGGGAACTGCGGAACAGACGGGAAGCCAGGGGGTGAGGCGGGGCGAGGCCGCTGAGTCGAGACAGCCGTGTCCTCCTCAGGAGTGGCCTCCTCTCTCACACCCCCTGCACCCCCAAAGCCGGCACCACGGGCTCCAGCAGCCCCAGTACCCTCACCCTCCGCAACTGCACCTCCTGCACCCCCAGACACGACAGGGACTGGACACTGACGAGGCAGGACGCGAAGGTGGTGGGGCTACCGGGGCGACTGGGGGGGGCTCAAGGGTGAGGAACAGCGGGAGGGGAAAGGCCTCAGAACCTCGGTGGGGGCGACTCCTGTAGTAACTGACCGACTCGTCAAAAGTGACGTCCTGGGAACTGAAGAACTGACAGGTAATCGGGTCGTAGAACTGCCAGCCGGAGGTGTCAAGTGGGAAGCCAAGAAAGACGCAGGCACGGGTGCACGGAGACAACTTGTTCGCGCCAGGGGCGCGAACGTGGGCCAGGGAACCCCAGACGCGGTAGTCAGCTGCTACACCCGGAGAACCTGTCCAAAGAGAGACCGGCGTCACCCGTGGCCGTGCGTCACTAGGCCACTGGTTCAGCTGTTACGCGGCGTAGCGGACTGCCTGAGGCCACAGGAACTGGGGGGCACCGGCATGGCACATGGAGGTCCGGGCAACCTCCATGACCAGGCCGATGCGTCGCTCGGCTACCCCGTTCTGCTGCGGCGAGTCTGGTAGCGTGTAAGACTGGATGATCCCCCGACCCTGACAAAACGTCTCCAGGCGAGTGGAAGAAAACTCACCACCACGGTCCGAGTGCAGGCGAAGCCCACAAAGGGCCTGGGCGTCACCCCTCGCTAGTAGCCACGGCTCGAGGACGGTAGGCACGTCGGCCTTCCGTCGCAAAGGTAAAACCGTGGTGTAGCGGGAGTAGTCGTCCACCACAATCAGGAAGTAGCGCTCCTGACGTGGGCCACGGACCGGGGAGGGGCCCAAGACGTCCAAGTGCAGTGTCTGGAAGGGAGCCGTGGTGGGGGGGAACGAGGAGGAGTGAGGGGCAGCGTGCTGCCGACCCTCGACGCAAGGAGTGCACGGCGGCGCAGGCGAGCGAGGAAGCGGGGCAAGCGACTCTGGGAGACCTGAGACCAGACGGTGACGTACCATCCTGCTGAGACGTGGGAATGACGGGTGACCTAGACGGTGGTGCCAAAGGACTGACGGGTGCGTGAGTGACCGACAGTCGCACGACACAGCAGCTACCTGACCTAACCTGACCCAGTGTGGTGGGACCCAGTGTGTAGAGAGTACAGACCAGAGCCTGGCTCCCTGTGGAAAGTGGCCAGAGGCACTCCAGTGGCACCGACTGTGCAGGAGGCAACAGGCTCGTCCAGAGGGAAAGTGGTGACAACTCCGAGGTCGTGGAGGTGACTGAGAACGAAGGGGTGTAGTAGCCTGTGAGAAACCCAGAGGGAGCCGCCGGACACGGGAGAATGGTGGTGCTATGGGCAGCTACAGATCCCACGGAGGGATCAGCCACGGCGACAGTGACTGGAGTGTGCAGTAGCGTGAGGTCGGTGCAGTCGCGAAAGAAACAGCTGGACGCTCTAGAGTCTAGGTGAAGGAAAGCTGTGCAGACGGTGAGGTCGCACCCAAGCCAGCGACAAAGGCTGGTACTAGACTTGTAGTAGCTGCAGCTCCCACACTAAGAACCACTGAGGCGCCTCGACTGGAAACTACGCAAGCACCAAGACTGGAAACACAAGTCTCAACCCCATCGGCAGCTCCCACGTACCGGTGTGTGTACTGGCCGGGTCCGACAGGGCCCCGTGGTGGAGGCTGCCGCTGGCTCTGCTGCTGCTGCTGCTGCTGCTGCTGCTGCTGCTGCTGCGGCCACAGGTGCTGCGGCCATGGCTGCTGCCACGGCCACGGCTGCTGCTGCGTCCACTGCTGTCGCGGCAACTGCTCCTGCTGCGGCCACCGGTGCTGCTGCCACTGCTGCTGCGGCCACTGCTGCTGCTCCCGCTCTCGCCACATCAACATGGCACGCTAGTACGTGGGGGGTAGGGGCCAGTCGAGGCGGCAGTACGAGTGGTAGGACGGCCTAAGCTAGTGCTGGCGCGACTGAAGGTAGCCTAAGCTATTTCTGATGCGCTAAACACGGGTGCTGGCGCATGCTGGAGCTTCATAGCAGTGGCGCATGCTGGAGCTTCAAATTTTTTTTTTTTTAATTAATTAATAATTCTTAATAAATCATGGGCGCGGGCGGCCAAGATGACGGACGCGGGCGGCCTAGGAAAGGGGGCGCGCGCGACTGGGTGTGCGCGGCTACGCGTGTGCGGTCGCTTGGGCGCGGCTGCGTGAGTGTGCTCTACGGGCAACGGACGCTACGGGCGACGACGGGCGCGACGGGCGACGGGCGCTACGAGCGACGACGGGCGCTACGGGCGACGGGCGCTTCGGGCGACGGGCGCTACGGGCGACAGGTGACGCGCGACCTAGGTCGCGACAAGAGTGCCCGCGGGGGGGGCCGCGCTACGGGACGAAAGAGGGGCCACGGGGGGGGGGGGGGAGACGCGCTACGGTACGAACGAGGGGGGGAGGGGGGGGGGAAGGCGTACGACAGGATGCACGTAAGGGCCCACGGGGGGGGGCCCGCTACGGGACGAACGAGAGCGCCCGCAGGGGCCGCGCTAAGGACGAACGGAAGCGCCCGCGGGGGCCGCGCTAAGGACGACGGGAGTGCCCGCGGGGGGCCGCACTAAGGACGAACGGGAGCGCCCGCGGGGGGGGGGGGGGGGGGGCGCTAAGGGACGAACTAAGGCCTGTGGGGGCCGCGCTACGGGACGGACGAAGGCCCGCGGGGGGCGCGGGACCTGCCGAGGGCGCTACAGGCAACGGGCGGCGAACGGACGGCGAACGGACGGCGGACGGGCGGCTAACGGGCGGCTACCGATCGGCTAGCGTGTGAAACCCTAGAACGAGCGAACCAACGGGCGGCGGGCGTGCTACGGGCGGCTATCGAGCAACGAACGGGGCGTGCGGAGGTGGGCCCATGGGAACGAACTAAGCTCTATACCATGTCAAAGATAGAACTGGAAGAATGAATGACTAGAATGAGCAAGTACAAGGGTAGATATAGCAAGCCTAACCCTAGCCCTAACCAAGGTGCACACCACCTAGACTAAACAATAACAGTTATAGTTTGACACGCCGACCATCGAGCACGCCGCCTCCTCGTCGCCTCGGCCTTTGCCGCTCGAGTTGTCGGCGTCCTTCGTCGACGACGTTTCTTCGACGTCTGCTTCTCCTTCCGCGGCCTCTCATCTCGACCGGGGCGACGACTGGTCGACCGACCGCGGCCTCCCTTGTTGTCGTCCTCGTCGTTGTCGACGCGGTCGGGGCATTCGTAGGAGAGATGGTCGGGGTCGTGGCAGATCCAGCACTCCCGCCGTCGACCACCACCTCCACGACCCTTGTCACGCGTCGAATTCGCCTGGTTGACGTCCTTCATCGACCGCCCAGCTCCGCTACCACCTCCACCCGGCTTCCCGTGCTGCCCCTGCTGTCGATTCGGCTTCGTCGGGGCAGCGTAGCTCGCCTGCGGAATTAGCTCTGCGGGCTGTTCTACCTCCTGCAGAGCCCCGTCTTTGATGACGTAGCCGGTGAGGGAGTCCTCGTCGAGGGAATCACGCGTGCCGGGCACCATCATCATCCTCTTCATGAGGTTGTAGTTGCGCAGCAGGCCCTTGATGACGTGGGTGATGTAGGACGCCATCGAATATTCGACGCCCGCCATCCGCATCTCAGCCAGGATCCGTCGAGCACGGTTGCAGTAGTCCGTCGCTGACTCCTGCTCGCCCATCCGAAGGTGAGTCATCTGCTTCTCCAGCTGTCCTATATACAGGTCGTCCGTCGCCTGGTATGTAGACAGGATGAAACGCCATGCTTGGTGACCAGCATCCAGTCGCTCTCGACACGACCTGAGTGATATCTGCACCACCGGCGAGCAGCACCTCGAGATGACCATGAAGCTGAGCAGGTGAGCAGCACGAAACTCCCCGCGCAGCTCGACCTCGTCCTTGGGCGGAATTGGCACGGTGCCGTTGGTAAAGCCCTTCAGCCCGGCGACCTCCAGCTGAGGTTCCATCGCCTCCCTCCAGGTGATGAGGTCCCGTCGACCTTGCAGCGGTGTGGTGGTTAATTTGTCCGGCGTAAACTTGAAGTGGCCATACGCCGGCGCGATCCCGCCCGCCGTCACGTGCGTCGTCGACATGGGCCTCCGACTGCTTCGTTGAGGAGAGCGACGTCGACCACCGACGTCGACAAGCGAGCTGCCTGCAGCCGCCGTCGACCGCTGCACTCGCGCCTGACTCCCGTTGACGCCACCGTCGACCTTGATCACCCCTCTCTTCTTCGTGCCCTCGCTGCCGCTGACTCGTGGACCGCCGTCGACCTCCTCGTCGACGCCACCTTCGTTTCGCACCGGTCGAGGAGATGAAGGACGGGAAGGGTGCTTAGTCGCCCACTGCGCCCGGATGCCCAACTCGACGATCTTCAAGGGGATCGTCCCGTACTCGCCATCCTCGTGGCGTTTTCTCGCATCAGCCAAACGTGCCTCCAAGGTGTCCGCTACCCCCGCTTCAGCTACGGGGTCGACCATGGTGACTAGAACGGCTGCCGGCCTACGAACAACTTAGTAGGTGCAAAAGTCGGCTCCTATCTGAAGGTCGCGTGTTCGATCCACGCTCATCGCACCATGCGGAGAGTCACTCTACAACAGTCGTGAGCTAGACTACGGGGTGTTGGCACGAACTCTAAGAGTGATCGTAGCATTGCTTAGTTCCTTAGCACTTACACATTTATGGGAGAAATCGACAAGAGTTCCCACTAGCAAAGTTTGTATTACAGGATGATTAGAATAACAATAACAAGAATGACTACATCAGGCACCTAGCAACTCTGCAGCTAGCCTGGTCGACCGCCAGCACAGCATGGTCGACAGCCTGCCAGCGTTGCGTAGAGGAGTCGCGCCAGCACTGCAGAAACGCGGCCTGCCAACATAGCAGGTCGACGGCGTGCCAACGCTGCAGCAGAGCGGCTGTCCAGCGTTGCACCCGTAGAAGACAGCAATGCGCACGTATGCCGGTGCGCGCAGACGATTGGCCCGACTTGCACCGTTGTGCATCTGTCGGCTGTGGTCTGCGCCTGACGAGCCACATCGACTTCGGGATACCAGCCCGAATTCGCCTTCGCCATCGCGACCACGACGGCGTTCGCGTGTCTCCGCAGAACTCGCCGAGCAGGTTACCTGGTCGACCCGGTCGACCACCCAGTGCTCTGGTCGACGCTTCCCTCGTCGACCACAGCTCCCGTTGAGGAACATCCTGGTCGACGGACACCTCCGTCAACCAGCACTGTCAGCTGCTCCTCCTGGTCGACGGCTTGTCCGTCGACCAGCCCAGTCAGCTGCAACCGTCGAGCTCCCCTGGTCGACGGTTCCAGCCCCGCGACAGTATTGTGCAGGTCGACGACCACCTCGTCGACCTGCCCCCCAGAAGAAGGTCGTCGAGCTCCCCTAGTCGACGGCAACACCGCAGCGATCCCCTGCAGCTCGACAAAGCCCGTCGAGCAGCTCCCTCACTGCGTACAGTCGGCTGCTTCTCCCGTACATCCGACCAGAACGTCGGCATCGCCCAAGCGAGGGCGGGGCCAACACTTCATTCCCGTTAACATGACAGAGGCGGTGATTTTTCCACCCGGCCTCTCCACAGCACAATGGGATTGCTGAGCGTTGCATTGGCTTGATCATGGAGGTTGCTCGCACCTCCATGATCCATGCGGCTGCTCCCCATTTTCAGTGATCGTTTGCGGTCCGATACGCCGCTCATCAGCTCAACCTCTGGCCCCGTGTCTCTGTGCCAGAGACCGCGCCTACACTGCGTTGGACGGGGGAGGTTGGCGATGCGTCGGCGTTTCGGATATGGGGCTAGCTTGCCCTTGTCCGCGATCCTACCGCGGGCAAGTTCTCTCCTCGTACTGTCCGCTGCGTCTTCCTTGGCTTTCCCACCAACGCCCCGCCCTGGCAGTTTTACCACCCTGCCAGGCGCCGTTGCCTGTCCTCCCAGGACGTTACCTTTGACGAGTCAGTTTTCTTCTACCGTCTCCACCCTCACAGCACTTCCCCTCCCCCCCCCCCCCGCCTCTATTCCTGGTTCCAGGTCCCCCCCCTCGGTAGACCCTCTCCCCCCACAGGGTCCTGCTCCCTCAGGTGTGTCTCATGTAGACCCACCCCCCTTGGTTGAGCCTTTGGAGGTCTCCTCTGACACCTCTAGCCCAGCTGAGGGGGGTGACGCTGCTGCTGACGACACAGTGGCCACTCGCCGCTCACCGCGCTTGGAGACCCCTCTTAGTTTTCTGTCTCGGCCGTCTTTGCCGCCTCTGCAGCCTGTTGCTGTAGACTCCCGTGCTGGTGGGGGTGGTGACACTAGAGGTGCGGACTCTAGGGGTGCTGATCCTGGGGGTGCTGACTCAAGAGGTGCTCTGGGGGTGCTGAGTCTGGGGGTGCTGCTTCTGGGGGTGCTGAGTATGGGGGTGCTGGTTCTGGAGGTCCTGCTTTTGGGGGTGTTGCGCGTCCTAGTGGTGGTGGAGTCGTGGGTGCTCCTGCTGGAGGTTCTGGCGTTGAACAGCAGCAGCAGTCTCATCGACAAGAGACTCTCTCGCCGCAACAGCTTTGCGAGTGGGTTATTCGGCGAGGCATCTCTGGTGGTGTGCTTGGGGTACTGGTGCTGGAGGTACTGGAGCTGCTGGTGCTGGAGGTGCTGGAGATGGAGATACTGGAGGTGCTGGAGGTACTGGAGCTGGATGTACTGGAGCTGCTGGTGCTGGAGGTGCTGGAGCTGGAGGTGCTGGAGGTATTGGATCTGCTGGTGCTGGAGGTGCTGGAGCTGGAGGTACTGGAGGTACTGGAGCTGCTGGTGCTGGAGGTGCTGGAGCTGGAGGTACTGGAGGTGCTGGAGCTGGAGGTGCTCGAGGTACTGGAGCTGGAGGTGCTGGAGGTACTGGAGCTGCTGGTGCTGGAGGTGCTGGAGCTGGAGGTGCTAGAGCTGCTGGAGGTACTGGTGCTGGACGTACTGGAGCCGGAGGCTCTGGTACTGTGGGTACTGCACACCGGAGACCGTTTTTCTTCCTACAGCCGCAATCGTCACTGCCACCAGCTGACTCGGCGCTTCGCCAGGTACTTAGTCTTCCGTCTTCCACTGGCCTTACTCCACCTCTACTGTGTCCTCTGCCTCACCAGTCACAGCCACTGTTACTGCACCACTCCCCTCTGCCTGCTCCTTCTCCTTACCCTGAGCAGACAGACTCACTGACAGCGCGTCGTGAGCATGCGTCTCGTCCTGTCTCGCCTGTTCGCACTGTTAGTCATGCTCGTCGTGTTCGTCCTCCACTAGTCCCCGGCACACACACTAAAGCACTTCGTCCTTCCTCTGTTCCACAGCGTGTTGCTCTGCCGTCTCCTCCGGAGTCGTCTCTTCCTGACGTTCCTGACTCTGGGTCCGACCTTGCTCGTGCTGCTAGTCCTACTGTTACGCGTTTCCTGGCCACCCTTGTCACTGACCCTTCCTTTGAGTCTACTGCTGCGTCTACCTTAGTCACCGAGCTCGTTGACTTTGCTGCTACCTGTCGTCTAGACTACTTTGCGAGTCTTATTACTGAGTCTGAGTCTGACTGTCCTCCGTCCGTCGGGGGTGAGCTTGCCCTTGGCAGTGACGTCCTTGAGGATAGGCAGTTTGAGCTTGAGTGCCTCGCGGCTGCTGTACCTCATCTCGCGTCCATGCTGCTTTGCCCTGAGGAAGACCCGGATGCACAAGACATCCCGACCCCGCGCACTCACGCAGAGGCGATCACGGGTGGATACTCCTCTCAGTGGAAGACAGCCATGGATGCAGAGATGGCTTTCTGGAAGTCTACAGGCACCTACGTCGATGCGGTTCCCCTTCCTGGGGCGAACATAGTCGATGGCATGTGGATTTTCAGATTGAAGTAGCCGTCGGGTTCTCCGCCTGCCTTCAAGGCGCGGTACGGTGCACAAGGCTTCAGTCAGCGACAGGGGGTCGACTTCTTCCAGACCTTCTCCCCCACCCCAAAGATGACCACTCTTCGGGTGTTACTGCACATTGCAACACAGCGTGACTACGAGCTCCAGTCGCTTGACTTCAGCACAACTTTCTTGCAGGGCAGCCTTCACGAAGAGATCTGGCTGCACCGCCCACCGGGCTTCACTGGTTCGTTTCTTGAGGGTACCGAGTGGCCAGTCTACGGTCTCCGTCAGGTGCCCCGCGAGTAGCATGACACACTGAGGACTACACTTGCGGCTCTTGGGTTTGCTCCTTCGAATGCTGACTCGTAGCTGTTTCTGCGCACCCACCCTTCTCTGCCGCCGTTCTACATCCTCGTTTACGTCGACGACTTGGTCTTTGCTACTGCTGACAATGAGGCACTGGCCTTTGTGAAGGCGGAGCTGCAGAAGAGACTCAACTGCACTGACCTGGGTAAGCTGCGCAGCTATCTTGGCTTGCAGATCACCCGGGATAGAGCACGGTGCACCATCACTCTGACTCAGTCACACATGGTGCACCAGGTCCTTCAGCGCTTCGGCTTTCAGTTCTCCTCGCCACAGTCCACTCCTCTGCCTACGGGCCACTCGCTCTCAGCTCCACCTTCGGACGAGTCCGTAGAGCCGAGTGGTCAGTATCTTGATCTTGTGGGGTGCCTCATGTACGTGATGACTTGCACTAGGCCTGACCTCTCGTACCCTCTCAGCATTCCGGCGCGCTACGTTGCACCCGGGAGACACCGACCAGAGCACTGGCGGGCTTCTAAGAGGGTGCTGCGTTACTTGTGCAGTACATCAGGCATGGGGCTTGTGCTTGGAGGACGGGGCTCAGTGGTACTCACCGGACACTCCGACGCTTCATGGGCCGACGACCAGGCGACTCAGCGGTCGTCACAGGGTTACTCTTTCAGTCTCGGCTCTGGTTTTGTCTCGTGGAGGTCCACTCGCGTCTTTTGTGCTTGGTTCCAGCTGTGAGGCCGAGATCTACGCTGGGGCTATGGCTGCACAGGAGTTACGCTGGCTGACCTACCTGCTGACCAACTTGGGTGAGCAGCCTCGTTCTCCTCCGGTTGTGTACGTCAACAACAAGGTCACGATTGCCTTGTGTCGGGAGCAGAGAGGGTTGCAGCAGCGTGGTCAGCTTCTCCTCGCTTATGTGGCCTCTCGGGCCAACACTGCTTATATCTTCACCAAGGCCATTGGGTCTGGTGATCGTCAGCGTTTTTGCACTGCTCTAGGCCTTGTGCCTACTCTGCCTCACTTGCTTACTGCTTGAATTTGCCTTGTACTGTTATCTATATTTTTATACCTGCATGCATACACTTGCTAGGTTGTGATCACTGTACTGCTTGTGTTTTTATAACTCTGCATGTGAACTGGCCTTGTGGCCGCTTGCTTGTGCTCAGACTCCGTGGTGATCTTGAGATCCACCCTGAGCTTTGCTTTGTTCTTTCGCTTGACTGGTCTTGTGATGGTTGGTTGTTCTTGCTATCCCCCACTTCGCCTATGGGGGTGAGTCAAAATGACATATATGTTGTTTAGGCTGTAGTGGGGTAGACTATACTGAGTACATCCCATTAAGGGTTAGCACTTCTTCTACTCCTCATTCATTCTAGTCAAACATTCCCGCCACTTTATTCTGACAACTACATGGCTATCTAGGAATGAAATATAAACCCCTTGTAATGCTATCTTTATCATCTTGTTTCCTTTCAATTTATTTATAAACAAGGTCACTCAAAGACTTCCGTTGTCTTTACTCTACTTGGCTAGCTTTATCCTATCCATATCGATTCCTTGGTTAAATCAACAATGTAAGCGCTAAACACGCTGTAGTGGGGCATACCCTAAAGGGTACAACACTTTAGGGTTAGGTAGTACATGTACTCACTCATCATTCGTACGTTCCTACCCGATAGCTTCGACCTGCCCGATCTGCTCGTACTGCCCTGCCCGAACTGCCCGTACTGCCCTGCCCTGCTTGCACTGCCCCGCACGGCCTGCTCTGCCCGTCGCGCTGCCCGCTTGCTGCCTAGCGCGCGACCCGCACGCTGCCCTACTCGCGGCCTGCTCGCGCTGCCTGCACGCGCGCTGCCTGAGGCCTACGCGCGCCCTGCCCGCACGCTGCCTGCGCTGCCCGCGCGCTGCCTGCACTGCCCGCGCGCTGCTGCTGCTGCCCGCTCGCTGCGTTCCCTGCCCGCGCGCTGCCTGCCTCGCTCGCGCACTGCCTGCACGCTGCCTGCACTGCCAGCGCCCTGCCCGTGCACCGCGCGCCCTGCCCGCGCCCTGCCCGCACGCCGCTGGCGCTGCCCACGCGCTGCCCTTACGGCCTGCGCGCGGCCCTAAGCGCGCCGCCTGCGCGCGCCCTGCCCACGCTGCGGCTGCAGCTAAGCTGCTGCTGCTGCCAGTGCCGCACTGCCCCGCCGTGCCCGAGCCGCGCCGCACCGCCCGAGCCGCGCCGCCCTGCCGAGCCGCGCCGCCCTGCCGAGCCGCGCCGTCCTACCGAACCGCGCCGCGCTGCTTAGCTGCCTGGCCGATCTGCTTTTGCTGCCGCACTGCTGCTTTTGCTGCTACTGCTGCTACTGCTACTGCTGCTGCTGCTGCTACTGCTGCTACTCACGATGGCTACTCTCAATGTCCTTGCCTTTGACGCGGAGGGTCACCCGATTAGGTTTGACTGCTGGCTCGAGGACCTCCAGCTATACCTGCAGAGCCAGGCTAGGGAGGACGTTTCACTGTTAGAACACGTGTCCGGTACCTGCCTAGCCCCTGAGGATTCAGCTGCGCGTGCTCTTCGTACTCAGTGGCTCACCCGCGATGCTGCCGCCCGCCTTTCTGTCCGCAATGCCCTCCCGCCTGAGGAACGAGTCCATTTCGGCCAGCTTAAGACGGCGAAGGAACTGTATGATGCTGTAGTTGCTCGTTACTCCTCCCCCTCGTCTGCTGCCCTAGGGCTTATCATGCTGCCGTACCTCCACCCTGAGCTGTCTGAGTTCCAGACTGTCGCTGGCCACTTCACCCACCTTCGCTCTAGTGACGCTCGCTACCGTGCCGCTCTCAAGCCGGACTTTCTGGCTGCAAACCTGCCTCCGATATACATCACACTCTACTACCTCGTTACCCGCCTCCCTGACTCCCTCCGCGCCGTTAGGGATCACTTCCTTGCTCTCGACCCCACCGAGATCACCCTTGCCTTGCTGGAGAAGCATCTTCTCGAGGCCGAGAAGAGCTCCGTCGCTGTCGCTGCCTCTCGTGGCACTCCCCGCTCCCCCTTCTTTGAGGGGTGTTCTCCCTCCCTTCTCGCGCCCTCCGTTGCTACTGCTGCTGCTGTTGACTTCCTTCGTACTGAGGAGGTCGGTGCTGCGTCTGCTCCTAGTGGGAGGCGCCGCAACAGCAAGGGCAAGGGGGGTAAGGGTGGTGGGGGGGGCACTGGAGGGGGTGGTGGCGGGGGTGGTGGCGGTGGTGGTGGTGGGGGTGGAGGCGGTGGTGGTGGCGGGGGTGGAGGAGGTGGTGGCGGTAGTGGAGGTGGCTGGGGTGGTGGAGGCGGTGGAGTGGGCGGAGGGGGTTCGGGGGCGGTCGGGGTGGAGCTGGCAGGGGCGGAGGCCATGGGGCGGCGACTGGTGGTGCAGCTCGTGGCGGAGGAGGCACTGGGGGGTGGACAGCAGCAGCAGTCACGCCAGCAGGAGCCACGCACCCCTCAGGAGCTTCGTGAGTGGGTGGTTCAGCATGGCTCCACTGGGGCCAATGTTCGCTGCCCGTACGTCCGGCGCACGGGTCTCAGGACTGGTGAGCCCTGCGGGAAGACTGGGCACACCGAGTATCGTTGCTTCTGTCGTCTCGAGGATGTCTGGCGCACTGAGTACGGAGATGAGCTGGACCCCCCCAACTGGTTAGCGTTGCTAGGGTAGGGGGTAGATGTGTTCACTCTTGACTTTGCCAAGATAAATGCTGGGATCTATGCTATGTATGCTGGTGCTGCTAGTGTTGCGGGTGACTGTTAGTCGTGTGTGCCACGCGCTGCTGGTGTCGAGGCTACTGCTCTAGGTGCTTGTGAGTCTGCTGCCGTAGGTACTGCTTCTGCTGAGGCCTTGCACACCTTCACACTTGACTCAGGCGCGTCTCGCTGTTTCTTTCGCGATTGCACCACAGTCACACCGCTCACAGCACCTGTCCCACCCCTCTGGGGGCCCAGTTGTTGCACGAGCCTCCACTGTGCTCCCTTGTCAAGCAGTCCCCTCCGGTTCTCTGTCCGGTCTCCACATCCCCTCGTTCTCTAAGAACTTGGTGAGTAACGCTGCCCTCTAGGACGAGTTGGTCAGTACCTTTACTCCTGGAGGTGAGTGTGTGGCGATCTGTTCGGACTCACGCACTGGCGAGCACCTCGCCACGTTCACCCGGAGCCCTGGGTCTAGCCTGTACACACTTACCACTGAGTCCGCAGGTGGCTGCGTCAGTTCAGGTGGCTCCGTCTGCACAGGTGGTTGCGTCGGGTCAGTTAGCTGCGTCTTGTTCGTGCCGGCTACTCCCGCACCAGACTCTCCTCTAGCACCACCGTCTTGGTCACCCCTCCCTGCCGCGCCTGCGTGGCATGCACTCGCGTCTCCTTGTCTCTGGCCTCCCCAGGTCCCTTCTCCCGCTCCCGCGCTCGCTTGCACCACCGTGTCTTCCCTGCGTCGAGGGGCGGCAGCACGCTGCTCCTCACTCCTCCTCGTTTCCGCCGACCACTGCTCCTCTGCAGACTCTCCACATGGACATGTGGGGCCCAACCCGCGTCCGTGGACAGGACTAGGAGCGCTACGTTTTTCTGGTTGTTGACGACTACACGCGCTACACCACGGTCTTCCCCTTGCGGAGCAAGGCGGATGTCCGAGGTGTCTTGATCGACTGGATCATCGATGTTCGTCGCCAGCTGAGCGCTCGGTTTAAGCAGGACCTCCAAGTCCTGCGACTGCACTCTGACAGAGGCGGTGAGTTTTCCTCCGGCCTCCTTCGGGACTTTTGTCGTGCGGAGGGCATCGTCCAGTCGTTCACGCTTCCGGCCTCTCCACAGCAGAATGGGATTGCTGAGCGTCGCATTGGCTTAGTCATGGAGGTTGCTCGCACCTCCATGATCCATGCGGCTGCTCCCCATTTTCTGTGGCCGTTTGCAGTCCAATACGCCGCGCATCAGCTCAACCTCTAGCCCCGTGTCTCTGTGCCAGAGACCTCGCCTACACTGCGTTGGACGGGGGAGGTTGGCGATGCGTCGACGTTTCGGGTCAGGGGCGCGCTCTCCCTTGTTTGCGATACCACGGCGAGCAAGCTCTCTCCTCGCACTCTCCGCTGCGTCTTCCTTGGCTTCCCCACCGACGCCCCGCCCTAGCAGTTTTACCACCCTGCCTCGCGCCGTGTCCTGTCTTCACAGGACGTCACCTTTGACGAGTCGGTCTGCTTCTACCGTCTCCACCCGCACACGTCTTCCCCGCTCTCCCCGCCGCCCCTCTTCCTAGTCCCAGGTCCCCCTCCGGTAGACCCCCTCCCCCTGCACGGTCCTGCTCCCTCAGGTGTGTCTCAGGTCGACCCACCCCCCTTGGTTGAGCCTTTGGAGGTCTCCTCTGACACCTCTGGCCCAGCTGAGGAGGGTGACCCCGCGGCTGACGACACGACGACGACTCACCGCTCCCCGCGCTCGGAGACCCCTCCTGGCTTTCCGCCTCGGCCGTCTTCGCCGTCTCCGCAGCCTGTCGCTGTGGGCTCTGGTGGTGCTGCGGGTGGTGACACTGGGGGTGCGGACTCTAGGGGTGCTGAGTGTGGGGGTGCCGGTTCTGGGGGTGCTGAGTCTGGGGGTGCCAGTTCTGGGGGTGCTGACGCTGCTGGTGTTGGAGGTGCTGGAGCTGCTGGTACTGGAGGTGCTGGGTCTTCTGGTGCTGGAGGTGCTGGTACTGGAGGTGCTGGAGCTGCTGGTGCTGGAGGTGCTGGAGGTGCTGGTGCTGGAGGTGCTGGAGCTGCTGGTGCTGGAGGTGCTGGAGCTGCTGGTACTGGAGGTGCTGGAGCTGCTGGTGCTGGTGGTGCTGGAGGTGCTGGAGCTGGAGGTACTACTGGTGCTGGAGGTGCTGGTACTGGAGGTGCTGGAGCTACTGGTACTGGAGGTGCTAGAGCTGGAGGTACTGGAGGTACTAGAGCTAGAGGTGCTGGAGGTGCTAGAGCTGGAGGTGCAGGAGGTGCTGGAGCTGCTGGTGCTGGAAGTGCTTGAGCTGGAGGTACTGGGGGTGCTGGAGCTGGAGGTGCTGGAGCTGCTGATGGTACGGGTACTGTGCCGCGCCGACTGTTTTTCTACCCGCAGCCGCAGTCGTCCCTGCCACCCCCTGACTCGGCCCTTCGCCAGGTTCTTAGTCTCCCGTCTTCCACTGGCCTCACTCCACCTCTCATGTGTCCACCGACAGACCAGTCTCAGCCACAGCTACCCTGGCTCCCCGCTGCCTGCTCTTTCTCCTCACACTGAGGTGACTGAGTCCCTGACTGCGCGTCGTGAGCCTGAGACTCATGCCTCCACACCTGTTCGTGCTCGTCGTGTCGCCCGTTCTCGTCCTCCTGCTGTCCCAGGCACTCACGTTATGGCACTTCGTCCTTCCTCTGTTCCACAGCGTGTTGCCCTGCCGTCTCCTCCGGCGTCCTCTCTTCCTGACGTTCCTGACCCTGAGTCCGACCTTACTCGTGATGCCAGTCCTACTGTCACTCGTCTCCTCGCTAATGTCGTCACTGACCCTGACTTTGAGTCTACTGCTGCGTTTGCCCTAGTCACTGAGCTACTCGACTTTGCTGCTAGGAGTCGCCTCGACTACGTCGCGAGTCTTGTTACTGAGTCTGAGTCTGTCTGTCCTCCGTCCGTCGGGGGTGAGCTTGCACTTGGCTGTGACGTCCATGAGGACAGACAGTTTGAGCTTGAGTGTCTCGCAGCCGCTTTACCTCGTTTCGCGTCCATGCTTCTTTGCCCTGAGGGAGACCCGCACTTGACATCCCCACCCCGCGCTCTTACGCATAGGCGATCATGGGTGAGTATTCCTCTCAGTGGCAGACAGCCATGGATGCAGAGATGGCTTCCTGGAAGTCCACAGGCACCTTCGTCGACGAGGTTCCTCCTCCTGGGGCGAACATAGTCGATGGCATGTGGATTTTCAGAGTGAAGCGGCCGCCGGGTTCTCCGCCTGCCTTCAAGGCGCGTTACGTTGCTCGAGGCTTCAGTCAGCGACAGGGGGTCGACTTCTTCCATACCTTCTCCCCCACCCCGAAGATGACTACTCTTCGGGTGTTGCTGCACGTTGCAGCACGGCGTGACTACGAGTTGCAATCCCTCGACTTCTCCACAGCCTTCTTACAGGGCAGCCTTCACGAGGAGATCAAGCTGCGCCGCCCACCTGCCTTCACTGGGTCGTTTCCAGAGGGTACCCAGTGGAGCCTCCGGCGGCCAGTCTACGGTCTCCGTCAGGCGCCCCGCGGGTGGCACGACACACTGAGGACGAAACTTGCGGCTCTTGGGTTTGCTCCTTCCGCTGCTGACCCGTCGCTGTTTCTGCGCACCGACCCTACTCTGCTGCCGTTCTACATCCTCGTGTACGTCGACGACTTGGTATTTGCTACTCCCGACACTGAGGCGCTGACCCTTGTGAAGGCGGAGCTGCAGAAGAGACATACTTGCACTGACCTGGGTGAGCTGCGTAGCTATCTTGGCTTGCAGATCACCCGGGACAGAGCACGGTGCACCATCACTCTTACTCAGTCACACATGGTGCACCAGGTCCTTCAGCGCTTCCGCTTTCGGTTCTCCTCGCCACAGCCCACTCCTCTGCCTACAGGCCACTCGCTCTCAGCTCCACCTTCGGACGAGTCTGTAGAGCCAAGTGGCCCGTATCCAGAGCTTGTGGGCTTCCTCATGTACCTGATGACGTGCACACGACCTGACCTCGCGTACCCTCTCAGCATCCTTGCTCGCTTCGTCGCCCCCGGGATACACGGGAAGGAGCACTGGACAGCTGCGTAGAGGGTACTGCGTTACTTGTTCAGTACATCGGGCATGGGGCTTGTGCTTGGAGGACGGGGTCCAGTGGTACTCACAGGACACTCCGACGCTTCTTGGGCTGACGACCAGGTGACTCAGCGGTCGTCCCAGGGTTACTCTTTCAGTCTCGGCTCTGGTTCTGTCTCGTGGAGGTCCACTCGTCCGTCTTCTGTGCTTAGTTCCAGCTGTGAGGCCGAGATCTATGCTGGGGCCATGGCTGCACAGGAGTTACGCTGGCTGACCTACCTGCTGACCGACTTGGGTGAGCGGCCTCGTTCTCCTCCGGTTCTGTACGTTGACAACAAGGCCGTGATTGCCTTGTGTCAGGAGCAGAGACTGGAGCACAGAACGAAGCACATTGCTCTTCGTTACTTTCTTGCTCGAGAGCTGCAGTAGCGTGGTCAGCTGCGCCTTGCTTACGTGGCCTCTCGGGCCAACACTGCTGATGTCTTCACCAAGGCCCTTGGGTCTGGTGATCATCAGCGTTTCTGCACTGCTCTAGGCCTTATGCCTACTCTGCCTCACCTCCTGGTTGCTTGACTTGTCTTGTACTGTGATCTATATATACATATATACCTGCATGCTTGTGCTTTTATAAATCTGCATGTGAACTGGCCTTGTGGCCGCTTGCTTGTGCTCAGAATGCGTGGTGATCTTGAGATCCACCCTGAGCTTTGCTTTGCTTTGTTCTCTTGCTTGACTGGTCTTGTGACCGTCCGCTGTGTTTGCTATCCCCCACTTTGCCTATGGGGGTGTGTCGAATTGTATTTGTCCTCTGTAGGCTGTAGTGGGGCATACCCTAAAGGGTACAACACTTTAGGGTTAGGTAGTACTTGTACTCACTCTTCCTACCTAGTCCATCATTTGTACGTTCCTACTTCTGACACATACAGCGTATTAAGCTGGAACTCGCGTCACAATCCGCATGTCTTGTCCCGAACGTACTCTAATACCATGTCGATAAATATAATACGGTTAAGTTAATACGATAAATACGTACCCATCAGAGTACATGGATTGCCAGGATTTTATGAATCAATGTATTGCCCTGTTATTGTTATCTTGTTTTTTCGTTCACAAGTTCGCTATCTTAACTCAGTGTCCTCTTATCCTATCCAATCAATTCATCCTTTTATATCAGCAGGCCTCATGGCTGCTAGAAGAGCCATTTCAACCTCCTTAGGCTGCTCGTCTCCTTAGCTGCTTCAGGTTGGACGGTTGGCCGTGCCATTTTCTATTCTTAGGAATGGAAGGTTAAAGTTGTATGTTTCCTTTCCGCTCGTTGCTTTGTAACGGGTCACGACCTTCATAAAATCTTCCTCGAGTCGCTCAAGACTGCGCTTGGGTGCTCTATGCGCACTCCGCTGCCACAAACACACCTACAGAGTCCCCCATGCGATGTCTTGTTTTTGTAGACGCCGCAAAAATTCGCAGCCAGTGAATCTTGGCCTTGCATCTGCAAATTCGACGCTAGCCAATAGACAACCGCCACGAATGAGACGATCGTCTTCCTTACGTCGCGGCGAATCATCACGCTCTAGCCGGCGGCGCACCACCACCGAACCCAACCCAATTCATGGAAAGGTAAGGACATCGATTTCGTGCTGTGTGTGTGGATGGCGCATCCCGCACACCTGTTCGTCCGGGAGGACCGGGCGGAAGAAGCATTCCGCCAGGGCAGCGCAAGAAGAGTCGGAACTGGCCGACAACTCACCTATCCATGTCTAGTGTCCACCCATATCAACTCCAGACGAATTTAGCATTCGCTACATCGGGCATATAGCGAGCCAGCGCGGCGTCTTTCGCAAACGCTGTGCCACAGCATAAATCTCTCCTGCGTCGCGCTCACCTTACCAGCGGCGATAACGATCATGGCGCGCCAGTACCTCGTCCTCGCGCTGCTCCTGCTCGCGGTCACCATCTCGACGACTGCCGTGACTACAACGAAATACGGCACGCTCATTATCAGCAACGCGGACCGCAGCCTGACGGTCGACAACTACACCATCCACGGCAAGACCATCGTCGACAACGAAACCAAAGCCATCGTCAAGCCAAAGAAAAACCCCGACGGTTCGCTCACGGTCGAGGGCAAGTACACGTGGTACCCGAATGGTACCATCGTCGCGCCTGGTGTGACTATCGCCGTCGCCGGCAAGGCCAGCTACGTGCAGATCGCGATGACGAGGCTGTACGGCATTGACGGCGTCGCGAGGGACGCCACGACAAACAATGTGGACCCGTGGATTGAGAAGGACTCCGACGGCTCGTTCACCGCCGGCGACATCACCGGCTGGCCCAACGGCACGTTCCTCGGTTCGAATGGCGTCGTGCTGCGAACACGCCTCAAATTCAAGCCTTCGAACGGCACCCGCGGCGGCGGGAGCACAGGTACCGGCTGGGGCACGGGCACGGGCTGAGGCACGGGCACTGGGGGAAGCACGGGCACCGGCGGAAGCACGGGCAATGGCGGGGCGTAAACCCCAACGGCAGTGTGCCGTTCGGCAAGGACTACACTCTGCTGCCCAACGGCACGGCTGTGGACTCCTCTGGCAAGCGAGTCGCCAATCCCGGCGGCTCGTTCATCGTCGGCTCGTTTACCGTCGGCGGGAAGTACTCCGCCTGACCCAACGGCACGATTGTGTGTCCGGACGGTTCGGCGGTTCGGTGGTGCGCAGCGACAGTTCGCTCGCTGACTTCCGAACGCAGCTATGTCCTCCTCATACTTAACGGCCTGGTGGTTGATTCCTCTAGAGGTCTCGACTTCACCGTCCGCCCCACTGGCACGCTCACTGCTCACCTTCTCCTTTGTCATGCCCACTCCGACGCCACTGCTCAATCCGAACGGTGTGGAGGTGAACGCATTCAGAACAACAACCAACGGCACCATCAGCTTGCTGCTGTTTCTCTTTCTCCCAGCCCCAGCAATCCCCCTGCATCTCCTACTCCCTCCCCCCCTGCATCTCCTACTCCCTCCCCCCCTGCATCTCCTACTCCCTCCCCCCCTGCATCTCCTACTCCCTCCCCCCCTGCAGCCACACCGCCACCACCCAAGCCTGCTGGCATGTTGCTTCTTCCGTGCCTTCTCAAGTGGCCTTCTTTGTGCAAGACATATCTGCTGCTCTCGTTTCTTGCAGCTTTCATTTCAGCCCGTTTCCTCACTCCTGTTTCCCTGTTTCCGCCCTTTTTCTTTCGTCCCAGGCAGCCGCGTGCCCACGTCCCCGACACCCTGTGCTAAAATATCTCTTACGTCACTTCCACTATTCGTTTCTTAGCTCTCTCATGTGACTCTACTCCCGCTGTCTCCACTCCGTCCTGCCCTCCACTTGTCAGGTTCTCCCGCCCCCAGCTCCGCCCCCAGCCCCATCCCCAGTCCCAGCCCCAGCCCCAGCACAAGCACCCCCCCTGCATCTCCTACTCCCTCCTCCTCTTCTGCCTCACCGCCACCACCTAAGCCTGCTGGTATGTTTTCTGCTTTGGGCTGGTCGCAACTACTGTTTTCGTCTTTTGCAACTGTGATCTCAGAATGTTGCCCCTCGCTTCCCTGCGTCCCCTCCTCCCCCTCCCCTTCCCTCCCTCCGACAATCACACGCCCTTCTCCCACCCTTCACTTGCGTCCACAAATGGTTTTCTATCGCTCTCATGTGACTCTTCACTCCACCTTGTCTTCCCCTTGCCAGGTTCTCTCGCTTCACCGGTCACTGTCTTGGCCACTGCCATTGCTGTTGCGCTCACCTCTCTGCTCTTTGCGTAGAGCAGTGTGTTACACATGAAACAACAGAAGAGACAAGTCAGTGGAAACATCAATAACACAGTACTGGTACCAAATGCACTGTGAAGACACAAGTCAAGTGGCAGCACCGCCACTGTGCTTCCGTCGAAGTTGGCTGTCCTATTCCATGGGGCTGTTGGGTTTGTGAGTTGGATTTTGCTGGAGGACCTTCCAGGGTATTGCAGTAGCTATGGGTTGGACGTTCTACATGTTTTGGTTACCATAGAATGACTGTCGACTGCAATTGTGTGCATGTTGCTTGACAGATTCTGTTCTGTACAAGCCATGCTGGTCAATGACATTGTCTCTAGGATAGGATTGAGGTACTGTAATGTGATTCGTGGGTCTGATTGAGCACAGATGTGTGTAGAAAACACCTTGGAAAGTGAGTGTCTTCACCCGGATTTGTGTCTATGCCGGACAGAAACCCTGCTCTAGAAGTGGCAGAACTGTGCACCAAGCGCATATTTTCAGAAATAGTCCTCCTGGATCAACTGGAAACCGCTTCAAGTTGGATCTGCTACCACTATCCTATCCTTGACGACAATGCCATTGACCAGCATGGCTTGTACAGAACTGACCTGTCAAGCAACATGCAAACAATAGCAGTCGCCAGTCATTCTAATGTACGGTAATCAGAACCACCTACCTAGCTACTGAAAAACCCTGGCAGGTCTGCCAGCAAAATCCTAGTCACAATCCCAACAGCCCTTCAGAATAGAGCAGCCAACTTGTACTGAAGCACGCTGGCGGTGCTGCCACTTGTGTCTTCCTGCTGCTATTATATATTTTCAGTGACTTGTGTCTCCTGCTGTTTCATGTGTGACACACTGCTCTACACAAAGAGCAGGGAGGTGAGCGCAACAGTGATGGCGGTGGCCAAGGCAGTGACCGGTGAAGTGAGAGAACCTGGCAAGGGGAAGGGAGGGCGGAGTGGAGAGTCAGTCACACGAGAGAAACGGCAATCCAAGGGCATGTGATTGCATGGCAAGAAAGAAGGGGGTGGAAAGGAGGGAACCAAGGAGGGGTGACAAGCTGAAAGTACAGCTGCAAAAAACGAGAGCAGTGGTTGTGGTGTGGCCAACCCAAAGCAGAACAACGGCGTGGAAGAAGCAACATACCAGCAGGCTTGGGAGGTGGCGGTGCAGCAGCAGAGGAGGAGGGAGTAGCGGAGGAGGGAGTGGGAGATGCAGGGGAGGTGCTGGGGCTGGGAGTAACAGCAGCAAAGCTGATGGTGCCATCGGGGCCGATGGTGGTCTTTCTGAAGGTGCTCACAGCCGCACCATTCGTCCCTGTGATGGTGCTGTTGCTGTAAACCGTCAGATCTCCCGCCGTCGCTGCTGATCCATCCGAGTTCACAACTGGCTGAATCGCCTGCCCTGCTGCATCCAGCACCGTGCCATTGGCCAGGATGTCGTGGCTCCGATGGTGAGCCGCCCGCCGGTCTCAGCAAAGGAGAGGCCGGGTGCAGTGAAGGTGTTGTTGGGATAGAAGGTGTAGTCTCCGCCCACAGAGACAGACCCGTCTGTGTTCTTGCTGGGGGAGACGAGCGCACCGGCTGAGTCCACAACCGTGCCGTTGGGGAAGCGAGTGTAGGGGCTGGAATCGGGTCCAAACGACAGGCTGCCATCGGGATTGAACGTCACGCTGCCGCCGCTGGAGGGCGGGGGCCCGGGGGAAGGAACGGGGCCGGGGAGGGAGCCCGGCGCAGGGGCAGAGCCAGGTGCAGGGGCAGAGCCAGGTGCAGGGGCAGAGCCAGGTGCAGGGGCAGAGCCAGGGGCAGGAGCAGAGCCAGGGGCAGGGGCAGGTGCAGGGGCAGGGGCAGAGCCAGGTGCAGGGGCAGGTGCAGGGGCAGGTGCAGGGGCAGGGGCAGGGGCAGAGGCAGGGGCAGGAGAGCCGATGGTGACAGTGCCATCCGGGCCTATGGTGAACTGCCTGCCAGTGTTGATCACAGCACCGTTGGCGCCCACAAGTGTGCCGTTCGGAAACCCAGTCAGCTGGCCCGCTGTGAACGACCCGTCCCCGTTATCCGTCGCATTAACCGGCTCTCCCGCGTCCAGCAACGCCGTTCCACCGGTGAACTGCTGCATCGGCGTGGCCCCATCGGTGTAGAGCAGCATCTGCGTGCTGCCTATTGCGTACCCAGGCGGGCCATAAGTCTGACCGTGCTCAGATTCGTCGTTCAGGTAGACGGCAACGCCGGGTGCTGTGATCGTGCCGTTGTAGTACGCAGCGTTGCCCGTGCCGAAAGAGAAGGAGCCGTACGGATTGGAGGTGCGGGGAACAGGGGCTCCAGTGGAGTCTGCCACGCTAGTCGTCCCTTTGTAACCGGGTGTAATGATATACCCGGGTCCAAGAGTCAGGGTGCCGTCGGGATTGAACGTCAGGGTGGTGCTGCTGGGGTCAGGCACACCAGAGGTGACGGTGATGGTGCCATCCGGATTGATGAAGAGCTGCTTTCCAGTGCTGATTACAGCACCGTTGGCGCCCACAAGGGTGCCGTTCTCAAACCCTGTGATGTCACCCGCTGTGAACGACCCGTCCCCGTTATCCGTCGCCATAATCGGCGCTCCCGCCGCGTCCAGCACCGTGCCATTGGTGAGAATGTGCGTGCTGCCTATTGCGTACCCAGGCGGACCAATCTTCTGACCGTGCAAGCCGGGGTCAGTATTATCGGCGAGGTTGACGGAAACACCGGGAGCTGTGAGCGTGCCGTTGGGGTAGGCAGTGTAGCCATCGCCGAAAGAGAAGGAGCCGTCCGGATGGGAAGTGAGAGCAACAGGGGCTCCAGTGGAGTCAGTCACTTTAGTCACCGCGCCGCTGCTAACTAACATGACATAGCCGGCCCCGGAAGTCAGGGTGCCATCGGGATTGAACGTCAGGGTGGTGATGCTGGGGTCAGAGGGAGTGGGGCCAGGGGCAGAGCCAGGAGAAGGGGCAGAGCCAGGCGCAGGGGCAGAGCCAGGCGCAGGAGAGGTGACAGTGATGGTGCCATCAGGGTTAACTGTGAACTGCTTGCCCGTGTTGACAACCGCACCATTCGTACCCACAAGCGTGCCGTTCTCAAACCCAGTCAGCTCGCCCGCTGTGAACGACCCGTCTGTATTCGCCGTCGGCGTGATCTGCGCCCCAGCCGCGTCCAGAACCGTGCCATTGGCCAGCATCTTCGTGCCGCCGATCGTGTACCCAAGCGCGCCGACGCGGTCGATGGCAACACCGGGCGCTGCGAGCGTGCCGTTTTCATAGGCAGTGTAGCCAGCGCCGACCGAGTAGGACCCGTCGGGATTGAGAATGGGAGCAACAGTGGCTCCCGTGGAGTCAACCACCTGGCCGCTAGGTAGCATGGTATAGCCGGGTCCGAACGACAGGCTGCCATCCGGGTTGAACGTCAGCTTGGTGCTGCTGGGGTCAGTAGAGGGAGTGGGACCAGGGATGGAGCCAGGCGCGGGGAGGGAACCAGGCGCAGGAGAGGTGACGGCGATGGTGCCATCAGGGGCAACGGCGAAATGCTTGCCAGTGTTGACAACCGCACCGTTGGCGCCCACAAGTGTGCCGTTCGGAAACCCTGTGATGTCACCCGCCGTGAACGACCCGTCTGCATTCGGCGTTGGCTTAATCGGCTTTCCAGCCCCGTCCAGCACCGTGCCATTGGCCAGCATCGTCGTGCTGCCGATTGTGTATTCAGGCGCGCCGGAGACAGTGGCAATGGAAACACCGGGAGCAGTGACCGTGCCATTGATGTACGCCGTGTAGTCACCAGCAACGGAATACGACCCATCCGGGTTGACAGTGGGCGTGACAAAAGCTCCAGTGGAGTCAACCACCTGGCCGTTAGGTAGCATGGTGTAGCCGGGTCCGACGGTCAGGCTGCCATCGGGGTTCACAGTCAGGCTGGTGCTGCTGGGGTCGGCGATAACAGCGATCGTGCCGTCCGGATTGACAGCGAATTTCTTGCCGCTCTCCACCACCGACCCGTCGGGACCCACAATCGTGCCGTTGGGGAAGGCGGTGTACTTGCCGCCAACAGTGAACGAGCCGTCGGGATTGGCGACGGGAGCGACGGGCTTGCCAGCTGCGTCGACCACCGTGCCGTTGGGCAGCACCTTATAGTCCGCGCCCAACGCCACACTGCCGTCCGGGTTCACGCCTCCGCCGCTGCCCGTGCTTCCGCCCGTGCCCGTGCCTCCGCCGGTGCCTGTGCTCCCGCCGGTGCCCGTGCTTCCGCCGGTGCCTGTGCTTCCGCCCGTGCCCGTGCTTCCGCCGGTGCCCGTGCCTCCGCCGGTGCCCGTGCCTCCGCCGGTGCCCGTGCCTCCGCCAGTGCCCGTGCTTCCGCCGGTGCTCGTGCTTCCGCCAGTGCCCGTGCTTCCTCCAGTGCCCGTGCTTCCGCCGGTGCCCGTGCCACCGCCAGTGCCCGTGCCTCCGCCAGTGCCCGTGCCTCCGCCCGTGCCCGTGGCACCGCCGGTACCCGTGCTTCCGCCGGTGTCCGTGCCTCCACCAGTGCCCGTGCTTCCGCCAGTGCCCGTGCTTCCGCCAGTGCCCGTGCCTCCGCCCGTGCCCGTACCTCCGCCAGTACCCGTGCCTCCGCCAGTACCCGTGCCTCCGCCAGTACCCGTGCCTCCGCCAGTACCCGTTCCTCCGCCGGTGCCAGTGCTCCCGCCAGTTCCCGTGCCTCCGCCAGTGCCCGTGCCACCGCCGGTGCCCGTGCCTCCGCCGCTACCGGTGCTTCCGCCGCCATTCGTTGGTTTGAACGAGAGGCGCGTTCGCAGCACGACGCCATTGGAGCCGCGGAACGTGCCGTTCGCCCAGCCGGTGATGTCGCCGGCGGTGAACGAGCCGTCGGGATTCTCAACCCACGGAATCACCGCGTCCGTCGCCGCGTTCCGCGCGATGCCGCCCTTGCCGTACAGCTTCGTGTTCGCGATTTCCACGAAGCTGGCCGCGCCGGCGATGTAGATAATCCCTCCGGGTGCGGCGATGGTGCCGTTCGGGTACCACGTGTACTTGCCTTCCACCGTGAGCGACCCGTCGGGGTTTTTGGTCGGCTTGACTTGGACGCCGGTTTCGTTGTCGTAAATGTTCTGGCCGTAGATGGTGTAGTTGTCGACCGTCAGGCTGCGGTCGATGTTGCTGATGACGAGCGTCGCGCCATTCGCTGAAGTCATGGCGGTCGTCGAGATGGTGACCGCGAGCAGCAGCAGCGCGAGCGCGAGGTACTGGCGCGCCATGATCGAAAATCAATGGCGGCACGAAAGCGCGATGAAAGCACGGTGGGGTGAAATGGGAATGAGTTGAGGGTGGCGCGCCACAGCGTACGCGAAATGCGCTGCTGGAGACTCCCGCTGGCCCACTCGTTCAATTCCCGAAGTAGCTATTTTTTTACCTGACCAAAGCGCGCCATGATCGAAAATTAATGGCAGCACGAAAGCGAGATTGAAGCGCGGTCAAGTGAAATGGGAATGAGTTGTGCCACAGCGTACGCGAAAAGCGGTGCTGGATCCCCACACTGGCCAAGCTCGACCAGAGGTGATGTATTTCTGAGCATGAGGGGGTGAATGAGGAGCGGTGCAAGCAACACAGCGCAACTGGTCAAGAAACGGACTAGAATCTTCTTGCGCTGTAAATGTTGTTGTGCTTCCGCTCAAGCGGAATGGGTCTTCCGCTCAGTCCTTCCCCAAGAACACCGCGCGGAGCTGATTTGGGACCATCGCGAGGACGCGATTTCCAGAAGGGAGGGTTAAACTTTCTTTCCTTTGACGCGGTATAATACGGTCAGACACGTTTGGGAGCGGGTTTCCGGCATTCACCGCTTTAGACCAATGTGCACCAGAATGAACCTTCCAAAGTCAATCGTAAACGAACGAAAACAATTCGCCCTTGCCAGAATTCAGTGGTGGCGCGCCGCCGCCTCACCTAGTGCGGTTCGTCGCTTGAGTGCTCCAGCTGGCACGGGATAGGCTGTGATGGAGAGTTTTGCTCAAACCCGCGGAATCGCGGTTCGTTTTATTATCGCCCCATGGCATGCCTTGGGAACCGCGATCTGTTTTATTGTTCCCACAAAGTTCAACAGAGATTTAGTTAAGTTTTGTACTGCGCTGCCCGCGGGCACAAATAAAACCCATTAGGGCCTGGCATGCGCTAGGGAGGCATCAACCCTAAACACCTTGCCTCTAGGTGTTTAGGGTTGATGCATCCCTAACGCATGCCTTTCATATAGGGGCTTTATTTTTGCCCGCGGACAGGGCAGTACATGTGATCCACTAAGTCTAACTAGATTTCTCTTGAAATTTGTGGGAACAATAAAACAAATCGCGGTTCCCGCGATCATAAGCATGTCGCGTGGCAAAAATAAAAAGAACCGCGATTTCGCGGGTTTGCGCAAAACTTTCGCTGTGATGGTGGTTCTGTACAGTGAGTTCACTGGGGCTATCGGGTGGTTTGTCTCGCTGGAGCTATTGGGTGTCGGGTTGCTTGCGAACGACCTTACGAAAGTTGATTCCGCAGAGGCAAGTCACAAGTCTTCATGAATGCGAAATTTAGCGACATCAACGACGCAGTGTGATATAGGGTTCTTATGAGGGAAAGTATGCCAATGGTAACAAAGAAGGGGCCTTTAACGCATTTGGTAACTCGTTTCACTCAATTGGTTTTTTTTTATTTTATTTTTTTAATTGGAGTATACATTAATGAAGAGAATGCATAAAACAATAGCAGTCGTAACTGAGCGTGAGGGCAGACACCTTGCGCTGTCCAACAGGATGACTAGGGCGGTAGGAATGCCCTCCTTGGCCTGTTCCAAATCGCTGCAAAGCTTGCCGTCCACTTCCATTTTTTGTCGCCATCCTTTCTGATCCTCATCAGCATTTTTTTTTTATGCTTCAAACACGGTTCTGACCCTCTTGTGCTTCCCCGACTTGCCCGGCCTCAGACATTTTGCTCCCGTCACCCTCGTGTACACCCTTGCATGCAGCCGAAAAGCTGTTCCAATTCTCCTGAGCACCCGACGAGCCCTGAACTTCTGCCCTCGGAAACTTGCATCCCAACGTTCCACCCACAACTGGTGGAGTGTGATGGCCGTTAGCGTGGCTTCTGGGAAGTCCGATGAGGTTCCAGTTTCCTGGAATAGTAGATCACCCAGGGAGGCAGGCGCCCTCGCAGGATTGAGCATGCGCAAAGCTCGTCGGAGCCCAGAGACCACAGGTTGAATCTTCGAGCAGCTGAAAAGACAGTGGTCATGCGTTTCCGTCTCCCCGCAATATGGGCATTTAGGCTTGCTGCTGAGAAATTCCACCCTCTCCCCAACCTGTAGGTTCAGGTTATGAATGCGTGTGAGGACATCACGCGGCCGGTTCGATATGACGAGCGAGTTATGTGTGCGGATGATGCGTTCCCAGTCAATCTTGCCGCTCCACTTGCCAGACCACTTCGCTTGCTTCGTTAAGATTGCATCAGGTTTGGCCCACGACTCCCTCAGTTGCTTCAAAGGTGCCAGCTTCCCGTTCGTGAAAACCGCCGAGCGGAAAATTGTCGCCGCTGCATGTCCCCCTCCTCCAGATGTGACAGCGGGGCTGCACACCGCACCCTCCTCTTCCTCCTGCCCAGTGCCTGGGACCAATGCTGTTTTCCACTCCAGAGGTGCTGCTCCAAAAGCTTTGAGAGCCAGCTGCTCCGAGTCTCTGCTTTGCAGCTCTTTCTCCAGCGTGTCAATGTCTTTAATCTCCGTTGCACCATCACACTGGGAGGTTACCAAATCGCCCAGTCGCGTCATCGAGAGGCCTTTCGCTTCCTTTTGCCCCCCGACTGGGTTCATACCGTTCAGTAACAGCATCCGATTGAAAACGATCCTCTCCTGCGCCACTTCATCTCTGCTGCAGGACTTCCCCGTGTCAGCGATCGGAGAGTTCATGAAAGTTTCACATGCTCGCTTCCAGCGCTCTCCATCCCCATGCCAGTGTTTCAGCAGCTTCACGTGCGCCAAAAAGGTGTCCACTCCGAGCGGGAGACCAGCCGCTGTGAGCATTACCTCCTTTTTCATCCCGTTCTCCTACAAGAGCAGCCCGCCAATTCTTCGCGCAGCAAGAAAAGCGAGTAAGATCTCCGGATCCAGCACCCCCAGCCCTCCGTCAACCTTCGGCCCCCAGTTCCACAACACAAAGCCCTTTTCCGCCGTTGCATTGTTCCCCATCAGAAAATTGTGCACCAGCTTCATGAGTTTCTTCCATATCTCCTCCGTCGGGGGGTAGACTTGTGCCTGATATGCTATCCGTGGTGCGATGTAGCTGTTAATAATCACCACCCATGCCGCAATCGTGAGGAAGAGCGCCTTCCACTTAATCAACTCCACAATGATTTTTTCAAAGGCCCGCTTCCAGGTCGGCTCGCTGCTGCCCGAAGGAGTGACCCAGACTCCCAGGACGCGCTCTGCTTCATCCGCCTTCGCCCATTTAAAACCGCCAAGCGTTCCCGGCCTCCGCTCGAGATTATGACCAATCGGAAGAATGACCGACTTGGCTCTGTTTGTCTGCAACCCCGACAAGCCGGCGAAGTAATCCAAAAGTTTTTTTGGCCCTGGCGATTTGTCCTTTTCCTTCCAAGAAAAGCGTTGTGTCATCTGCGTAACCAACATAAGCTAATCGTTGGTTTGCTTTGTTGCAGAGACCCAGCTTCCGCCGGACTGCTTCCTGCGCCAAGGGTTCCACCGCACAGAGGAAAGGGTAAGGGGCAAGCGGACATCCCTGCCGCACCCCCGATTTGACATCCACTGCTTCACCCAACCAGCTGTTGATCAGTTACCTTGTTCTAGTGTCTTTGTGTCAAAATTATATGTGTTGCTTATTGTTTAGGCTGTAGTGGGGTAGCCCATAAGGGGTACAACCCAATTAGGATTTCCTACTTGTACCCATCCTGCTGCTAGTTCATTTCATTCTCGTTCATTATTCTGACATGGTTTCAGAGCAGGTCCTAGCCTAGGACCGTTTCTTAGGGGCCCACCGAGTAGCGCTACCCCACCCGTCGCGCCGCTGTGTTCGCGCTTCCCTACCCTGCCCTGCCCTGCGTTGCGCTGCCTGCGCACGCTCTGCCCTGCCCGCGCGCTGCCCGCAGCAGCGCGCTCCCTTTTTGCCAGCGCGCCCTGCTTGCCCGCGCGCCGCCCGCCGCCGTGACGCCGCGCCCGCGCGCCCTGTGCTGCCCGCGCGCAGCCCGCCGAGCCGCGCCCTGCCCTGCCCGCGCGCCGCGCCGCCGCGCTCTGCCCTGCCTGCACGTCGCCCGCCGCTGCAGGCCCTACGCTGCCCGCGCGCTGCCCGCCGCGCTGTGCCCTACCCGCGCGCCGCCCGCCGCTGCTGGCCCTCCGCTGCCCGCGCGCCGCCCGCCGCTGCCGGCCCTGCGCTGCCCGCACGCCGCCCGCCGCGCCGCGCCCTGCCCGCGCGCCGCCCGCCGCTGCAGGCTCCATGCTGCCTGCGTGCCGCCCGCCGCGCCGCACCCTGCCCTGCCCGCGCGCAGCGCCGCGCCCTGCCCTGCCCGCACGCGTGCCCGCGCGCCACGCCGCCGCGCCGCCCAGCCCTGCCCGCGCGCCGCGCCGCCGCGCCGCCGTGCCCTGCCCGCGCGCCGCGCCGCCCTGCCCTGCCCGCGCGCCTCGCCGCCACGCGCCTTGCCCTACCGCGCGCCGCTCACTGCAGCGCTGCCCTCCTGCTGCCCGTGCGTCGCTCGCAGCTACATCGCCCTGCGCCGCCCTGCCTAGCCCTGCCTATGTGCTGCTCTGCTACTAGCACGCCCGGCCGCTCTGCCCGCTATGGCCACGCTCAGTGTCCTCACGTTCGATCCGGAGGGCCGCCCGATAGAGTTCGATATGTGGCCCGACGACTTACAGCCGTTCTTACTGAGTGATTCCAAGGACGGAGTTTCACTGTTTGATCTCACGTCTGGCGCCTCTCTCGCCCCTGCCGCCACAGCTGACAGTACGACTCGCTCATAGTGGCTTACTCGTGACGCTGCTGCTCGCCTAGCCGTTTGCAACCACCTGCCGTTAGCCGAACGCGCCCACTTCGGACAGCATAAGACTGTGAAAGCATTGTACGACGCTGTAGTCGCTCGTTACTCCTCCCCGGCCACTGCTGCTCTAGGCCGCCTTCTCATGCCCTACCTGTTCCCAGAGCTGTCCGACTTTGCCACAGTAGCCGACCTAGTCACCCACCTTCGCACTAGTGACACTCGCTACCGCGCTGCGCTTCTTGCCGAGTTTCCCACCAAGAACCCTCCTCCTATGTACATCACTCTCTGTTTCTACGCACCGACAGTGGGAGTGGAGGTGGTGGCAGTGGTGGCGGCCGGGGTGGTTCCAGTCAGAGGGGAGGCCTTGGCGGTGGTCAGAGGCAGCAGCAGCAGCGTCAGCTTTCGCCCCAGGAGCTACGTGAGTGGTTTGCTCAACATGGGGCGCCTGGGGGTAGTGGTCCCTGCCCGTATGTCATTCGCACATGTGACCGCACTGGTCAGACATGCGGGAAGCTCCACACCCAACACCGCTGCTTCTCTCGTCTTACCGACGCCTTTTGCACAGAGTTTCCCGACGCGGCTGAGCTCCCCCGCTGGGCAGACCTGCTTAAGCAGGGTGTAGACATCTTTGCTCTTGATTATGATGCTATCCTTTCTGCCATGTATGCATTGACTGTTAGTGCTGAGGGTGACTGTTACCTGTGTATGCCGCCCGACCCGGGTATAGAGGTCGCTGCTCTAGGTGCTGGTGAGTCTGCTGCTCTAGGTGCTAGTGAGTCTGCTGCTCTAGGTGCTGGTGAGTCTGCTCTCTCTAGTACTGCGCCTGCTGAGGCCTTGCACACCTTCACGCTTGACTCTGGTGCTTCCCGTTGTTTCTTCCGCGACAGTACAGCACTCACACCGCTCCCAGCACCTGTTGCTGTCTCTCTGGCTGACCCCTCTGGGGGCCCAGTCCTTGCACGTTCCTCCACTGTTCTCCCGTGTCCGGCGGTTCCGTCTGGCTCACTGTCAGGTCTTCACCCCCCCTCGTTCTCTACGAATTGGTGAGCAACGCCGTCCTTCAGGATGTATGGGTTGACACCTTTACTCCAGGAGGACAGCGTGTGGCGATCTGTGCGTGCTCCCGGACTGGCCGGCACCTGGCCACGTTCACCCGTGCGCCTGGCTCGAGTCTGTACACACTGACTACTGTGTCTCCTCAGGTAGCTCTGCGTCTGCGTCAGGTCAGCTAGCGGCCCCCTGCTCGTGTCGCGCTCTGTCGCACCAGACCCTCCTTTGGCACCACCGTCTTGGTCACCCCTCAGTGCAGCGCCTTCGTGGCATGCACTCTCGTCTCCTTGTCTCTGGTCTTCCCAGGACTCTGCCTCCTCTCCCACTCTCGCCTGCACCTCCCTGCCTTCCCAGTGTCGAGGGGCGGCAGCGCGCTGCTCCTCACTCCTCCTCGTTTCCCCCGACGACTGCTCCCCTGCAGACTCTCCACATGGACGTGTGGGGCCCAGCCCGCGTCCGTGGACAGGGCCGCGAGCGCTACTTTTTGCTGGTTGTTGACGACTACACGCGTTACACCACGGTCTTCCCCTTGCGCAGCAAGGGGGAGGTCCCTGATGTTTTGATCCCTTGGATCCGCGCTGTCCGTCTCCAGCTCCGCGAGCGGTTCGAGACGGACCTTCCCGTCCTGCGTCTGCACTCTGACAGAGGTGGTGAGTTTGCCCCTGACTTTCTGCGGGACTTTTGTCGTGGGGAGGGCATTCGCCAGACGTTCACGCTTCCGGCCTCTCCGCAGCAGAATGGGGTTGCTGAGCACCGCATTGGCTTAGTCATGGAGGTCGCTCATACCTCCATGATCCATGCGGCTGCCCCCCATTTTCTGTGGTCGTTTGCGGTCCGATACGCTGCGCATCAGCTCAACCGCTGGCCCCGTGTCTCCTTGCCGGAGACCTCGCCGACACTGCGTTGGACAGGAGAGGTTGGCGATGCGTCGGTGTTCCGGGTCTGGGGATCTCGTGACTTTGCCCGCGATACGTCCGCGGACAAGCTCTCTGCTCGCACCATTCCCTGCGTCTTCCTTGGTTTTCCCCTTGACGCGCCTGGCTGGCAGTTTTACCACCCCACCTCGCGCCGTGTCCTGCCCTCTCAGGACGCCACGTTCGACGAGTCAGTTCCCTTTTACCGTCTCTTCCCCTACCGCACTGCCCCGCTCCCCCCCCCGCCGCTCTTCCTTGCACCAGGTCCTCCTCCGGTAGACCCCCTTCCCCCTCAGGGTCCTGCTCCCTCAGGTGTATCTCAGGTATACCCTGTCGAGCCTGTCGAGGTCGCTGTTCACTCTGGTGCTACTGGGGGTGGTGCTGCTGGGGGTGCTGAGCCTGAGCGTGCGAAGCCTGGGGGTGCTGAGCCTGAGCGTGCGGAGCCTGGGGGTGCTGAGCCTGAGGTTGCTGAGTTTGGGGGTGCTGAGACTAGGGGTGCTGAGCCTGGGGGTGCTGAGCTTGGGGTTGCTGAGTCTGCTGGAGGTCCTACAGGTGCCTCGTCGCGGCGGGAGCCTCTCTCTCCACCACAGCTGCGAGAGTGGTTTGCTCGTCGCTGGAGCCTTCGGAGGGGCGCTGCTGGAGCTGGGGGGTCGGCCACTGGAGGTACTGGAGCTGCTGGTGCTGGAGGTACTGGAGCTGCTGGAGTTGCTGCCAGCGTCGGCGCTGGGGCTAGTGGAGTTGCTGGAGCCACTGGTCCCGGAGGTGCTCGTACTGGAGGTACTGGAGCTGCTGGAGCTGGTGGTGCTGCAGGATTTGGAGCTGGAGGTACTGGAGCTGCTGGAGCTGGAGGTCCTGGAGCTCCTGGAGCTGCTGGAGCTGGAGGTGCTGCCGGCGTTGGCGCTGGAGCTACTGGAGGTGGTGGCAGTGGTGGCGGCAGTGGGAGTGGAGGTGGTGGCAGTGGTGGCGGCCGGGGTGGTTCCAGTCAGAGGGGAGGCCTTGGCGGTGGTCAGAGGCAGCAGCAGCAGCGTCAGCTTTCGCCCCAGGAGCAACGTGAGTGGTTTTCTCAGCGTGGGGCGCCTGGGGGTAGTGGTCCCTGCCCGTATGTCATTCGCACATGTGACCGCACTGGTCAGACATGCGGGAAGCTCCACACCCAGGACCGCTGCTTCTCTCGTCTTACCGACGCCTTTCGCATAGAGTTTCCCGACGCGGCTGAGCTCCCCCGCTGGGCAGACCTGCTTAAGCAGGGTGTAGACATCTTTGCTCTTGATTATGGTGCTATCCTTTCTGCCATGTATGCATTGACTGTTAGTGCTGAGGGTGACTGTTACCTGTGTATGCCGCCCGACCCGGGTATAGAGGTCGCTGCTCTAGGTGCTGGTGAGTCCGCTGCTCTAGGTGCTAGTGAGTCTGCTGCTCTAGGTGCTGGTGAGTCTGCTCTCTCTAGTACTGCGCCTGCTGAGGCCTTGCACACCTTCACGCTTGACTCAGGTGCTTCCCGCTGTTTCTTCCGCGACAGTACCGCACTCACACCGCTCCCAGCACCTGTTGCTGTCTCTCTGGCTGACCCCTCTGGGGGCCCAGTCCTTGCACGTTCCTCCACTGTTCTCCTGTGTCCGGCGGTTCCGTCTGGCTCACTGTCAGGTCTTCACCTCCCCTCGTTCTCTACGAACTTGGTGAGCAACGCCGTCCTTCAGGATGTATGGGTTGACACCTTTGCTCCAGGAGGACAGCGTGTGGCGATCTGTACGTGCTCCCGGACTGGCCGGCACCTGGCCACGTTCACCCCCACTGCCACTGCTTATTGTGTAGGCTATAGTGGGGTAGCCCATATGGGGTACAACCCAATTAGGGTTTGCTACTTGTACCCATCTTGCTGCTAGTTTATCCATTCTCGCTTACTGATTCTAACAGGTTACACGCGAGGAATGGCAACAGGTGTAACTGTCTGTACAATTACATGCAGCGACCCGATAACATGAGAAGAGCAAGAGTCAGGGTTACTGTAGAAATTCTTGTAAAACAGTTATAATTAGGGAATGTACCCATTAAATTACATGGTTAGCTATATCTATTTATTGTTTGTAAGTTTCTCTTTTGATCAATCTTGTCATGTACATTCACTATGCACAAGGTTCCTACCACTACCAAAGACTTCCGCTACCAACTCTAGCAGACTTATTCTATCCAAGGATCCTTATTCTAACATGGTTTAAGAGCTAGTTTGGATTATAGGATATTCTAAGACATCCTTCTTCAAAACGACCTTCACTATAAATTAAAGCCTACATTCAGGGCAAGCATCATGCCAGGCGCAGAATGTGGCGAGACTGGAGAACATCCAGAACATCCTTCCACCAATGTCGCCTCTGGGATGACAACCGTTGACACAACGCTCATCGAGCAGCGTATAAGCCGCATCAGCGCCCTGGAGAGCCATCAGCCGATGAGCATTGACGGCTCTAGCTACGCCTGCAGACCTCCCGATCCACAAGGAGCACACTCCGAGCGGTCATTCACCTTCGACAATCGCGGAGCGCAAGGATCTGCGCAAGCACAACAGGCACATTAAGAAGCCATGGCATCAACACAAAACAAATTCCTATCAACATCGAAGCTCAGAATGACCAAGCTCTTCGACGGGAAGGACTTCTACACCTGGAGCTTCAAATTCGAACTCCTGGCACAAATCGCGCAGATCTAGATGTACTACGACAGTTCCCTACCTTTCCCGGTCAACGGCTCACCTCAAGAGAAGACCCAGTATTTCAACGAGTCGTTACTCGCCTTCACCGTCCTGATTCGGAATCTGACGCCCGAGGAGCAGCTCAGCATCCGCTCCTTCAAGAACGAGTGGGCGCCTGCGCAACAACCTTGGGAACACCTGCGCACCTGCCACGTGGCAACGGACTCGGTGACACTTAGTCGCCTGCTTAACCAGCTGAACAATGTGAAGATGTTCCTCGGGGAAAAGGCCGGGCCATACATCAACCGCTTCAGGAACTTAAGAGACCAATTCAAGAAAAGCGGCGGCAACTTCCATGATGACACGTTCGTCACCATCATCCTCGCTTCATCGAGTCCGGACTGGCGCCACTGCAAATCGCTTCCCCGCACGCAAAGCACTCTCAGCGAAACTTCGCTCTGCGCCTCGCTTCTCTCCAAACAACAGGAGATCGACCTGTATAACAAGAGAGGCAACAAGAAGGAGAAGATCGCGTTTTACCCAAGTGCAGAAGGACCACCTGACAAAAAGAGACTCTTCTGCAAGTACTGCAAGAAGACAGGACATACGATCAAAGAGTGCTGGAAGCTGAACAGCAACAACAACGGTAACAACCACGTCAACTACAGGCACCACGGAGGAGCGCCTTACCAGCAAGCAACACGCAACCAGACCGTGTCACCTCCTGCCGTCGCCAGCACTTCTCAGGCCCCGGCACGCATTCCTGCAAACGACAAAGGGAAGAACAAGGTGTTAACCTGCATGGTGCACCGCGGACCTCCCCGACCCAACCGTCATTACCGTTTCTTCCGCTCCTGGGAAGACATGTGGCAAGATCTACCTCAAGAAATACCTGCAGGGTTGGTCAAAGAAGAAGTGGAGAATGACCCTACCTATGACGAGCTGACGGTCGGTCGCATACAAAACGACTGGGAAGCGCCGCAGTGGATCCAAGAGTCGCCACCTACACGCATCGCATATGACGACGAAGGATACGATGACGAAAACGATCACGACATGGACCACCATTTAACTCCGAAGCTCGCAAACCTCGCCAAAGCCAAGAAGGAGGTTAACAAGTGGTACCTGGACAGTTTCTACGGTCAACACATGGTCTCTTCAAGCATCTTCATCCTCAACAGTGAAGAGCTCTTCAACGAAGTCGAGGTAACCGACGCCAACAACCATACGATTTACGCGAGGAGTCGTGGGCAGATTCAGCTGGAGTCGAATGACACGGGATACTGCATCCACATCAGCGACGTCCTCGTCGTGCCGGAACTCCAGTTCAACCTTCTGTTAGCCGCCCAGCTGATGAAATGCGGCGTTGACCTGCGATCATTCGAGAACGAATTTCACTTAATATACGATGGCAAACTTCTCGGAAAAGCGAAGAACGAGAGCGGAGTGTTCGTACTCAACTTCGACTCACCCAGAAACACCGGCGATAAAGATCGCATCCTTGTCCTTGATCCGCCTGGGCATCTGTCACCACCAACATGGAGTCACCCAGAGGAGACAGACTACCAGCGACTAGGCCTCGATAGAACCTTCCTCGCACTTGCCGTACCCGTTGCTTCAACTACGAACCCTGCGGACACCGGACCACAGGCAGTAGAAGAAGGAGAAGAGATTAGTTTGGGAGTTGAAGACACGGGAGCAGGAGAAGGAACTTCTGAAGGATGGGCACGAGCGATTTGGCCCAGAGTTCAACAACCTACCGGCTGGAACCCGACGGAAGGCTGGGACGCGGTGGACGTCGGATGGATTACGCACAATACTGAACTAGGAGAAGCTGTTGAAGCTGAAACAGGATGGGGCAATATCTCCGAAGGACCTGCAGAGGGACAAGAAGAACCAGAAGTTACTGAGGAAGCGCCAGAAGCAGAAGAAGAAGCAGCGCTGACTGAATACGGCCCTCACCTGATCCCAATCACCACCGACGAAAGAAGCTACCTCCGGCTCGAGACAAGGGGAGCAGCAATTGGCGACACCGACTTCGAGGAAGGAGAGGCCACTCAACCGGAAGATCGTCGCCCAAGAATCACGCCGAATCGTCCAGAAGGACCGTCGGAGCTTCCTGTGAAAATCGACACAACCGTCATTGGCGAATCTAGCGGGACATACCACGGAGCAAGACTCGAGACGCTCCGCGCGGCAGCAGTTCAAGTCCTCGTACCGGAAGAACCTGCGGAAGAAGTGGGAAAGGAAACAGCATAGAGAATTCTGGCACGAGAGAAGGAGATCTACACTCGCATGCGGGGATACCGCGCTGATCCCGACATCTGGCACAACCGCCTCGGACATCTGTCATTTGAAGTACTCAACAAATGCATCAATGCAAAAGTTTTGCGGAAGATGCACTGTTGCTGCCAGATGGAAAACTTCTCAAGCCAAGAGATGACTTTCCAAATTGCACCGTCTGCCCGAAAGCCGCGCTACGTCGCACCCCTTTCGCCGAAAAGATACCTGGAGCCGAGCGCTACGACCCACGCGACAAAGTCTACAGCGACTTTTTGGTGTTCACAGCAAAGGGGCTAGGAGGGGAGCAGTATACCCTTACCTTCATCGACGCCGGCACGCGTTTCGTCTGGGCTGTGAACGTGAGCATCCGCTATCTCGCCTACCAGTTCTTCTACCTATGGCTCAAGATGGCGCAGACTCAAAGTGAAGGCAAGAATTTGAAGGCCTTCCAGACTGACGGGGCACTGGAGTACCAGACAAAGGAGTTCAAAACCCTCTGCGCGGAAGAGGGAATCCAAAGGATGATCTCCCTCCCTTACGCTCAGTGCAGCTCTCGAACAAAAAGGTCATGCCAGCCAGTTCCCTATCACGCATACCGTAATTACTTATGCGACTGCGAAGGAGCAGTTCCCTGAAAGGGTCTTAGCAACCTGTCTCCCCTGTGTCACCTCGTAGTAGTAAAAAAGGGCCGTTTTGTTGTCAAGGACGTGGGTACCTGAGATGATGAACGTGGGTTGGCCTCAAAGGCTCAATCGTCCATTTTAAGATACCCAGGTCGAGGGGAAAATTTTGTTAGCACTGCCCACCAGACATCCGGGACGGCTTTGTAGATGGTTTGTGTTATAGTCACAATAGGCTTGAATGTGCCTAAAACGAAAGATAGAGAGCACAGACGGATTTCTGCACAGCGGCTTCAAACGTTGATAGCGTTCTGCTCACAGCTGCAAATGACTTGATTCAAATTGGATCTGGAGCGTCTTCACGTCGTCTACAATTAGCAATTTAGATTGCACGATTTGATAAAGAATTGACGACACAGCGTCGGTTTGAACGAACGGTACTATGGCAGCCACTATAGTCTTAGAACACAAGATAGGAAGAGTTACGAGTTGGGAATGACTCCCAGCTCCTACAAACCCCAAGAGCCGAGGTACAGTGATGTGGAACAGTGCCACACTGTCCCCAACCACGAAGGGTCTCGAAACTACCCTTCACTAGGGCCTACACCAAGTGAAATGTTACACTACACAAAGTAATGTAACTATCTTCAATATCTTGAGGTGTACCCTTTTTGGCGAGCTTCGAAATCACTTGAGGCTTGACACCAAGGCTCGGGCTCTTCATCACAAACTCATCCTTGAGTTCTTGATGGGTCTGCTGCACACACCTGCGACACGCCGAACGTTCGACACAGGACAAAATAGAAACCGCGCACGACAAAATAGAAACCGCGCGCGAGACACAAACGACCGCGTAACACGCGTCTAGCGATAACTCGCTATTGACTCGACACACACACTCGACATCATGACTCAACATTCACACACAATTATAAGCATGAAAAATATATTATCCCATGCCCTCATACCATTCCATACACACACACATTCACGCACACGGACAACAAGCCGAGTGCAAACCGTAGGGTTGCACCAACAAACTCCCCCTCGGATTGTTGGCCTTAGGATATGTTGCTCTCTCAGTTCAGAGCCATCCCAGCCAGCTTGCAACACTTCCAATGCTGCTGCTCCACCAGCCTCTTGGTCATCATGTCAGCCGGCTGCCCCGTGGTCTTCACGTAGCGCAACTCAACTTCACCCGCGGTTACCATGCTCCTCGTCCAATGCCACTTCACCCTCATGTGCTTCGTGAGTCCATGCAACACAGGGTTCTTAGCAAGAGCAATGGCACCCTGGCTGTCACAGTACAGTGGGGTAGGTCCTTGCTGCTCCTCCCCCAATTCAGCCAACAAACGCCGCTGCCACACAATCTCCCGTACGGCACGGAAGAGTGCCATGTACTCGGACTCCACCGAGCTCAAAGCTTGGTCAACCTGCTTCTTGCTCTCCCAAGCAGTTGGGCCTCCACCAACACAGCATATGAAGCCTCCCACACTTGTCATGTCCTCTGGTTCTGATGCATATGAAGCATCCGAGTAGGCGGTGAGGAACAAACGCCCGGGTTCAACACCATCCGCGCCCTTTTGGCGCCTTTGTGCCGCCGCCGAGTATTGCAGCCCAACGGTCGGTGTTTGGCCAAGATACTTGGCCACCCTCATTCCAGCTGCTACCTGCTCCTCATTAGGGCATTGCACAACCCTAGCCAGCTGCCCGGTAGCAAACGCGACGTCCGGTCGGGTGTTTACCGCCGCATACACGAGGCTGCCCACCAACGAGTGAAATCGGCGCCTCTCCTCTTCACCAACGCTCTCCTCTTCTGGTCCCTTCACACACTTGAACCCAGAGGGAAAGGGTGTAGCCACATGGCCTTCACTCTGCCCAAAGTTGGCAGCCAATGCCTCCAGGTACTTTCGTTGATGCACCCGCATGCACCGCTTCTCCACATCTCGTTCGATGTGGAGCCCAAGGTAGAAGCTCACGTCACCAAGGGCCTTGCACTTGAACTTGTCTTGAAGCTTCAGCATCACCTCCTTCACAAGGTCAGAATAGGGTGAGAAAATGAGGATGTCATCCACATAAACCACCATGAAACTCCTCTGCTCCCCCTCGCCAAGCATGAACAAGGAGTGATCGGCCGTTGAGGGAGTGAAGCCGATCCCCTCCAACACTTCGCGCAGCTTCATGTACCATTGCCTAGGGGCCTGCTTCAGCCCATAGAGGGCCTTCTTCAGCTTCCACACTCTGCCACTACCATCATCAAACCCCTCTGGCTGCGCCATAAAAATCTCCTCCTCAAGGATGCCGTTAAGGAATGCCGTTACGATGTCCATTTGCTTTACTACCCATCCTTTGATGGCGGCTCCCGCGAATAGGGTTCGCAGCGTCGTCGGCTTCACCACAGGGGCAAACAGCTCCTTGAAGTCCACCTTCTCCTTCTGCTGGTACCCCTTGGCTACAAGCCTAGACTTGTAGCGCTCGATCTTGCCGTCGGCATCCGACTTGATTTTGAAGAGCCACTTGGACGTTATCGCCGTACGCCCCTCCGGTAGCTCCACCAATTCAAACGTGTCATTCTCCTCGATGCTCTTCAGCTCACTCTCCATGGCCTTCTTCCACTCCTCAGCATCACTACTCTCCAAAGCCTCCTTGAGAGTTGCTGGTTCTCCCGGCATCTCCACCGGAGAGAAGAACGCGAAGGCACACTCCTCGTAGTCACTCTCCTCGTCGTCTCCGACCATCATTGCCGCTCCGGCCAGGGCTGTCTTGCCCTGCTTTCCCGGCGCATCATAGGTCAGCCTATTAGGGTGTTGAACTCTCCTCTTCCCCCTTCCTTCCTCCTCAGCTGCAGGGACTTGAAGGCCTTGGCGTTGCTGCGGTGTGGCTCGAATCCGTGGAGCACTCGTAGTACGGGAAGGGAGTGACGGTGCACGCTCGCTCACTTGCTGCACCTCCTCCTCTTCTTCCTCTGCATCATTGGCCTCCTCTCCCCCATTCACAAGGGAGGATTGCCTTGTGGTTGTGCTGCCGCTGCTCAGCTCCAAAGGCAGCTCCACATGCTCCAAACCGGAACTCTTCACCTCCCCAAACCGCACGCCTATCTTCGCCTCATTCTCCGCCTTCCAATCCTTGTACATGAAGTTCTCCATGAACTTGCAGTCCCTGCTCACCAAGAACTTCTTGGTGAATGGGTCCCAAAGAAGCCATCCCTTGCTGTTTTGAGCCATGCCCAAGTGCACGGCCCACACCGCCTTGGCACCAAGCTTGTTGTGCCGAAGATGCTTAGGCACGAGCGCCATGCACATGCACCCGAACACCCGAAGCATATCCACCTTTGGCTTCCTTCCTAGCCACTCCACATAGGGCACCCATTTGTCTGCTCCCACATGAGTCAAGGCTCTGTTCTTGGCCACACACGCGCTCCGCACCGCATCAGGCCAGAAATAGTCGGGTAGCCCGGCTTCAATGAGCAACCCGCGTGCCGCCTCCGTGATTGTGCGGTTCGCTCGCTCGGCGATGCCGTTCATTGCAGGGGAGTATGGCATGGTGAGGGAGTGCCGAATACCATTCTTCTTCAGCCACAACCCAAACTCCTTGCTCAGGAACTCTCCCCCTCGATCGGTGCGGATTGACTTGACTAGACGGTCTTGTTGCCGCTCCACCATCGGGAACCAATCCGTCTTCAACGTTTCAGCCACGTCGCTCTTCTTGGCCAGCACGTACACCCAAGTCATGCGGGTGTAGACGTCGATAATGGTGAGAAAATACTCAGCTCCAGCAGCTCCAAGCTTCAGGGGGCCCACCACGTCCATCACCACCTCATCAAGCGGTGCCTTTGCCATTGCCTCCGAACTAGGGAACGGAAACCGGGTGAACTTGGCTTGAATGCACGTCGGGCAGCCAAGCACCTCATCGGGCTCCCCCTTCACACGTATGCCAGCAACCATCTCATTCTTCACTAGCTGCTGCAAGATGGGCAGGGCCACATGCCCCATGCGCCGATGCAAGGTGAGCCAATCACACTCCCCCGTAGCCGAAGTTGGATTGGAGAATGCCGCGCTCGCAATAGCGCCCCACATACTCTCTCCGTAGTCCTCCTCCGCTGCTGCCTCTGGGTTCTCCTCACCCTTTTGCTGCTCCTTGGTTGCTGCACCACTCTCCTTAGGTTCACTGAACTTGCTGGTCCCTCCAGGTTTGCTCTTCTTGAGCTCATTCTCCTTAGCGCGACCGTTCGCGCCATCGTCGCTACCGACCGCTCCATCCTTGGTGCTGATGCTTGCTGCCACTTGCCTCTCCTTAGGCATAGGGACCACTGGGATCTGCCACATCTCGTTGTAGACATCCCTGTCCTCATGAAGGTCCCAAAGAATTCGATCGCCAAGCCTTGCGGTGTAGGTCTTGGCTCCCTTCGAGTTCGTGTCCATGCCGGCCTTTGCCAACCGCCGCACGGAAATCAGGTTTGCAGCAAGGCTGGGCACCCAAAGCACGTTCTTGAGGCCCACCATCTTCCCATCAGCACCCTTGAACATGGCCTTGCCCATGCCTTTCACCTCTGCTCGCTGCCCCAAAGCCGATGTGACATGCTTCACCGGTGACGGCTCGAGTTCGGTGAGCAAGTCCGGGCGAGGTGTCATGCTATAGGTAGCGCCACTATCAATCACCCAATAGTCCAGGGGGTGTAGGGTCACCTTCCCCACAGCTGCTGGCTCCTCAAAGCCTTCATCCTTCTCTGGACCAGCCGGTAATTGCGTCGACACGAAGTAGAATAGACCCGGGTATCGATCGTCGCTCGGGTCCTTGTCGTTGTCTCCGCTCTTCATGTTTGCAGCTCCGCCACCGCGACCGCCACGGCCTCCACGGCCTCGTCCTCTCCCTCCTCCTGCTCCTCTACCCTCTTGGCCTTGAGCAGGGGTCCAACCACAGTACTTCCTTTGGTGCAACCTCAACACTCCCTTGTCGAGGTCCCTCTCCACATGCATCCCCAGGTAGTACTTCACATCTCCCATCTTCGAGCACTTGAACTGCATCTCCAGCATCTCCTCCACACGGTCAATCATTGCAGACGACTCAGAGAAAAGCAGGATGTCGCCCACATACACTAGGAGCATGAGAAACGGCTCCTTCTCTTGTAGCAGGAACAAGCTGTGGTCGCACTCACTCTTCTTGAACCCCCCAGCCAGCAGTGTCTCCTCCAGCTTGTGGTACCATGCGCGAGGAGCCTGCTTCAGGCCATAGATGGCCTTCTTCAGCCTGCACACCCTGCCGCTCCCATCATCCAACCCCTCAGGCTGCAGCATGTACAGCTCCTCAAGGATGATCCCATTGAGGAAGGCGGTGGTAATGTCCATCTGCTTCACCCGCCATCCACGATTTGCTGCCATTGCCAATGACACCCGCAGTGTCGTGCCTTTCCCCACAGGAGCAAAAATCTCGTCAAAGTCCTTCCCCTTTGTCTGCTGAAATCCCTTAGCCACAAGCCTTGACTTGTAGCGGGTCAGCGCCCAATCAGGTCCGTACTTGTGCCTGAAAATCAGTTTGGAAGAAATGGCCTTCTTCCCAGGAGGCAGCTCACACAGCTCCCGAGTCTCATTCTCAATGCCTCAGCTAGCGTCTTGGGCTCAGGGACGGCTGCCCAGTAGCAGTGTGCTATCTCATCCTCATCACACTGCTCAGCCACACTCCCAGCACGTACCACCTTTGGCTTTCCAAAGCTGGGATAGGTCAGCTTGTTAGGAGGGAGAACATCCCTCCTAGGACGGTCATGCGGGCGTTGGTCACGTGGTGGAGCATCTTGCTGCTGCTGCTGCTGCTCCTCCACCTCAGGTTCTCCCCCATCCTCTGTCACCCCAGAGATCTCCTCCTCCGAGACAGTGACCTGCACTTGCCTCGAAGGCCGCTGCACCTCATCAGCCTCAATGATCAGTGGTGCAGTAGGAAGCTTCTGCTGCTGCTGCTTCCACTCCTTGTAGTACAAGGACTCAAGGAACTTCACATCCCTTGACACAGTCAGCTGCTGGTTGGTCAAGTCCCATATCAACCAGCCCTTGTGATCCTTAGCAAGCCCCAAATGCACACCCCATCTCCCAGAAGCTTCCAGCTTTCCCCTCTTCTCCTTCGGCACATGAAACACCACCATGCAGCCGTAGGCTCTCAGCATGTTGACTGCTGGCGCACTCCCATACCACTTGGTGTAGGGGACCCACTGCTTGTCCCCCACAGTCGCCAAGACCCGGTTCTTCACAAGAGCGACCTGCCGCAGTGCAGTCACCCAAAACGGATCCGGCAGCCCTGCACGCCCAAGAAGAGTGCGAGCAACTTCCTGCAGGGTCCGGTTGAACCGCTCAGCCACGCCGTTCTGCTGAGGGTTGTAGGGCACCGTGAGCTGATGCTGGATCCCCTTCTTCTTCAGCACCACCTCAAAATCAGCGCCAATGAATTCTCCCCCGTTGTCAGTGCAGATCACCTTCACCTTGTGTCCGCTCTCCCTTTGAGCTCTCGGCATCCACTCCTTAAGAACAGCCGCTGCCACCTCCCCCTTAGTCTTCAGAGGGTATACCCACACCGCATGCATGTGGTCGTCCACAATGGTCAAGAAGTAGCGGCTGCTCGAGAGAGAAGGGGCCCTTGTGGGGCCCACCACGTCCATATGCACAAACGCAAGTGGAGCCTTGGCTGGTCCTGTGCTGCTGCTGAAGGGAAACTTGGTGAATTTAGTTTCAAGGCATGTAGGGCAGCTCCCAATCTCCTTTGCTGCCCCCTTCACCTCCAGCCCCTTCAAGCTCCCATCCTTTACCAGCTTCTGCAGCATAGGAATGTTGATGTGACACAACCTCTCGTGCCACGTCTCCCAATCGGCCTCACCACTCCCAGATGAAGCCTTTGCCCATGCAGCTGTTGCATCCACACCAGCAAGCACCTCACCATATGGTTGCTGTGGCTGCTGCACCTTCTTGACTGCATCCTTATGTGTCCTTGATCTTGTCAAAGACCGGCTTCACATCATCTCCCAATCGCATGGAGATGGCCGCCAGCTCCTTCTCGAGCACGATCACCATGGGCAGCGTGTTGGGCTGAATAACGTCGCGCAGTAGCTTCCACGCCTTTGGACCGGAGTCGTCCAACTCAACCAAGTCCTTGATGTGCTGGAACATGTCGTTGTTGACCGATTGCAAGATGAGGTCGAACAACACCGCACTCCGCTCAATCCACCGATCCCGAGCATCTCCTTCCTCGGGCATCTTCTCTTCTCCCATCGCAAGTTTCAGCAGCTTGTAGCGCTTGAAGACGCTCCTCATCCGCCCGCTCCATTCCTCGTAGTTGGAGCCATCCAACGCCTCAATCTTGGATGGTGGCGGCTCACTTCTCTTCTCAGCTGCTTCTCCACTCCCTTGACTCATCTCCTCTGCTCCCAATCATAGGAATCAGCTCCCCCCTTTGCAGTCCACACCGAAGTCCCACAATATTTTCACAAGTGTCGGCGCCAACGAAATTTCGGCAGAGTTTCCCCTTAGCGGAAGTCACATCCAACCTCCAAAACTCCACTTAGGCACGCCCACAGGCCATGGTGGGTCTAGGAGGGTCTTCACACTTCAGTAGACTCTCCACAAAGTCCTTAATCAGCTCTGATACCACTTGTTAGAGACTAAGGACGGAGTCTACGAAGATTAGGTGCCTAAATTTCTCAAAATCGTTGGCTTAGAATTCTGGACAGAAACGTCGCGCTCACAAGAAACGCCGTCGACAAAAAACGCACAGTTAAAACTTCACTAATTTTGGATATGTTGTAGCTCCAGAGCGTAGCTACAAATCCCAGTTTGAATCGTATCGAAAGGTGAATTATTTCTTGACTTATCAATTTCGGCGCACAGGGGGGTATGCTGCCATAGGAACTTAACTCAATCACAAGAGTCTCACAAGTTCACACAAGAAAGTTAGAGTAGCTAGAAACCAGGTAGGAGGGGAAGAGGAGGACGAGAGGGAAGGTCCCAAGGGAGTCCCCAACCAAAGAAACCCCAAAATCACAAAGATTCCCTCCCTATATGAACCCAACTTTCACCCTTGTCATTTTCCCAACCTCCCAAATCCACCTCACCCAAGTTGGCCACACTTGCCAACCCAATTTGGTTTCTCCCAACCACTTGGCAGCATCTACAGTAGAAGTGACGAATTTCCCAACCCCCAAAAGTCTATACCCCTTATGGAGTCAACCCCACAACTTCCCATAGTCACCACAACCAAATATCAAAAGCATACGAACTTCCAACGTTCGTAACTTTCTTGTTCGTGCTCCGATTGAAGCGATACTTGGTTCGTCGGAGAGCTCTTGAGCAGAGGAGTCACTTCAGATATCTTCTCAAGCCAAATAACATTCACACACACTCAGAAAAACCAAACCACATCAGACACGAATTCTTGCACACGCTCACACCACGCATGCAACGCACGAACATGTGATGGGAGGCAGACAGACGTGAATGCAAGTGATAGCATCACATAACACACATTGCACCCTAAGCTTCGCGAATACACCTTCTATGCTGCTTCCAAGCAATATAGCTCCCGCATCGACCGCGCTCTTGTCTCTTGCTCACTGCTGCCGCACCTAGACATAGCTGCATACATAAGACCGAAAGAGTACATTTCAAACCACGGTTTCGGTATCAAATTTGCCTTAAAGATTAAAGCCTTGACTCACCTGGGCCCTGGTATCTGGAGGTTGCATGCAGCGGCGATAGGGAGGCCTGGGATCCGGAAAGCTATTGAGGACGCCCTAGCAAAAGCAGCTGAAGAAGGGGAAGGGAATTTTGAGCTACTACTGGGGAGACTCAACGCAGGGCTGCGCTCATATATGAAGGAGGAAAGCAAGCGGGTTAAGAGAACCACGGCTCATCTTGCAGAACTGGTGGCGGAGCTCCACCAAGAGCAGATGCGAAATCCCGGGTGTCAGAAGGCAAGGGATCTGCTGCTTGCCAGGGAAACACAGCTGAGGGAATAACACGCGTCAAAAAGAGACAGGCTTCATGTGATGACGGGAACAAACACGGAGCTGGCAGGGGAGGTCCCCTCTCCTTTCCTCTCGGCACGGGTTAAATTCAGGAAGCAAAAAACCCAGATCACGGAGCTGGTCGTCGGAGGCTCCACGATCTCTGACTCACCCGGAATTTTGGTAACGATGGCCGGGCGTTGTCGGAGAGGTGGAAACCGCTCTCTGGGAGGAAGCTGGATGTGGAGGCAGCGGCTGGGCTGGCAGCAGAATAGACGGAGGCAGAAGTGAAACAGGCTTTCAAAGCGCTCGCGGATGGCAAGTCTCATGGGAAAGACGTGCTTCCGAAAGAACTTTTTGAACGGAACTGGGACATTCTGGGTGCGGAAATCCTTCGTATGGCGCAGTCCTGTGCTAGCATGGCGACAATCCCTGCAAGCATCAAGGAGGCTGTTACCATTCTGCTTCATAAAAAAGGAGAGAAGGACAATATGGACAACTATCGTCCGATCACACCCCTCAATTTCACATACAAAGTGTTGGCGCGGGTGGTGGCAAACCGGATGAGACCGCAACTGCACAAGGTGATCTCGGCGGAACAGTACGGTTTCATTCTTGGCAGGAGAATCTTGGACGCCATCGGTGTAGTAGCCGACGTTATCGAGGCGGCGAAGAAGGGGAACGAGGACTGGTATATGTTGCTAGTGGACTTCCGTAAGGCGTTTGACTCGGTGTCAAGGAGTTTTCTTTTCTCGGTCCTCAGGGAGATGGGCTTCCCGGAGAGATTTGTCGGATGGGTGGAAGGCCTGCACAAAGTGTCAGAATAATGAACGAGAATGAAATGAACTAGCAGCAGGATGGGTACAAGTAGGAAACCCTAATTGGGTTGAAACCCTTATGGGCTACCCCACTACAGCCTAAACAATAAGCAGCACATATAAGTTTGACACACCCCCATAGGCAAAGTGGGGGAGGACAAGAGGTCACAAGACCGGTCAAGAAAAGCAAAGCAAGCTCAGGGTGGATCACGACATCACCACGCATTCTGAGCACAAGCAAATGGCCACAAGGCCAGTTCACATGCAGAGTTATATAAGGGAGAACAAGCAGTACAGTGATCACAACCTAGCAAGTGTAAGCATGCAGGTATAAGTATATAGATCACAGTACAAGCAAAGTCAAGAAGTGAGCAAGTGAGACCAAGTAGGCACAAGGCCTAGAACAGTACAGAAACGCTGATGATCACCAGACCCAAGGGCCTTGGTGAAGATATCAGCAGTGTTGGCCCGAGAGGCCACGTAAGCAAGACGAAGCTGGCCACGCTGCTGCAACTCTCGAGCAAGGAAGTAGCGCAGAGCGATGTGCTTCGTTCTGTGCTCCAGCCAGTGCTCCTGACACAAGGCAATCATGGCCTTGTTGTCGACGTACAAAACTGGAGGAGAACGAGGCGGCTCTCCAAGGTCGGTCAGCAGGTAGGTGAGCCAGCGAAGCTCCTGTGCAGCCATGGCCCCTGCGTAGATCTCAGCCTCACAACTGGAGCTGAGAACAGAAGACGAGCGGGTAGACCGCCACGAAACAGAGCCGGAGCCAAGGCTGAAAGTGTAACCATGTGACGACCGCTGCGTAGCCGGGTCGTCAACCCAAGAAGCGTCTGCGCGACCAGTGAGGACAACTCGAGCTCGTCCTCCAAGCACAAGCCCCATGCCCGACGTACTGCACAAGTAGCGCAACACCCTCTTAGCGGCCTCCTAGTGCTCTGGTCGGTGTCTCCCGGGCGCAACGTAGCGTGCCAGGATGCTAAGAGGGTAGACTAGGTCAGGTCGAGTGCAGGTCATCAGGTACATGAGGCAGCCCACAAGCTCTGGATACGGGCCACTCGGCTCTACGGACTCATCCGCAGGCAGAGCTGAGAGCGAGTGACCGGTAGGCAGAGGAGTGGACTGTGGCGAGGAGAACGTGAAGCCGAAGCGCTGAAGGACCTGCTGCACCACGTGTGACCGAGTCAAGGTAATGGTGCGCTGTGCTCTATCCCGGGTGATCTGCAAGCCAAGATAGCTGCGCAGCTCACCCAGGTCTGTGCACGTGTGTCTCTTCTGCAGCTCGAACTTCACAAAGGCCAGTCCAGCAGTGTCAGCAGTGGCAAAGACCAAGTCATCGACGTACACGAGGATGTAGAACGGCGGCAGCGAAGTGTCGGTGCGTAGAAACAGCGACGGGTCAGCAGTAGAAGGAGCAAACCCAAGAGCCGCAAGAGTCGTCCTCAGTGTGTCGTACCACTCGCGAGGCGCCTGGCGGAGACCGTAGACTGGCCGCCGGAGGCTCCACCGGGTACCTGCAGGAAACGACCCTGTGAAGCCAGGTGGGCGGCACAGCCAGATCTCCTCGTGCAGGCTGCCCTGTAGGAAGGCTGTGCTGAAGTCAAGAGAGTGAAGCTCATAGTCACGCTGAGCGGCGACGTGCAGCAGCACCCGAAGAGTGGTCATCTTCGGGGTAGGGGAGAAGGTCTGGAAGAAGTCAACTCCCTGTCGCTGACTGAAGCCTCGTGCAATGTAACGCGCCTTGAAGACAGGCGGAGAACCCGGCGGCCGCTTCACCCTGAAAATCCACATGACACTGACAATGTTCGCCCCAGGTGGGGGAACCTCGTCGACGTAGGTGCCTGTGGACTTCCAGGAAGCCATCTCTGTGTCCATGGCTGTCTGCCACTGAGAGGAGTAGGGACCCTCGATCGCCTCTGCGTAAGAGCGCGGGGTCGGGATGTCTGGTGCATCCGGGTCTCCCCCATGTGCAATCAGCATGGACACGAGATGAGGTACAGCAGCTGCAAAACACTCAAAGTCCTCCTGCTTGTCCTCAAGGACGTGCGTGCCAAGAGCACACTCACCCCCGACGGACGGAGGACAGACAGACTCGAACTCAGCAACAAGACTAGCGGCGTAGTCGAGGCGACAGGCGGCAGCAAAGTCAACAAGCTCAGCAACTAGGGCAGACACAGCAGAGGACTCAAACGAAGGGTCAGTGACAACAGTGGCTAGAAGACGTGTGACAGTAGGACTGGCAGCACGAGCAAGGTCTGACGGCGGGTCAGCAACGTCAGGAAGAGAGGACGCAGGAGGAGACGGCAGATGGACACGCTGTGGAACAGAGGAAGGACGGAGTGCCATCTGGTGCGTGCAGGGGACAGGAGGAGGACGCGGACGCGGAACACGACGACCAGTGCGTACAGCGCGAACAGGCGACGCAGGACGAGACTCAGGCTCACGACGCTCTGCAAGACCTCCTGTCGGCCCAGTGTAAGGAGAAGGAGCAGGCAGTGGGGAGGCTGGCTGTAGCTGCGACTGCGACTGGTCAGGCAGTGGACATAGAAAGGGAGGAGGAAGCCCAGTAGAAGGCGGGAGACCAAGAACCTGCTGAAGGAGTGGAACGAAGTACGGTCGCGGCCGCACAGTGCCTCCATAACCACCACCGACAGCACCAGCACCCCTAGGGCCAGCACCTCCAGGGTCTCCAGCTCCAACTCCAGCAGCACCACCAGCTCCAGCTCCAGTGCCTCCAGCTCCAACGCTTGCAGCACCTCCAGCTCCAGTAGCTCCAGTACCTCCAGCAGCTCCAGCTCCAATGCCTCCGGCTCCAACGCCTGCAGTACCTCCAGCTCCAGCAGCTCCAGCTCCAGCTCCTCCAGCTCCAACGCCTGCAGCACCTCCAGCTCCAGCAGCTCCAGTACCTCCAGTACGAGCACCTCCGGGACCAGCAGCACCAGTACCTCCAGCAGCTGCAGCTCCAGCTCCTCCAGCGCCAACGCCTGCAGCACCTCCAGCTCCAGCAGCTCCAGTACCTCCAGTACGAGCACCTCCGGGACCAGCGGCTCCAGCACCTCTTGCAGCTCCAGCTCCAGTGCCTCCAGCAGCTCCAGATCCTGCAGCTCCAGCACCTGCAGCTCCACCAGGTCCAGCAGCTCCAGTACCTCCAGTACGAGCACCTCCGGGACCAGCGGCTCCAGTACCTCTAGCACCTCCAGGACCAGCAGGTCCAAGGCCTACAGCTCCAGGACCTCCAGCGGAAGGCCCCCCAGCTCCAGCAGCGCCACTCTGAAGACTCCAACGCCGAGCAAAACACTCGCGCAGCTGCGGTGGAGAGAGAGGCTCCCGCCGGGATGAGGCACCCGGAGAACCTCCAGTACCTCCAGCACCTCCAGGACCAGCAGCTCCAGCACCTCCGGTACCTCCAGCTCCAGCGCCTCCAGCTCCAGGGTCTCCAGCGGCAGTCCCCCCAGCTCTAGCAGCGTCACTCCGAAGGCTCCAGCGCCGAGCAAACCAGTCGCGCAGCTGTGGTGGAGAGAGAGTCTCCTGCCGTGACGAGGCACCCAGAGAACCTCCAGTAGACAAAGTACCTCCAGGCGCAGCACGCTCAGGCTCAGCACCCCCAAGCTCAGCACCCCCAGGCTCCGCACGCTCAGGCTCAGCACCCCCAGGCTCTGCACCCTCAGACTCAGCAACCCCAAGCTCAGCACCCCCAGGCTCCGCACGTTCAGGCTCAGCACCCCCCGGCTCCACACGCTCAGGCTCAGCACCCCCAGTCGCAGCACCCCTAGCAGCACCAGAGTCGACAGCTTCCTAGACAGGCTCGACAGGGTCTACCTGAGACACACCTGAGGGAGCAGGACCTTCAGGGGGGAGGGGGTCTACCGGAGGAGGACCTGGTGTGAGGAAGAGCGGCGGGGGGGGGAGAGGGGCAGTGCGGTAGGGGAAGAGCCGGTAAAAGGGAACCGACTCGTCGAACGTGACGTCCTGAGAGGGCAGGACACGGCGCGAGGTGGGGTGGTAAAACTGCCAGCCAGGCGCGTCAGGGGGAAAACCAAGGAAGACGCAGGGAATGGCGCGGGCGGAGAGCTTGCCCGCGGACGTATCGCGGACAAAGGCACGAGAGCCCCAGACTTGGAACACCGACGCATCGCCAACCTTCCCCGTCCAACGCAGTGTAGGCGAGGTCTCCGGCAAGGAGACACGGGGCCAGAGGTTGAGCTGATGCGCAGCGTACCGGACCGCAAACGGCCACAGAAAATGGGGGGCAGCCGCATGGATCATGGAGGTACGAGCGACCTCCATGACTAAGCCAATGCGGCGCTCAGCAACCCCATTCTTCTGCGGAGAGGCCGGAAGCGTGAACGACTGGAGAATGCCCTCCCCACGACAAAAGTCCCGCAAGAGGTCGGAGGAAAACTCACCACCTCTGTCAGAGTGCAGACGCAGGACTGGAAGGTCCGTGTGGAACCGCTCGCGGAGCTGGAGACGGACAGCGCCGATCCAAGGGATCAAAACATCAGGGACCTCCCCCTTGCTGCGCAAGGGGAAGACCGTGGTGTAACGCGAGTAGTCGTCAACGACCAGCAGAAAGTAGCGCTCGCGGCCCTGTCCACGGACGCGGGCTGGGCCCCACACGTCCATGTGGAGAGTCTGCAGGGGAGCAATCGTCGGGGGAAACGAGGAGGAGTGAGGAGCGGCGCGCTGCCGCCCCTCGACACAGGGAAGGCAGGGAGGGGCAGGCGAGGGTGGGAGAGGAGGCAGAGTCCTGGGAAGACCAGAGACTAGGACACGGGAGTGCATGCCACGGAGGCGCTGCACTGAGGGGTGACCAAGACGGTGGTGCCAAAGGAGGGTCTGGTGCGACAGAGCGCGACACGAGCAGGGGGCCGCTAGCTGACCTGACGCAGACGCAGACGCAGCTACATGAGGAGACACAGTAGTCAGTGTGTACAGACTCGAGCCAGGCGCACGGGTGAACGTGGCCAGGTGCCGGCCAGTCCGGGAGCACGTACAGATCGCCACACGCTGTCCTCCTGGAGTAAAGGTGTCAACCCATGCATCCTGAAGGACGGCGTTGCTCACCAAGTTCGTAGAGAACGAGGGGAGGTGAAGACCTGACAGTGAGCCAGACGGAACCGCCGGACACGGGAGAACAGTGGAGGAACGTGCAAGGACTGGGCCCCCAGAGGGGTCAGCCAGAGAGACAGCAACAAGTGCAGGGAGCGGTGTGAGTGCTGTACTGTCGCAAAAGAAACAGCGGGAAGCACCTGAGTCAAGCGTAAAGGTGTGCAAGGCCTCAGCAAGCGCAGTACCAGAGAGAGCAGACTCACCCGCACCTAGAGCAGCAGACTCACTAGCACCTAGAGCAGCAGACTCACTAGCACCTAGAGCAGCAGCCTCTATGCCTGGGTCGGGCGGCACACACAGGTAACAGTCACCCTCAGCACTAACAGGCAATGCATACATGGCAGTGAGGATAGCATCATAGTCAAGAGCAAAGATATCCACCCTCTGCCTAAGCAGCTCCACCAAGCTGGGGAGCTCAGCCGCGTCACCAAACTCTATACGCCAGGCGTCGCTCAGACCGGTGAAGCAGCGGGACTGTGCGTGATCAATTGTCCCGCAAGTCTGACCAGCCCGATCACCTGTGCGAATGACGTACGGGCAGCGAGCAGTACTCCGAGACCCTCTATACTGAGCGTACCACTCACGAAGCTGCTGGGGCGTAAGGGTCTCGCGCGGACGCCGCTGCTGCATCTGGCCACCGCCAGAAACTCCCGACCGACCAGCTCCAGGGCGACTGCCACTACGGCCGCCGCCACAACCCCAACTAGCGTACCACTCACGAAGCTGCTGGGGCATGAGGGACTCGCGCGGACGTCGCTGGAGCTGTATCTGGCCACCGCCAGAAACTCCCCACCGAGCAGCTCCACCTAGACTGCCACTACGGCCGCCGCCACCACTCCCACTGCTGCCACCACCGCCGCCACCACTCCCACCGCTACCACGAAGAGACGTCATAGCGGGCAAGCAAGGAGGCGCGCGACCAGTAGGGCAGCACGGAGGGAAGGCAGGGCGGCGAGCAGGCACTAGGGTAGGTCGGGGCAGCGCACGGTCAGGGAAGAGCGGCGCGCGGCCAGAGTAGGGCGGCGCGCTGCAGCAGGGCGGCGCGCTGGCTGCAAAGGGCAGCACCTAGGGCTCCTTTTTTTTTTTAGGGTTTAGCAGGGCGCGTTGGGCGCTGGGCAGCAGGGCGCGCTGGCACGCTGGGCAGCGGGGCGCGCTGGCGCGCTGGGCAGTGGGGCGCGCTGGCGCACTGGGCAGCGGGGCGCGCTGGCGCGCTAGGCAGCGAGGCGCGCTGGCGCGCTAGGCAGCGGGGCGCGCTGGCGCGCTGGGCAACGGGGCGCGCTGGCGCGCTGGGCAGCGGGACGCGCTGGCGCACTGGGCAGCGGGGCGCGCTGGGCTGCAGGGGCGGCGCGCGGGCTGCAGGGGCGGCGCGCGGGCTGCAGGGGCGGCGCAACGGGGGGCAGGGCAGGGCGTGCGAGGGGCAGCGCGACGCGGGGCAGGGCAGGGCGTGCGCGGGGCAGCGCGACGCGGAGCAGGGCAGGGCGTGCGCGGGGCAGCGCGACGCGGGGCAGGGCAGGGCGTGCGCGGGCAGCGCGACGCAGGGCAGGGCGTGCGCGAGGCGGCGCAACGCAGGGCAGGGCAGAGCGCGCGCTAGGCAGCGCAACGCAGGGCAGGGCAAGTCAGCGCGGCAGCCAGCAGGGCGGCGCGCGGGCACAGTAACGCGATAGGTGGGGCAGCGCGACGGACACGGTAGGGCGCTACGGGCAGGGTAACGCGCTACGGGCAGGAAACGATTCGGTGGGCCCTAAAAAAACGGTCCTAGGTCAGGACCTGCTCTGAAACCATGTTAGAATCAGTAAGCGAGAATGGATGAACTAGCAGCAAGATGTGTATAAGTAGCAAACCCTAAACGGGTTGTACCCCATATGGGCTACCCCACTATAGCCTACACAATAAGTAGCATATAAGTTTGACATAACCATTCAGTCCAGATGGTCAACAGTCGCGATAGTTGACCTTTGCGACTGTTGACCTTCCTGCCCTCTATAGGCTGATCCGATACTGCTGCTGTAGTTGCTTCGGTAGTAGCGGGTGCAATACAGCTGCAGAACCCTCTGTACAGATACAAGCACTTCACATTCAGCGTGCGGCCCGACGTTTTCTGCCCACCCTGTATGAAGATACGGCTTGCGCTTGTTCCACACTTCCCTTCGGACTTCATTGTTGCCTGGCTCACCCGCAAATACTTAAACACCTACCTAACTCTACGCCTCCCAGAGCCCTCGCCGAACTTCAAAGCTTGCTTGACACCACAGCAAGTTTACTCCCCGTGGCTCGAACCATGCGTTTTGATGGCAGAACCTGTCGTTTTCAACCGTTTTCTTCACAAACGTGATAAAAGGCCATTCGGCGGTATTAAAGAGGAACGGTTCCTGCTCGATAAACAAGTTGGTATAGGTAAACTGCTTATCCCAACCACATGAGGTCCACGCCAAATGACAGCGGCGGAATTTTGCGCTCAATTGCCCCCTAAGGAGTACCCTAGTGGGCTGCGAATCCTCCAAACCATCTACAAAGCCGTCCCGAAATGGTGGGCAGTGCTAACGAAAATTTCCCCTCGACCTGGGTATCTTAAAATGGACGATTGAGCCTCTGAGGCCAACCCACGTTCATCATCTCAGGTACCCACGTCCTTGACGACAAAACGGCCATTTTCGACTACTACGAGGCGACACAGGGGATACAGGTTGCCAAGACCCCTTCAGGGAACTGCTCCTTTGCAGTCGCATAAGTCATTACGGTATGCGTGATAGGGAACTGGCTGGCATGACCTTTTAGTTCGGGAGCTGCACTTGGCGTACGACACGAACTATTACGACAACGACTGTCGCTAGCAGGGATAAGACCGAGCCTCTACAACCAACAGCCGCTAAACTACATCCCACGATGGAATGACGACCTGCAAACACCACTTTCTTCACTCCCAACCTACTACACCCATTTCTCAAAGATTAGACAAGTCGTCACAAGGACATTCTCTATCAATTGATACACCCGGTCCCTCCCCTGTGGGGCACGACTCCCTTTTACACGTGCCCAAGGAATCTGCCCTCGATGCCTCTCCAATTCCATCGAAACTCATCTTTACATCTTCCTTGAGTGCGGCAACGCTCCATGCGTAGTTACTGCGCTGCAACGGACAGCTAGCAAGCACCTACATCTCAATCTTCCAAGCGACGCGATATTTTTTTCCCCCTTCTTCGCCATCTGGACAAATTGCCCCGTGGGGCCTTCTCGTAGGAGCAGCAGCGACTACACTATGGCGGGACCGATACTCTCAAAACTACGAAAATGCCTCCTACTCGCTACTAGGTACGCTTCACAAACTCCTAGCCCTCTTCCTTTCGGCTTGCAAGATCTACTTTTACTGCCAAAGCAAAATGTATGATAAACGTAAATGCACCACGGCCAACCGAGTTAAAGCTGCCCACATCCACAAATTCCCGCAGTTCCATTCCAACGGTTCCCCCAAGCTTCACCCGATCTTTCGCTCAACTTGGCTCCTCAACGCGTTCCAACCACCGTAGACTGTACGCACCACTTGCCACACCGACACGGAGTGGGCATGACCTCTTCTACCTATAGACTTAGTTCGGCTAAAGAAACGTTGTTTTGTAGTAGGCCATTGGCAATGGTTCATCACCTTGTTTAGCCTCTTTGTTGTATGGGTTATGACCTTAATAAAAGCTTAGAACATAGAACTTAAAACTGACGCATTTACATTTTTTTTTCCTCTTTCCATCTATGATATGATGCGCGAAAGTGAAAAGGCCTGCAAATTACACAGTATGCACCATAAAGGGGGGTCTTATAATTGCTGATATCAAAAGGTTATATTAAGGTCCGGATAGTAGCGCTGTCCGATTAAACGCACCGGATAGTAGCGCCGTCCGATTAAACGCGCCGGCGCTTCTATCTGGAGACATGCGCTTATGGCAGAACCTCAATTATAAGCGCACCCCTTAGAATCCCTGTACTTATTATAAGCGCAACGGGATTTATACATATAAGCACATCCCTGTACTTATTATCTTTCATTGATTTTAATTTAAACATGGTTACAATGATTGTACCGTAACAATTTGAAACTATACATGCTACTTGTCCATGTACCAAGTGGCTACAGATTTCATAGTTTATCATTTCTAGCTACCGTACAATCTACTCGTCGTCAGATTCTGGCTCCTCGCAGTTATTGCCAGAGAACCCATTGGCGATGATCTCATCATCGACGTCCACCTCGTGGGTCAGCTGGCTCCGCCTGTGCGCCATGGCGAGCCCATCCTCACTGACGTCAAGCGAGTTGCTGATGCCACATGTGAGGAAGGCCTTCTTGATGAGCTCGGGTGGCACGGCCTTCCAGGCCCGCGAGATTCATATGAGCACACCACAGGGGGCGGCTTCTTGAGGTTCCCTGCACAACAAGTCAGAGAAGGGGAGAAGCCGTTAAGACAACAAAAAGGGTGGTTAAAAAAACAAAAAACAAAAAACGCACAAACAATCAACGGTGGGTGTCTTACCGGCAGGCGCCAGCCGCTCCATGCCCTCCTCTTGAAACCAGTTTTGGTACTGCTGGCGGATAGAGGCCTTGAACGACTTGTTGATCGAGACGTCGAGCGGCTGAACCTCCGCCGTACAGCCCGACGGGATCACCGCCGGCACGATGTCGAGGTCGGCAAACTTCTCTTTCACGGCGCCTGTGAGGTGACCGCGGTACGAATCCAGCACGACCATCGCGCTCCTCGCCTGCCTGCCGAACCGGGGCCGTGTGAAGGGCTTGATGCACTCGTCGAGCCAGCGCATGACGCCGTCGGCGTCCATCCAGCCATTCGGGTGCACCGCCACGACCACATCTGCGATATCACGAGCAATTATGCAAATCTCCATTAGTTACAACACGGAAAAAAACCAAACAAACCTGCTAGACCATCATCTTATCTTACCTGTCGGAAAATCACCCTTCGGCACCGTCTTCCGCTTGAAAAAAACCCACGGCTTCAGTTTCTCCCCGTCGGCCGTGCACGCTAACATCACGGTTACGCGTTCCTTCTGGTACCCCGCGCTCTTGATGGGCACCAACCGAACTCCCGTCTGGTCCACAGTGGTGGTGGGGGGCATCTCCAGCCAAAGCGGCGTCTGGTCAGCGTTGATAATCCAACGGGTTTCGATGCCGCGCTCACGTCGCTTGTCACGCACGAATTGCCAGAACTTCTGGCACTGCTCCGCAACATCTGCAAACCATGGAGACGTAGTCGGGGGACGGGTGGGTTAGTGGAAATCAAGCACCGAAGATCAATACAACATGCAAAGATTCCCAAATAATTCTTACGGGCGGCGGTTTTCTATGCGATCTTCATCTTCATGCGCACGCTCAGGTTCCACCTCTTCCGAAACCGCTCCGACCACCGTTGGCTCCCCTTCCATTTCACGTCGGGGAAAAGAACCTTCATGAATTCCCTTGACCACTCCTGCAGACGACCGACGGAGACGGCAGTTCCCTTGCGGCGCTAGTCGAGTAGCTTAGCGTAAACTTTCAGCTCCATCGGCCTGTACCAGGAGGCCCTCCCGCGACCGTGCATACGCTTCCGTGCGGAGTGTGCTTCCTTGAGCATCGCGGCGGCTCTCTTCCACTCCGAGAGGCACTTGCGGTGGATTCTCGATTCGCGAGACAACGCTCGCACCGATACCGCCACATCCATGCGCCCAATCCACTTCAGCTTCTCATGCGCGGTATAAGCGTTACGCTTATGCTGAGAGGGCTTGTGCCTGGGAGAGGGGGGGCGGGCATCATGGTTCTCAGAAGCAGGGTGGGGACGCTTCGGTTAATAGGCGGAAGCGACGGAATCGGTAGTTTTTCGGGAAGTCCGTCGCGCGACCAATACTCCACGCCGTCGTCGTTGCCGCCGCTTGGGGCGCCCTCGGGAAACACATCTTCCGCAGTGTCGGCCTCCGTGCCAGCGGGACACTACTCATCGGAGTCTGCCACGTCGTCGTCAGCGCCCACATCAGATTCGTCCCACGTCCCAGCGTGGTGGTGGCGCCGGCACTTCTATGTACTCATCTGGGGGCTTGTTGAGTTCAGGTTCAGAGAGGTACTCGTCGAACGCCGATGGGCTCAGGAGCGTGAGCACGGGGGGATTCGGAGGAGCAGGAGGAGCTGGCGGCGCAGGAGGCGCTGGAGGAGATGGCGTCGCAGGTGGCTCGAGAGGCTGTGATGGCACTGGGGGCTCTGGTGGGACACGGATATACCAGCCGTTCTCGGTAACTCGATAGGCGGGTCTAGGCTTTTTCTTGAAAAGAATGTGCGTGCCAGTAAATTCCGTCATGGCTTCCGCAGCCTGGCGGGCGAAACAAGGGAAACTGAATCTGAAAGTGCAAGAATGGGAGAACAAATGAACTTCTGAGGGGACCCCTTCGAGGTAGCGGCTCGGGGTCCTCGCCAATGAGAGACGGGTACCCCTTGCCTGAACCCGCAGAGAAGGGTTCGCGGCACCTCACATGTTGCGCTGGCAGGGTATCTTCGTGCCCCTTCTAGAGGGGTCGGATGAGATGCTCCTGTCTGTGAAAGTAAAGAACGAGAATGAATGACTAGTGAGCAAAGATGAGTACAAGTAGGGCAATGTCTAACCCTAAAATGTTGTACTCAGTAGAGGCTACCCCACTACAGCCTACACAGACTATAGCATATAAGTTTGACACACCCCCATAGGCAAAGTGGGGGAGAACAAGAGGTCACAAGACCAGTCAAGAAAAGCAAAGCAAGCTCAGGGTGGATCACGAAGTCACCACGCATTCTGAGCACAAGCAAATGGCCACAAGGCCAGTTCACATGCAGAGTTATATAAAGGAGAACAAGCAATACAGTGATCACAACCTAGCAAGTGTAAGCATGCAGGTATATGTATAGAGATCACAGTACAAGCAAAGTCAAGAAGTGAGCAAGTGAGGCCAAGTAGGCACAAGGCCTAGAACAGTACAGAAACGCTGATGATCACAAGGATGAAGTGCCTTGGTGAAGATATCAGCAGTGTTGGCCCGAGAGGCCATGTAAGCAAGACGAAGCTGGCCACGCTGCTGCAACTCTCGAGCAAGAAAGTAGCGCAGAGCAATGTGCTTTCTGTGCTCCAGTCTGTGCTCCTGACACAAGGCAATCATGGCCTTGTTGTCGACGTACAGAACTGGAGGAGAACGAGGCGGCTCTCCCAGGTCGGTCAGCAGGTAGGTGAGCCAGCGTAACTCCTGTGCAGCCATGGCCCCTGCGTAGATCTCAGCCTCACAACTGGAACTGAGAACAGAAGACGAGCGGGTAGACCGCCACGAAATAGAGCCGGAGCCAAGGCTGAAAGTGTAACCCTGTGACGACCGCTGCATAGCCAAGTCGTCAACCCAGGAAGCGTCTGCGTGACCAGTGAGGACAACTCAAGCACGAGCCCCATGCCCGACGTACTGCACAAGTAGCGCAACACCCTGTTAGCGGCATCCATGTGCTCCTTCCGGTGTCTCCGAGGAGCAACATAGCGTGCCAGGATGCTAAGAGGGTAGGCAAGGTCAGGTCGAGTGCAGGTCATCAGGTACATGAGGCAGCCCACAAGCTCTGGATACGGGCCACTCGGCTCTACGGACTCATCCGAAGGCAGAGCTGAGAGTGGGTGGCGAGTAGGCAGAGGAGTGGACTGTGGCGAGGAGTACGTGAAGCCGAAGCGCTGAAGGACCTGCTGCACCATGTGTGACTGAGTCAAGGTAATGGTGCGCTGTGCTCTGTCCCGGGTGATCTGCAAGCCAAGATAGCTGCGCAGCTCACCCAGGTCTGTGCACGTGTGTCTCTTCTGCAGCTCCGACTTCACGTGGGCGAGTCCCTCAGTGTCAGCAGTAGCAAAGACCAAGTCGTCGACGTACACGAGGATGTAGAACGGCGGCAGAGAGGTGTCGGTGCGTAGAAACAGCGACGGGTCAGCAGTGAAAGGAGCAAACCCAAGAGCCGCAAGCGTCGTCCTCAGTGTGTCGTGCCACTCGCGGGGCACCTGGCGGAGAGCGTAGACTGGCCGCCGGAGGCTCCACTGGGTACCTGCAGGAAACGACCCAGTGAAGCCAGGTGGGCGGCGCAGCCAGATCTCCTCGTGCAGGCTGCCCTGTAGGAAGGCTGTGCTGAAGTCAAGAGAGTGAAGCTCGTAGTCACGCTGAGCGGCGACGTGCAGCAGCACCCGAAGAGTGGTCATCTTCGGGGTAGGGGAGAAGGTCTGGAAGAAGTCAACTCCCTCTCACTGACTGAAGCCTCGTGCAACGTAACGCGCCTTGAAGACAGGTGGGGAACCCGGCGGCCGCTTCACCCTGAAAATCCACATGCCACTGACGATGTTCGCCCCAGGTGGGGGAACCTCGTCGACGTAGGTGCCTGTGGACTTCCAGGAAGCCATCTCTGCGTCCATGGCTGTCTGCCACTGAGAGGAGTAGGGACCCTCTATCGCCTCTGCGTAAGAGCGCGGGGTCGGGATGTCTGGTGCATCCGGGTCTCCCTCAGGTGCAAGCAGCATGGACACGAGATGAGGTAAAGCAGCGGCAAAACACTCAAACTCCTCCTGTCTGTCCTCAAGGACGTCCGTGCCAAGAGCACACTCACCCCCGACGGACGGAGGACAGACAGACTCAGACTCAGCAACAAGACTAGCAGCGTAGTCTAGACGACAGGCGGCAGCAAAGTCAACAAGCTCAGCAACTAGGGCAGACGCAGCAGTGGACTCAAACGAAGGGTCAGTGACAACAGTAGCGAGAAGACGGGTGACAGTAGGACTAGCAGCACGAGCATGGTCTAACGGCGGGTCAGCAACGTCAGGAAGAGAGGACGTAGGAGGAGACGGCAGAGGGACACGCTGTGGAGCAGTGGAAGGACGGAGTGCCATCTGGTGCGTGCCTGGGACAGCAGGAGGACGCGGACGCGGAACACGACTACCAGTGCGAACAGCGCGAACAGGCGACGCAGGTCGAGACGCAGGCTCACGACGCTCTGAAAGACCTCCTGTCAACTCACTGTAGGGAGAAGGAGCAGGCAGTGGGGAGGTTGGCTGTAACCGAGGCTGCGACTGGTCAGGCGGTGGACACAGTAAGGGGGGAGTAGAGTCAGTAGAAGGCGGTAGACCAAGAACCTGCTGAAACAGTGGAACAAAGTACGGTCGCGGCCGTACAGCGCCTCGAGAACTAACACCGACAGCACCAGTACCCCCAGCACCAGGGTCTCCAGCTCCAACGCCTGCAGTACCACCAGCAGCTCCAGCTCCAGCAGCACCCCCAGCTCCAGCAGCACCCCCAGCTTTAGCAGCTCCAGTACCTCCAGTACGAGCACCTCCAGGACCAGCAGCTCCAGCACCAACTCCTGCAACAACACCAGCTCCAGCAGCTCCAGTACCTCCAGTACGAGCACCTCCGGGACCAGTGGCTCCAGTAACTCCCACAGCTCCAGCTCCACCGTCAGCAGCACCTCCAACTCCAGTAGCTCCAGTAGCCCCAGCTCCAGGGGCTCCAGCGGCAGCCCCCCCAGCTCCAGCAGCTCCGCGCTGGAGTCTCCAGCGGCGAGCAAACCACTCTCGCAGCTGCGGTGGAGAGAGTGTCTCCCGCCGAGACGAGGTACCTGCAGGACCTCCAGCAGACTCAGCACCCCCAGTCTCAGCAACCGTAGGCTCAGTACCCCCAGGCTCAGCACCCCCATGCTCAGCACCCCCAGGCTCAGCACCCCCAGGCTCCGCACCCTCGGACTCAGCAACCCCAGGCTCAGCACCCCCAGGCTCCACACACGCAGGCTCAGCACCCCCAGGCTCCGCACCCCCAGGCTCAGCACCCCCAGGCTCCGTACGCGCAGGCTCAGCACCCCCAGAAGCACCACCCCCAATAGCAGCACCAGAGTCAACCGCGACCTCGACAGGCTCGACAGCGTCTACCTGAGACACACCTGAGGGAGCAGGACCCTGAGGGGGGAGGGAATCTTCTGGAGGAGGACCTGGTGCAAGGAAGAGCGGCGGGGGGGGAAGAGGGGCAGAGCGGTAGGGGAAGAGACGGTAAAAGGGAACCAACTCGTCGAACGTGACGTCCTGAGAGGGCAGGACTCGGCGCGAGGTGGGGTGGTAAAACTGCCAGCCAGGCGCGTCAGGGACAAAGCCAAGGAAGACGTAGGGAATAGCGCGGGCGGAGAGCTTGTCCGCGGAGGTATCACGGACAAAGGCATGAGAACCCCAGACCCGGAACACCGACGCATCGCAAACCTTCCCCGTCCACCGCAGTGTGGGCGAGGTCTCCGGCAAGGAGACACGGGGCCAGAGGTTGAGCTGATGCGCAGCGTATCGGACCGCAAACGGCCACAGAAAATGGGGGGCAGCCGCATGGATCATGGAGGTACGAGCGACCTCCATGACCAAGCCAATGCGGCGCTCAGCAACCCCATTCTGCTGCGGAGAGGCCGGAAGCGTGAACGTCTGGCGAATGCCCTCCCCACGACAAAAGTCCCGCAGAAAGTCAGAGGCAAACTCACCACCTCTGTCAGAGTGCAGACGCAGGACGGGAAGGTCCGTCTTGAACCGCTCGCGGAGCTGGAGACGGACAGCGCGGATCCAAGGGATCAAAATATCAGGGACCTCACCCTTGGTGCGCAAGGGGAAGACCGTGGTGTAACGCGTGTAGTCGTCAACAACCAGCAAAAGTACCGCTCGCGGTCCTGTCCACGGACGCGGGCTGGGCCTCACACGTCCATGTGGAGGGTCTGCAGGGGAGCAGTCGTCGGGGGAAACGAGGAGGAGTGAGGAGCGGCGCGCTGCCACCCCTCGACACAGGGAAGGCAGGGAGGGGCAGGCGAGGGTGGTAGAGGAGGCTGAGTCTCTGGAAGTCCAGAGACAAGGAAACGTCGGTGCATGCCACGGAGGCGCTGCACCGAGGGGTGACCAAGACGGTGGTGCCTAAGGAGGGTCTGGTGCGATAGAGCGCGACACGAGCAGGGGGCCGCTAGCTGACCTGACACAGACGCAGACGCAGCTACCTGAGGGGACACAGTAGTCAGTGTGTACAGACTCGAGCCAGGCGCTCGGGTGAACGTGGCCAGGTGACGACCAGTCCGGGAGCACGTACAGATCGCCACACGATGTCCTCCTGGAGTAAAGGTGTCAACCCATACATCCTGAAGGACGTCGTTGCTCACCAAGTTCGTAGAGAACGAGGGGAGGTGAAGACCTGACAGTGAGCCAGACGGAACCGCCGGACACGGGAGAACAGTGGAGGAACGTGCAATGTCTGGGCCCCCAGAGGGGTCAGCCAGAGAGACAGCAACAGGTGTAGTGAGTGGTGTGAGTGCGGTACTGTCGCGAAAGAAACAGCGGGAAGCACTTGAGTCAAGCGTGAAGGTGTGCAAGACCTCAGCAGGCGCAGTACCAGAGAGAGCAGACTCACTGGCACCTAGAGCAGCAGACTCACCAGCACCTAGAGCAGCAGACTCACCAGCACCTGAGGCAGCAGACTCTATACCTGGGTCGGGCGGCGTACACAGGTAACAGTCACCCTCAGCACTAACAGTCAATGCATACATGGCAGATAGAATAGCATCAAAATCAAGAGCAAAGATATCCACACCCTGCCTAAGCAGCTCTGCCCAGTGGGGGAGCTCCGGTGTGTCAGGAAACTCTTCGCGAAAGGCATCGGTAAGACGGGAGAAGCAGCGGTGCTCTGTGTGGGGCTGCCCGCATGTCTGACCAGTGCGGTCACCTGTGCGAATGACATACGGGCAGCTACCTCCACCCCCAGCCGCCCCACGCTGAGCAAACCACTCACGTAACTCCTGAGACGAAAGGGGCTGACGCTGCTGCTGCCTCTGACCACCACCAAAGCCTCCCCTCTGGCTGGTACCACTCCGGTTGCCACCGCTGCCGCCACCTCCACTCCCACTGCTGCCACCACTGCCGCTGCCTCCACTCCCACTGCCGCCACCACTGCCGCCTCCACCGCTCCCACTGCCGCTCCCACCGCCGCCACCTGCACCTCCACCCCCACCACCACTACCTCTGCCACCGCCGCCCCCTCCACTGCCTCCACCACCCCTACCACCGCCGCCACCTCTGCCACCCCCACCGCCCTTGCCCCTGCCCCTGCCGCTGCGGCGCCTCCCACTAGGGGCAGACGCAGCTCCTACCTCCTCAGCACGAAGGTAGTCAACAGCTGCAGCAGAGGCGACTGAGGGGACAAGGGGGGAGGGCGAACACCCCTCAAAGAAGGGAGTGCGAGGAGTGCGACGAGAAGCGCCTACAGCGACTATACTAGTCTCAGCTGCAAGGAGGTGCTTCTCGAGCAGGTCGACAGTGAGGTCGGTGGGGTCAAGGGTGAGAAGGAGGTCCCTGACTGCGGTAAGAGAGTCAGGGAGGCGGGTGACTATGAAGTAGAGCGTGATGTACATGGGAGGAGGGTTCTTGGCAAGGAACTCGGCGGGGAGCGCAGCGCGATAGCGAGTGTCACTAGTGTGAAGGTGAGTGACTAGGTCGGCGACTGTGGCAAAGGCGGACAGCTCGGGGAACAGGTAGGGCAGGAGAAGGCGGCCTAGAGCAGCTGTGGCCGGGGAGGAGTACCGAGCGACTACAGTGTCGTACAGTGCTTTAGCTGTCTTGTGCTGGCGAAAGTGGTCGCGTTCGGCTAATGGCAGGTGGTTGCGAACAGCTAGGCGAGCAGAAGCATCACGGGTAAGCCACTGTGAGCGAGTCGCACTGTCAGCTGTGGCGGCAGGGGCGAGAGAGGCGCCAGACGTGAGGTCAAACAGTGAAATACCGACCTTAGAGTCTGTCAGCAGGAACAGCTGTAAGTCGTCTAGCCACGCATTGAACCCTATCGGGCGGCCCTCCGAATCGAAGGTGAGAACGTTAAGAGTAGCCATAGCGGGCAAAGCAGTCGGGCGCGCGAGCAGCAGAGCAGCACGCAGGCAGGGCTAGGCAGGTGCGCGCACTAGCAGCAGTGCAGCAGCAAACGGCGCGCGGCAGGGCAGGGCGCGCGGCAGGGCAGGGCGCGCAGCAGGGCGGGGCACGCGGCAGGGCAGGGCGCGCAGCAGGGCAGGGCGCGCTGCAGGGCAGGGCGCGCGGCAGGGCAGGGCGCGCTGCAGGGCAGGGCGCAGGGCAGAACAGGGCGCGCGGCAGGGCAGGGCGCGCTGCAGGGCAGGGCAGGGCGTGGCGCTCAGGCAGGGCGCGCGGCGGCTCGGCTCGCGGGCAGGGCAGGACGCGCGGCGCGGCGCGCGGGCAGGGGAGGGCGCGCGGCGGCGCGGCGCGCGGGCAGGGCAGGGCACGCGGCGGCGTGGCGCGCGGGCAGGGCAAGGCGCTCGGCGCGGGCGGCGCGTAGGCATGGCAGCGCGTGCTGCGGCGGCGCGGTGCTCGAGCTGGGCAGGGCGCACGGCGCGGCGCGGTGCGCGGGCAGGGCAGAGCGCGCGGCTCGGCGCGGCGCGCGGGCAGGGCAGGGCGCGCGGGCAGGGCAGGGCGCGCGGCGCGGCGCGGCGCGAGGGCAGGGCAGGTGCGGCGGCGCGGCGTGCGCGGCAGGGCAGGGCGCGCTACAGGGCAGGGCGCAGGGTAGGGCAGGGTGCGCTGCAGCGGGCGGCGCGCGGGCAAAGCAGAGCGCGCTGCTGCGGGCGGCGCGCGGGTAGGGCAGGGCGTGCGCAGGCAGCGCAACGCAGGGCAGGGCAGGGCAGGGCGACGCGATCACAGTGGCACGACGGGTGAGGTAGCGCTACTCGGTGGGCCCTAAGAAACCGGTCCTAGGCTAGGACCTGCTCTGAAACCATGTGAAAGTAAAGAACGAGAATGAATGACTAGTGAGCAAAGATGAGTACAAGTAGGGCAATGTCTAACCCTAAAATGTTGTACTCAGTAGAGGCTACCCCACTACAGCCTACACAGACTATAGCATATAAGTTTGACACTGTCTGGCAACGCATGACAACCTGATTGGGCCGCACGGCAGGTTACGTGTCAGCGTTGGCAGATGCGTTGCTTAGGGACGGGTTTTGTGCGGTGGGAAATCGAGTCGCTGCTGTTTTCACGTGTTTGTCATGCACGAACCCACGTGAACGTTTCACATTCGTGTTCGCCTTAATATGGGCTTCGATTTGGTACCCTTAAAAACAAATTTCATTTTTTCCTTTAAATACGCGTGTTGGACAAAGAAATTTGACTTATACAATTCAGTAGTTCGATCTACTGTAGTATCGCAGTACTCTTATATATGCATGTTAATGTAGCAGGTGTCCCTTCGCGTGAGTTACAGGTAGTAGTGCGAACAGTCTCGCGACTGTTCGCGTGACACAGGATTATACCCCTTCGTAGAGTCGATTCGATATCTAGCGCGTTTCATGGACATGTACATCTCTGAATAGGTGCTTTCGTAGACTATAAATATCTTGTATCTCTTCTTTATTATTTAATTCTTGTTCTCACCATATAGCAGCACAGGAATTCAAGTATTCCGCTGCAATACTTTACAGAGGCTAAACTCTAAAAGATCCTAAGGACTTTCTCAGTTCAACATGAGCAGGAGAGTTTACGATCTCCTAGTTTTTACAAATCCTCAGTCAGCAAAGGTCTTTATTACAGGGCTAACTTACAGTCATGACGGATAGCAACAACGGAAAACCCCACTAGCAAAGTGGAGGTGGTGGCTTGCATCATCCCACTGCACCACCACTACCTGGCTCTGGTTTTTCAGGAGTAACCTTTGCCAGCCCTGCTCCAACAGCTGCATCTGCAAATGGACCAGAAGGCGTAGGAGGATCGTCCCAGTCCTTCACGTTTAACACTGCAACAGTTGGAGATGGCTCCGCTGCAGGCGATGGTGCAGCAGGCCTTGATCCTGCTATACAACAACAAGTAGTTCAAGCCATGTCAGCGTTCATGGCATCATCTCAAGCACAACAAGCACCACAAGCATCATCATCAGTGAACATGGGAGCAGCATCAATGAGCATTGATGGGACATCTTACATACGTCAACAACCGGTTTCTTACCGTGCTCCGCCTCGACAGCAGACACGGATTACTCAAGCGTTCGTGCCACGAAGTGCACCTGCGCAACAACAGCAACAACAACAACAACAACAACAACAACAACAACAACAACAACAACAACAACAACAACAACAACAACAACTACAACAACAACAACAACAACAACAACAACAACAACAACAACAACAACAACAACAACAACAACAACAACAACAACAACAACAACAACAACAACAACAACAACAACAACAACAACAACAACAACAACAGCAACAGCAACAGGATGGAAACAGACTTGGAGTAAGCGACGCAACCAATTATCAAGCACAGATGCTAAACATCCTGAAGTTTCAGACCTCAGGGCCCTTCGACGGAAAGGACTTCTTCGCCTGGAGTTTCGAATTTGAACTCATGATGGAAGCAGCACAGATTTGGGAGTACTTCACCGGGGAAATACAGTATCCAGTCAACGGCACACCAGATGACCAGCGCAATTTTGCCTTTCAATCAATGATAGCGTTTACCATTTTTCTGCGCAACCTGTCACTCACTTAACAACAAGGCATCAGATCATACAGGGAGTTTGCCAACTCAGCGAAGTTAGCATGGCAACATCTGAAGCGGCTTTATCAAGCAACAGACTGTGTAACACAGAGCAGACTCATGTCGCAGCTGAACAACGTGCAGATGAAGGCAGGAGAGCATGCAGTGCAGTACATCAACCGGTACAGAGAGCTACGTGACCAGTTTAATCGAAGTGGAGGAATCTTCCCTAAGTCGATGTTTTGTAACATTTGTCATCGCTGGACTTGGACCTCAGTGGCGTAATACACACTCTCTTCTCCGCACTCAAGGGAATGTCTCAGAGATGCACCTCTGCGCAACACTCCTTGCCGAACAACAAGATATGGATCTGTACGACAGCAAAGGCAACAAGAAGGTGAATCAATTCGCTTTCATAGCACACAGTCAAGTGCAGCCACCTAAGCAACAATGACAAAGGCATTTTCAGCAGCAACAGAAGCTGCGACAACAGCAGCCGAAACAGCAGCACCAGCAGCAGTATTACGTACCTCCGTTTTGTCACATCTGCAAAACCTCCGGTCATTCTCGTGATCACTGTCCTCAGCGTCGACAGTCATCACCTCACCGCCCAACTGCTGCTCCTCCACAGGTTGCAGCCGCTACTGCATCAGCTGCACAGAGTAAACCACAGACCACATCAGTACCAGCAAAGGGGAGAAACTTGTTTGCTTGTATGACTCGCACAGACTCATGCATCACTGGCTCACCGCCAACCTTCGCCCCAGATGAAGTACTGGAGGAAGTTCCCACGAATCTTCAAGTTAATCCACAATACGCCAGTGTCGCAGCTACTGCTGACTACGGTCCCGGCGTCTGGTTTCTTGACAGTTGCTGCGCACAACACATGTGCACAACAGGAATTAACAACGGGTTCTATGTGAAGCATGAGACACGACTTCCGCATGAAGTGACAGTTACAGTCGCCAACAATCAAACGTTACGTACCCGACGTCAAGGCACAGTTCTTCTTAAGTCGCCTGAAACAAACACAGTCATCTGTCAGAAATAGGAAAGAATGAATGAAACAGAGAAGAGGGGTTTGCACTAGCAGGCAGTTGAGTACATATAGGAAACCCTAATTTGGCCTATACTCGCTATAGATTACCCCACTGCAGGCTAGACAAATATTACATTCTGACACACCCCCATAGTCAAAGTGGGGTATGATCAGCACAGCAAGCAGTCATAGATCAGGTTCACAAGTACAAGCAAAGCTAGAGGCATTCACAAAGGGCAAGTGAGGAGGAGGAGGCGGGACTGTGAGAGGAGTGGAGATAGGAGGCGACGGATGAAGCCGCAGACACACGGGCAACAGGAGCGGCGCGCACGGTGGCTACCGGACCAAGGGCCCTGGACTACAGGAGTAACTGGCTCTGCGGCAAACTCCGAACGGCAGGAGCAACGGACCCACGGGCAGCTGGCGCAGCAGGCTCGCTGGGCTACCGTAGCAGAGCCCCGGACTACTGGCGCTGCTGACGACACGACGGCTACCTCCGCCCAACCTCCCCCAACTGTCCCACCCCCCTTTCACACACCCCTTGCTGTACCCCTAGCTCCACTCCCACGACACCCCCCTAGCGCCACTCCCTCGGCTCCCACACACCCACCCCCCTCAGCGGCAGCTGCAGCAGAGGGAGACGAAGGAGGAGGAGGAGCAGGGGACGGCTCACACACCCGCCACCCCCATACCCCCCACCCCCATACCCCCAACGCAGGGCAGATACGCGGGCAGCAGCTGGGGCGCTGCGACGGGCGACGGGCAGGGCGGCGCGCGGGCCCCCAGGGCGCCGCAACGGGAGACGGGAGGGGGCGACGCGCGTGCCCCCAGGGCGCCGCGACGGGCGACGGGCAGGGCGGCGCGCGGGCCCCCAGGGCGCCGCGACGGGCGACGGGCAGGGCGGCGCGCGGGCCCCCAGGGCGCCGCGACGGGCGACGGTATGGCGGGGGCCGCGCGCGGGCCCCCAGGGCGACGCGACGGGGTCGCGGGGGGCGCGCGCGGCTCCCCAGGGGCGACGCGACGGTCGATGGGGGGGACGCGCGGGTCCCCGGGGTGACGCGCGAGGCAGGAAACCGCCGCGCGCCTCGGGGCGCACGGCGGGCAGAAAACCGCCGCGCGCCCCGAGCGCGCGGCGGGCAGAAAACCGCCATGCGCCCCGAGCGCGTGGAGGGAAGAAAAAACGTCGCGCGCCACGGGGGGCGCGACAGACAGGACAGCAGCGGAAGCAAGTGGGCCCACAGGCCAGGAGCATAGTCGCTCTGATAGCATGTCAGAAATAGGAAAGAATGAATGAAACAAAGAAGAGGGGTTTGCACTAGCAGGCAGTTGAGTACATATAGGAAACCCTAATTTGGGCTATACTCGCTATAGAGTACCCCACTGCAGGCTAGACAAATATTACATTTTGACATCATCCAGCTCTCTAACGGCCTCATCGTGCCTTGGCCCGGCTACAATCTTCTCAGTGTCAGTCAGTTGATGAGCCGCGGAGTGCACCTGGAATGCGACAGTGACAGCAGAGAGTTCAAGTTATACTCGACAAAGGGAGGATTTTACATCGCAAAAGCGGTACAACAAGATGGCGTTTTTGTTCTTAACGTGGAGAGAGACGGAACATCAGCAAATAGCGATCGGATACTCGCCTTCGGTTCTTGGACAGACTGTCATCCGAAGGAGCTCAACACCGAGCCGGATCATCTTGGGTTTTACCGAGAAAACGTCACTCCAATAGCATCCGAAGCAGGTACACCTGGAACATGACGAGCAGCAGCAGAGTCAATGAGAATCAGCGGCGAAGCAGAACAGCTCGGCGAAGCAGAACAGCATGGGGAAGCAGAACAGATACAGCAGCCATCATTACTTTCGACTTCATCACACTCAACAGGACCGCTTGTCATTGACAGATCGGCTTCTCGTCGCGGTATGGTTAACGACGCATCTCATACGAGTCCGGCCAACTTCGCCACCTTCTACGCCAACTCCGACTTGTATCATCGATCTGCGGGACATGCAGCTTCAGAAGAAATTTGGCACAAACGGTTAGGACATCCGAGTGGAAACACTACTTACGACACTATTCGCGCGGGGGTACTTGACAAAGATGCTCTTCTTCTTCTTCTCGATGGAAAGGAATTGCGCAGACCTCGACACATCTGCACGCTATGTCCTGCAGCAGATCTGCCTCGACAACCATTTCCTACTCATCATAACCCAGGTGTTCCTGCATACAAGCCACTGGAAAAAGTATATAGCGACATCCTGGTTATTCCACGGCAGGAAGGACGAGCAGACTTTACCTTCATTGACGCTGCAACCCGTTACGTCTGGCATACGCTTCTTTTATCACGCGATCTTGCGTACGACGCATTCGTGGCGTGGCTACTTGTAGCAGAACGGGAAAGTGACTTGAACCTGAAAAGGTTTCCAGACTGACGGAGCCCTCGAGTACCTCTCACAGCGTTTCAGAACCTATCTTGTGGAAAGGGGAATCAAGAAGCTTCAGTCGCTGCCTTACCAGCATCAACAACAGGGCGTAGCAGAACGGATGAACAGGACCCTCCAGAACACCATGCGCAAGCTGCTCATGGAAGCACGCCTGCCAGCAGGGCAGTGGCCATTTGCAATGGACCACACTGTTTTTCTCCACAACCTTCTGTCTTCCTCGTCCCTGCCAAACGATTCTTCACCATACAAGGAGTGGACAGGGAAGCTGGGCAGTACCAAAATGTTGCGGGTTTTCGGGTGCATGGTACAGTATCGACCTCCGAACACACCTGCAGGACGATTTTCACATAGGGCACGTTGGGGAATACACTTCGGCATCGAAAAGGAATTCGCAGCCTGGAAAATTTGGGATGTGGAGGATCGGGTTACACTACGGGCACGTGACGTCCGTTTCTACGAACGACTCACATACCCCACTTGGCAGCGGCAGCATGCAGCTCACGAAGAGTTGACAGCTGGGTTTTCAGGTACACGTACCTTCGCTACATAAGCTGACGAAACTGACGCGGTGGAGGAAGCTGTCTCGGGTGCGTCAGCAGCTGCTGGTGCCGCCCCATATTGTTCAGTTCCGATCGAGATTGATGAGGAAGATCCTCACAATGACATCAACGCCGAACCTTACTACGAGTTCGCTGATAACGGGGCAACTACACCTATCCCCGTTGCCTCTAACGAAAGCGAGAGACTCAGTCCTGGTTTCAACTTCGATCCTGAAGCTGGTGACGAAGCTGCTACTAACGAGACTGAGCAGCAGACTCGTTATCGGCAGACTGGGTTACAGATACTGGGGCTCGCCGTAGCAGTTCAACCACCTCTTCCTACCGAACCGAATACCTTGGCTCAAGCACTGAACGGACCTCACCGGGAAAAATGGCGCGAAGCCATGGATAAGGAGCTGAAGGCACTACACGATAACAACACCTGGGATTTAATCGCTATCTCGACGGTTCTTGGCAAGAACATTCTTTCGGGGAAATAAGTATTCCGCATTAAGACTAACGCTGACGGCACGATCGAGCGATTCAAGGCTCATTGGGTTGTTCGCGGTTTTGATTAGAAACAAGGCGCGGACTTCGGCGCGACATTTGCTCCCATCGGTCGCCACACTTCGCTGCGCATTCTACTCGCCTTCGCAGCAGCATTGCGTCTTAAGCTTCGCCAAATTGATGTCTCTACGGCGTTTCTTTACGCCCTCGTCGACGCACTCATTCTCGTCGAGCAGCCGCACGGTTACGTTACGGACCCTTCCAACGTCTGTCGCCTTAATAAATCTCTCTACGGATGAAAACAGGCGACGCGTCTCTGGCAGCAGCATCTGCACGAACGCCTCATCCACATCGGCTTTTGCCAACTGCCCCATGATCACGGCATGTACCGCCTCGACCGCGCAGCTGCATTCGTCCTGTCAGAATAAGGAAACAGTAATGATTGACTAAAGCAGGATGAGTGGTACAAGTAGCAACCCTAATAAAGGGTTGTACCCCATAGGGAGTAACCCACTACAGCCTAACATCACTAACATGATAAAAACATGTTTTGACACACCCCCATAGGAAAAGTGGGGGACAATAAGGGGTCACAAGACCAGACAAGAGAAGAAGCAAAGCAAAGCAAAGCTCAGGGTGGATCCCAAGATCACCACGCATTCTGAGCACAAGCAAGCGGCCACAAGGCCAGTTCACATGCAGAGTTTATAATAGCAAGAGCAGTACACTGATCACAACCTAGCACGTGTAAGCATGCAGGTATACTCATATATATCAGTGTACAACAAGAGCAAGATCAAGAGATAAGCAAGTGAGGCAGAGTGGGCACAAGCCCAAGAGCAGTACAGAAACGCTGATGATCACTAGACCCAAGGGCCTTGGTGAAAACATCAGCAAGAAAACATCAGCAGTGTTGGCCCGAGTGGCCACGTAAGCAAGACAAAGCTGACCACGCTGCTGCAGCTCTCGCGTGAGGAAGTAACGGAGAGCAATGTGTTTCGTTCTGTGCTCCAGTCTCTGGTCCTGACACAAGGCAATCATGGCCTTGTTGTCGACGTACAGAACTGGAGGAGAACGAGGCCGCTCACCCAAGTCGGTCAGCAGGTAGGTCAGCCAGCGGAGCTCCTATGCAGCCATAGCCCCAGCGTAGATCTCGGCCTCACAGCTGGAACTAAGTACAGAAGAAGAGCGAGTGGACCTCCACGAGACAGAACCAGTGCCGAGACTGAAACTGTACCCCTGTGTCGACCGATGAGTCGTCTGGTCGTCAGCCCAAGAAGCGTCTGAGTGGCCGGTGAGAACAACTGAACCCGGTCCTCCAAGCACGAGCCCCATGCCCGATGTGCTACACAAGTAACGCAATACCCTCTTCGCAGCATCCCAGTGCATCTTTCGATGCCTACTGGGAGCCACGTAGCGAGCCAAGAGGCTGAGAGGGTACGTGAGGTCAGGTCGTGTGCACGTCATCAGGTACATAAGGCAACCCACAAGCTCTGGGTACGGACCACTCGGCTCTACGGACTCGTCCGAAGGTGGAGCTGAGAGCGAGTGGCCGGTAGACAGAGGAGTGGGCTGTGGCGAGGACCACGTGAAGTCGAAGCGCTGAAGGACCTGCTGCACCATGTGTGACTGAGTGAGGGTGATGGTGCGGCGTGCTCTGTCCCGGGTGATCTGCAAGCCAAGGTAACTCCGCAGCTCACCCAGGTCAGTGCAAGTGTGTCTCTCCTGCAGCTCCGCCTTCACCAAGGTCAGAGCCTCAGTGTCAGCAGTAGCAAAAACCAAGTCGTCGACGTACACAAGAACGTAGAACGGCGGCAGAGAAGTGTCTGTGCGCAGAAACAGCGAAGGGTCAGCAGTCGAGGGAGCGAATCCAAGAGACGCAAGTGTAGTCCTCAGTGTGTCGTGCCACTCGCGGGGTGCATGTCGAAGGCCGTAGACTGGTCGCCGAAGAATCCACTGGGTACCCTCAGGAAACGACCCAGTGAAGCCACGTGGACGGCGCAACCAGATAGCCCCGTAAAGGCTACCCTGCAAGAAGGCTGTCGAGAAGTCGAGGGAGTGCAGCTCGTAGTCTCGCTGTGCTGCAACGTGCATTAGCACCCGAAGAGTGGTCATCTTCGGGGTGGGGGAGAAGGTCTGAAAGAAGTCGACCCCCGCATGCTGACTGAAGCCTCGAGCAACGTAACGCGCCTTGAAGGCAGGCGGAGAACCCGGCGGCCAATTCACCCTGAAAATCCACATGCCATCGACTATGTTCGCCCCAGGTGGGGGAACCTTGTCGACGTAGGTGCCTGTGGACTTCCAGGAAGCCATCTCTGCGTCCATGGCTATCTGCCACTTAGAGGAGTACGGACCCGTGATCGCCTCTGCGTAAGTGCGTGGGGTCGGGATGCCCAGTGCATCCGGGTCTCCCTCAGGGCAAAGTAGCGAGGACGCGAGATGCGGTGCAGCGGCCGCGAGGCACTCAAGCTGAAACTGCCTGTCCTCAAGAACGTCACAGCTAAGGGCAAGCTCGCCCCCAACGGACGGAGGACAGGAAGAGTCAAAATCAAGACTCGCAACGTAGTCAAGGCGGCACAAAGCACCAAAGTCAACAAGCTCAGCAACTAAGGCAGACGTAGCAGCAGACTCAAAGGAAGGGTCAGTCACAACTGTGGCAAGGAGACGAGTGACAGTCGGACTGGCAGCACGGACAAGGTCTGACGCAGGGTCAGGAACGTGAGGAAGAGAAGACGCAGGGGGAGACGGCAGGACAACATGTTGTGGAACAGAGGAAGGACGAAGTGCCATCTGGTGAGTGCCTGGCAGAGCTGGAGCACGAGGACGGACAACACGACGACCGCGAACAGGAGTGGAAGCACGATTCTCAGTCTCACGACGCTCAGGAGTGGAAGCACGCGTCTCTGGCTCACGACGCGCAGTCAGGGACGCAGTGACCTCAGTGTGAGGAGCAGGAGCAGGCAGCGGGGAGCCAGGAAGTAGCTATGGCTGAGACTGGTCAGTCGGTGGGAACAGTAGCGGAGGAGTAGTACCAGGAACCGGGAACTCGGTAGCAGCATGTGGGAGACTGAGAAGGCGACTAAGCGCAGACGGCTGCAGCTGAGTAGTCGCACCTCTAGAACCTCCCGCTCCAGTAGCAACAGCACCCCCAGAACCAGTGCCTCCAGCTCCAGTAGCAACAACACCCCCAGAACCAGTGCCCCCAGCTCCACCACCAGGACTGCTCCAACGAACAGCCCACTCGCAAAGCTGTAGCGGCGAGAGCGACTCCTGCAGACTAGCACCACTAACTCCAGTACCTCCAAGAGCACCTCCAGTAGTACCTCCAGTGCCAGCACCTCCAGCACCTCCAGCAGTACCTGCACCTCCAGCACCTCCAGCAGCGCCTGTGCCTCCAGTACCAGGAACACCAGCACCAGCACCTCCAGGGCTAGCACCTCCAGAACCTGAACCTCCAGCACCTCCAGCAGCGCCTGTGCCTCCAGTACCAGGAACACCAGCACCAGCACCTCCAGGGCTAGCACCTCCAGAACCTGAACCTCCAGCACCTCCAGCAGCACCTGTGCCTCCAGTACCAGGAACACCAGCACTAGCACCTCCAGGGCTAGCACCTCGAGAACCTGCAGCTCCAGCACGTCCAGCGCCACCACCAGGACTGCCCCAACGGACAGCCCACTCGCGAAGCCGCTCCGGCGAGAGAGACGCCTGGCGACGCGCACCAGGACTACCCACAGCAGCACCCACAGCAGTAGCACCTCCAGTACCTCCAGCTCTAGGAGAGCGAGCACGGCTAGCTCCACCACCAGGGCTGCCCCACTGTACAGCCCACTCGCGAAGCCGCTCCGGCGAGAGAGTCGCCCGCCGACGTGCACCAGTGCCACCAGTACGAGCAACCACAGTACCACCAGTAGCAGAACCTCCAGCTCCAGCAGCGCCAGCACCTCCAGCTCTAATACGGCTAGCTCCACAACCAGGGCTGCCCCACTGGACAGCCCACTCGCGCAGCCGCTCCGGCGAGAGAGCCTCCTGTCGACTCGTAGTAGGACCACCAGCACCAGTACCTCCAGGACCTCCTGTGCCCAGAGGACACTCAACACCCCCAGAACCAGCACCCCCAGTGGTACCACCGCCTGCAGCACCAGAGTCCACAGCGACAGGCTACAGCAGCGGTGAAGACGGTCGAGGCGGAAACCCAGGAGGGACAGCCAAGCGTGCAGAGCGGCGAGGGGCCACTGTGGCAGCAGGAGTCGGGTCACCCACCTCAGCTGGGCCAGAGGTGTTTGAGGAGACCTCCAAAGGCTCAACCAAGGGGGGTGGGTCTACCTAGGACACACGTGAGGGAGCGGTACCGTGAGGAGGGAGGGGAGCTACCGGGGCGGGGTCGTCCACCAGGGAGAGAGGCAGGAGGGGTACCGGGGAACTGCGGTGGGGGTGAAGACGGTAGAAGCAGACAGACTCGTCAAAGGCGACGTCGCGGGAGGACAGCACACGACGAGAGCCCTGGTGGTAAAACTGCCAGGGCGGTGCGTCGGTGGGAAAGCCAAGGAACACGCACCGAAGAGTGCGTGGAGAGAGCTTGCCCGCAGGCAAGTCGCGGACAAGAGAGAGGGAACCCCAGACCCGAAACGCCGACGCATCGCCAACCTCGCCCGTCCACCTCAAGGTGGGGGAGGTCTCCGGGTGGGAGACACGGGGCCAGAGGTTGAGCTGCTCAGCGGCGTATTGGACCGCAAACGGCCACAGAAAATGGGGAGCAGCCGCATGGATCATGGAGGTGCGAGCAACATCCATGACAAGACCAATGCGGCGCTCAGCAATCCCATTCTGCTGAGGAGAGGTCGGAAGCGTGTACGGCTGGACGATGCCCTCAGCACCACAGAAGTCCTCAAGGAGGCGGGAGCAAAACTCACCACCTTGGTCAGAGTGCAGCCGCAGGACAGGCAGGTCTTGCTGGAACCGAGCGCGAAGCTGGAGACGAACAGCGCGGATCCAGCGGATCAAGACACCGTGAACATCCGCCTTGCTCTGCAAGGGGAAGACCGTGGTGTAGCGCGTGTAGTCGTCGACAACCAGCAAAAAGTAGCGCTCGCCACCCTGTCCAGTGACGCGGGCGGGGCCCCACACGTCCGTGTGCAGGGTCTGCAGAGGAGCAGTGGTAGGAGGAAACGAGGAGGAGTGAGGAGCGGCGCGCTGCTGCCCCTCGACGCAGGGAAGGCAGGGCGGTGCAAGCGACGGGCAGGGACCTGGGGAGACCAGACACAAGAAGACGGGAGTGCATGCCACGTAGGCGTGGCAAGGAGGGGTGGCCAAGACGGTAGTGCCAGAAGAGAGTCTGGTGCGTGAGGAGACGACACGAACAAGACCAGGCGACCTCAACCGACTCAGCTACCTGACCTGACTCAGCTACCAGTGCGGACTTAGTGGTCAGTGTGTACAGGCCAGACCCAGGCCTCCGAGTGAACATGGCGAGGTGCTCACCAGTGCGCGATTCCGTACAGATCGCCACGAGCTCTCCTCCAGGCTGGGTGACAGTGACCCACTGGTCCTGGAGGATAGAGGTAGCCACCAAGTTCTTAGCGAACGAGGGGAGGTGGAGACCTGTGAGGAGGCTGGAAGGGGCCGCCGGATAAGGGAGAACAGTGGCGCCACGCGCGACTACCGGGCCCCCAGAGGGGTCGGCCAGTGTGACAGGGACAGGGACTGTGAGCGGTGTGACTGTGGTGCTGTCGCGGAAGAAGCAACGAGACGCGCCAGAGTCGAGAGTAAAAGTGTGCAAGGCCTCCTTAGGCTCTGCACCTGTGCTAGCTGAGTCAACAGCACCAAGACTAACAGCCTCTACGCCACCAGGTGCCTCTCCACCCCCAGTACTAGTACCCCAAGCTCCGGCACCAGGGCTGCCACACCGGACAGCCCACTCACGAAGCTGCTGCGAGGAAAGAGTCTCCGGCGAACGCTGCTGCCGCTGCTGTCCACCCCCAGAACCTCCGCGTCTACCAGCGGCACTACCAGCAGTAGTAGACTCACAGGGACCTCCAGTAGTAGCACACCAGGCTCCGCCACCGGGGTTGCCCCACCGGACAGCCCTCTTGCGAAGCTGCTGCGACGAGAGCGGCTCCCGCCGACGAGTACGAGGACCGCCAGCACCAGCGCCTCCAGCCCTAGCATGGCTAGCTCCGCCACCGGGGCTGCCCCACCAGATAGCCCACTCGCGAAGCTGCTGCGGCGAGAGAGACTCTTGCACACTCGGCTGCCGCTGACGTAGGACAGTCGTAGTGGCCATGGCAGGCAGTGGCAGCTAGTAGCAGCAGTAGCACAGGTCGCAGTAGCAGGCGGTAGCACCTAGGGCGGCAGCAGCAGGCGACAGCACCTAGGGCAGTAGCAAACAGTAGCTCCTAGGGCAGCAGCACCTAGGGTTTTTTTTTTTTTTTTTTTTTTTTTTTTTTAGGGTATAGCAGGGCGCGCTGGGCGCTGGGCAGCAGGGCGCGCTAGCGCTCTGGGCAGCGGGGCGCGCTGGCGCACTGGGCAGCGGGGCACGCTAGCGCGCTGGGCAGCGGGGTGCGCTGGCGCGCTGGGCAGCGGGGCGCGCTGGCGCGCTGGGCAGCGGGGCGCGCTGGCGCGCTGGGCAGCGGGGCGCGCTGGCGCGCTGGGCAGCGGGGCTCGCTGGCGCGGTGGGCAGCGGGGCGCGCTGGCGCGGTGGGCAGCGGGGCGCGCTGGCGCGCTGGGCAGCGGGGCGCGCTGGCGCGTCGGGCAGCGGGGCGCGCTGGCGCGTCGGGCAGCGGGGCGCGCTGGCGCGTCGGGCAGCGGGGCGCGCTGGCGCGTCGGGCAGCGGGGCGCGCTGGCGCGTTGGGCAGTGGGGCGCGCTGGGCAGCGGGGCGCACTGGCGCGCTGGGCAGCGGGGCGCGCTGGCGCGTTGGGCAGCGTTGCGCGCTGGGCAGCGGGGCGCGCTGGGGCGCTGGGCAGCAGGGCGCGCTGGCGCGTCGGGCAGCGGGGCGCGTTGGCGCGTTGGGCAGCGGGGCACGCTGGCGTGCTGGGCAGCAGGGCGCGCGAGAACACCCGGCCAAATCCGGGTAGTGGCAGGGTATTTTCTATCAAATCTGATTTGTGGCAGGGTCATAATTTCAGCAACCCTGCCTTTGCTCCGCAAGCTTGTGTGCTGCTTCAGTTAGCGGAATTTTAGTGGGGCGAGGGTAGCTGGGAGGTCTCGGCATGCGTTAAGGGGAGTTCTTAGATTCGAAAAGTTCTCCCTACTTAGACGAATTTAAGTCCGAACACGGGAGTTCGGAGTTTTCGACGAGTTTTAACTTCAAAATATTTTGGAGAGAGGAGTGGAGTAGAGAGATCTCCAAAAAACTTTAGACAAATTTCACGGAGAAGAATAGTGGAGAGATCTCGGCTGGATTCTATACTTAGACGAATTTCAGACAGAAGAAGGGAGTCGTGAGTGATCCGCTCAACTTTATACTTAGACGAATTTCACAGATGTGGGGTGGAGAGATCTCGCTCAGTTTGACAAATTTCAGTCAGAAGTGGGACAGAGAGATCTCGGCTCAAACTTGTACTCAGACGACAGAGTAGTGGGATGGCCGGGTTCTTTTTAAGAGAACCCTTTCACGACCGAGTTACAGAAGTCCAAACCCGGACTCAGCAGCGTAAAAAAATAGCCCACCCGGATAGTGGCCGGGTGGGAATCGGACGGGACCCAGGTTTGGCAGGGTCGGTACAAAAAATCACCCTGATTGGAAGGGCAATCAGGGTAAAACACCCTGCAAAGGAGAGCCCTGGCAGGGCAGCAGGGCGCTCAGTAGCAGGGCAGCTGGGCGCGCGCGGGCAGGGCAGTAAGGTGCGCGTTGGCGCTAGGCAGCAGGGCAGGAAAAAAAAGTTTCAAGTCCGGGCAGGGCGGAACGTTCGGTGGGCCCTAAGGAACGTACCTACTCTAATACCATGTCAGAATAAGGAAACAGTAATGATTGACTAAAGCAGGATGAGTGGTACAACTAGCAACCCTAACAAAGGGTTGTACCCCATAGGGAGTAACCCATTACAGCCTAACATCACTAACAGGCAGCAGGGCAGGAAAAAAAAGTTTCAAGTCCGGGCAGGGCGGAACGTTCGGTGGGCCCTAAGGAACGTACCTACTCTAATATCATGTCAGAATAAGGAAACAGTAATGATTGACTAAAGCAGGATGAGTGGTACAACTAGCAACCCTAACAAAGGGTTGTACCCCATAAGGAGTAACCCACTACAGCCTAACATCACTAACATGATATAAACATGTTTTGACACGTCCTACTCGTCGTCTACGTCGACGACTTACTTTACATCGGCAGCTCGGCCGACATTGTTTCTTACTTTGAAGGGGAGCTGAAAACCTACCTGATTAATACAATCTCCACCGATGCCACTCAGTATCTTGGGCTCAACATCACCGAGACCCCTACTGCTATTCATCTCTCCGCCGAGAAATTCGCCGAGAAGCTGCTGAAACGTTTCCCTCTACCGATAAGTACTTCTCAAACTCTGTTCCGCTCTACTCCAGTAGCTGAATCCGAGCCTCTCACCTCTGCGGGTGTGACACTCTATCAGCAACTTCTGGGTAGCCTACTCTTCGCAGATGTGACATGCCGACCGGATTTAGCTTATTCGGCTAGCCAGCTCGCTCAATATCTTAAGCGAGCTGAAGGGGAGAACCTACGGGAGCTGGAAGCAGCTGTTTCGTACTTCGTATCTACACCTACTATCGGACTGACGTATCATAAGTCGCCGAAGTCGCGGCTAGCTCTACTCGGCTACGTAGATGCAGATCACGCGGGTGATACTACAAACAGGCGCTCACGTACGGGTTATATCTTCCGCCTTGAGCCCGTGGGAACAATCTCCTGGCAGTCATCCAAGCTGGAGCTGATTGCACTTTCATCAGCTGAGGCAAAATTCATCGCTGCATGCACTGCCATGAAGGAAGGACTTTACCTTCGCGAATTGCTTAGCGAAGCAAAGTTACTGGACATGTCACAGTTTCAGCTCTTCTGCGACAACCAGTCTGCAATTCGCATCGCAAACAAGTCCGGGTTCGCGAATCGAGCCAAACACATTTCACTTCGCCACTTCTTCGTCAAGGACGAAATCGAGCAAGGCAAGTTACAGCTCGATTACTGTCCCACGAGCGAAATGGCTGCGGATCACTTGACCAAACGCCTGCCACGTCCGAAATTCCAGTATTGCATGATGCTGACTGGACTCGGTCATATCACCAACAACACCGACAACATCGAACTCCATAATTGAAGGGGAGTGTTGGATAAAGAAATTTGACTTATACAGTTCAGTAGTTCGATCTACAGTAGTATCGAAGTACTCTTAGAGCGTATTCCTATCCTCCTATCAATCTGACCTCCTATCAAGCTCACACTGGAAAATCCCCTCAACCCAAAACCTCTCGCTACTTTTACCAGGCAAAAAGTACAATCTTGATAGGAGGTCAGATTGATAGGAGGATAGGAATACGCTCTTATATATGTATGTTACTGTAGCAGGTGTCCCTTCGCATGAGTTACATGTAGTAGTGCGAACAGTCGCGCGACTGTTCGCGTGACACATGATTATACCCCTTCGTAGATTCGATTCGATATCTAGCGCGTTTCATGAACAGGTACATCTTGTCAGAGGTCCACTGGTGATCCCCGATTGATCCTAGGGAAGGGTTACAGGCATGTTGGCCTGGGGGGTTATGGGTGCACTGACCCGCTACTTAACAAGCCCTTTTATCCCAATGGTCTAGTGGTTGGGATTCTGACATGGTATCAGAGCGAAGGTCTCGGGTTCGAATCCCAGTGTGTGCACTTCGGGCATCCCAGTGCGGGGGGGTGTCAGAGGTCCACTGGTGATCCCCGATTGATCCTAGGGAAGGGTTACAGACATGTTGGCCTGGGGGGTTATGGGTGCATTGACCCGCTACTTAACAAGCCCTTTTATCCCAATGGTCTAGTGGTTGGGATTCTGACACATCTCTGAATAGGTACTTTCGTAGACTATAAATATATTGTATCTCTTCTTTATTACCGTATTTAATTCTTATTCTCACCATTTTGCAGCACAGGAATTCAAGTCTTCTGCTGCAATACTTTACAGAGGCTAAACTCTAAAAGATCCTAAGGACTTTCTCAGTTCAACAACGCGCATGCGCTTATGCCCTATACTCATTTACAAGCCCCCCCCCCCCCTAAAATACGGTATTAACAGTCTTATCCTGTCCAACAAAGATCCCGTGGTTGTTCTAATACATTTGAACGATAAAGTGGGGTTGCAATATTATTTCAAGGTAATCATTGTCATCGAAGGCATGAATGAGCTAACCTTTTAATGGAGAAAGACACAAACGATAACAATATGTTGCGTGCGAGCTAGCCTATGCAATTCTGGCCACCAACTTTGAGCTATTCCCGAGGCGTAGGCTGACTCAGCCTTGTAAGGTAATGCGTTTGAAAAAATGGCACAATCGGTAACGGGCGAAGAAGTGGCAAGCCTATGAACGGTGTGTACGCCAGGAGGTAAGATGTGCGAAAGCATTCCTGATGTTTTATGTAATGCATGATTTGCTATTGCGTCCAACTTATGCGGGGCTTACTTTATGGAGTGTGCAGCTTCAATCTGCCTTCCCCTTTACCCATCCATGCCCCGCTTGTCATCCCGCCTGGGCTCGCGATTCAGGGCTTGGCAAACTCGCTGCAATTCTGTTTGCTGCGGTGGCAGCAGATCTTTGGTCGGTGTATCGTGATCTTCGGGCACCCACCCCATGTATTCCCACTCCCCTCCTCTCCCCACCACCCTCCCCCCTCCCCCCCCCTCCCCCCTTTCTCTTACATCCCATGTCAAAGTCCCCCCTCCCCCGACCCTGTCCCCGAAAACTCGATGGTCCTTCCGCCTCCCCATAAGCTGGATGAATTGCGGCTGCCCACACTCTCGGGTGGGCACTGCACTGTAACCATCCTCGAGTCGCAAAAGACTAGGTGCATGTGGGCGCTATGCTCTCCGCCATCATAAGAACCCTACCTCACAATCGCTATGCGTCGCTGATGTCGCTAAACTTCGCATTATCGAAGACATGTGACCTGCATCTGCAGAATTGACTTTCGTAAGGTCGTTCGCAAGCAACCCGACACCCAACCCAATAGCTCCAGCGAGACAAATGTCTCCAGTGAACTCGTATTGTACAGTATCACCTTCGCAGCCTATCCCGTGCCAGCTGGAGCACTCAAGCGACGAACCGCACTAGGTGAGGCGGCGGCGCGCCACCACTGAATTCTGGCAAGGGCGAGTTGTTTTCTTCGTTTACAATTGACTTTGGAAGGTTCATTCTGGTGCATATTGGTCTAAATCGGTGGAAAGAAATATACCGCTCCCAAACGTGGCTGAACGTAATATACCGCGTCAAAAGAAAGAATGACCCGCCCTGTAAGGACCATCTTGAAATCGCGTCCTCGCGTTGGCGCAGCAAATCAGCTCCGCCTGGTGTTCTTGGGGGAGGACTGAGCGGAAGACCCATTCCGCTTGAGCGGAAGCACAACGCTTGCAACGCAAGAAGATTCTAGCTGGTCCAATTCTTGACCCTTGCGCTGTATTTGCACCACTCGCTGTCTCCTCATTCACACCTTCATGCTCAGAAATACATCAACTCTGGTCGAGCTTTGGCCAGGTCAGAAAATAGCTACTTCGGGAATTGAACGAGTGGGCCAGCGGGAGTCTCCAGCAGCGCATTTCGCGTACGCTGTGGCGCGCCACCCTCAACTCATTCCCATTTCACCCCACCGCGCTTTCACCTCGCTTTCGTGCCGCCATTGAGTTTCGACCATGGCGCGCCAGTACCTCGCGCTTGCGCTGCTGCTGCTCGCGGTCACCATCTCGACGACCGCCATGACTTCAGCGAATGGCGCGACGCTCGTCATCAGCAACATCGACCGCAGCCTGACGGTCGACAACTACACCATCTACGGCCAGAACATTTACGACAACGAAACCGGCGTCCAAGTCAAGCCGACCAAAAACCCCGACGGGTCGCTCACGGTGGAAGGCAAGTACACGTGGTACCCGAACGGCACCATCGCCGCACCCGGAGTGATTATCTACATCGCCGGCGCGGCCAGCTTCGTGGAAATCGCGAACACGAAGCTGTACGGCAAGGGCGGCATCGCGCGGAACGCGGCGACGGACGCGGTGATTCCGTGGGTTGAGAATCCCGACGGCTCGTTCACCGCCGGCGACATCACCGGCTGGGCGAACGGCACGTTCCGCGGCTCCAATGGCGTCGTGCTGCGAACGCGCCTCTCGTTCAAACCAACGAATGGCGGCGGAAGCACCGGTAGCGGCGGAGGCACGGGCACCGGCGGTGGCACGGGCACTGGCGGAGGCACGGGCACTGGCGGGAGTACGGGCACCGGCGGAGGAACGGGAACTGGCGGAGGCACGGGTACTGGCGGAGGCACGGGTACTGGCGGAGGCACGGGTACTGGCGGAGGTACGGGCACTGGCGGAAGCACGGGCACTGGCGGAAGCACGGGCACTGGCGGAAGCACGGGCACTGGCGGAAGCACGGGCACTGGTGGAGGCACGGGTACCGGCGGTGCCACGGGCACGGGCGGAGGCACGGGCACTGGCGGAGGCACGGGCACTGGCGGTGGCACGGGCACCGGCGGAAGCACGGGCACTGGAGGAAGCACGGGCACTGGCGGAAGCACGAGCACCGGCGGAAGCACAGGCACCGGCGGAGGCACGGGCACCGGCGGAGGCACGGGCACCAGCGGAGGCACGGGCACCGGCGGAAGCACGGGCACGGGCGGAAGCACAGGCACCGGCGGAAGCACGGGCACCGGCGGGAGCACAGGCACGGGCGGAAGCACAGGCACCGGCGGAAGCACGGGCACCGGCGGGAGCACAGGCACCGGCGGAGGCACGGGCACGGGCGGAAGCACGGGCAGCGGCGGAGGCGTGAACCCGGACGGCAGTGTGGCGTTGGGCGCGGACTATAAGGTGCTGCCCAACGGCACGGTGGTCGACGCAGCTGGCAAGCCCGTCGCTCCCGTTGCCAATCCCGACGGCTCGTTCACTGTTGGCGGCAAGTACACTGCCTTCCCCAACGGCACGATTGTGGGTCCCGACGGGTCGGTGGTGGAGAGCGGCAAGAAATTCGCTGTCAATCCGGACGGCACGATCGCTGTTATCGCCGACCCCAGCAGCACCAGCCTGACTGTGAACCCCGATGGCAGCCTGACCGTCGGACCCGGCTACACCATGCTACCTAACGGCCAGGTGGTTGACTCCACTGGAGCTTTTGTCACGCCCACTGTCAACCCGGATGGGTCGTATTCCGTTGCCGGTGACTACACGGCGTACATCAATGGCACGGTCACTGCTCCCGGTGTTTCCATCGCCACTGTCTCCGGCGCGCCTGAATACACAATTGGCAGCACAACGATGCTGGCCAATGGCACGGTGCTGGACGGGGCTGGAAAGCCGATTAAGCCAACGCCGAATGCAGACGGGTCGTTCACGGCGGGTGACATCACAGGGTTTCCGAACGGCACGCTTGTGGGCGCCAATGGTGCCGTGGTCAACACTGGCAAGCAGTTCGCCGTCAGCCCCGATGGCATCATCGCCGTCACCTCTCCTGCGCCTGGCTCCATCCCCGCTCCTGGCTCCATCCCTGCGCCTGGCTCCATCCCTGGTCCCATTCCCTCTGACCCCAGCAGCACCAATCTGACGTTCAATCCCGATGACAGCCTGTCTTTCGGGCCCGGCTACACCATGCTGGCAAACGGCACGGTGCTTGACTCCTCTGGAGCCCCTGTTGCTCCCATCCTCAATCCGGATGGGTCCTACTCTGTTGGCGCTGGCTACACTGCCTACCTCAACGGCACGCTCGCAGCTCCCGGCGTTGCCATCGACCTCGTCGGCACGCCCGGAGTCACAATAGGCAGCACGAAGATGCTCACCAATGGCACGGTGCTGGACGCGGCTGGAGCGCCGATCACGCCGATGGATAATGGGGACGGGTCGTTCACAGCAGGCGAGCTGACTGGGTATGAGAACGGCACACTTGTGGGCGCCAACGGTGCCGTGGTCAACACTGGCAAGCAGTTCACCATCAACCCTGATGGCACCATCACTGTCACATCTGCTGCCCCTGGTTCCATCCCCGCGCCTGGCTCCGCCCCTGCACCTGGCTCTGAGGCTGCACCTGGCTCTGAAACTGCCCCTGGCTCTGTTCCTGCACCTGGGTCTGAAATTGCGCCTGGCTCTGAGGCTTCGCCTGGCTCTGTTCCTGCACCTGGGTCCGAGACTGCACCTGGCTCTGAGGCTACACCTGGCTCTGAGGCTGCACCTGGCTCTGAGACTGCACCTGGCTCTGAAACTGCCCCTGGCTCTGAAACTGCCCCTGGCTCTGAAACTGCCCCTGGGTCTGAGACTGCTCCTGGCTCTAACCCTGGTCCCACTCCCTCTGACCCCAGCGGCACCAGGGTGACGTTCAACCCGGACAACACCTTGTCATTCGGGCCCGGCTACACTCTCCTGGCCAACGGCACAGTCACTGACTCCACTGGCGCCGCTGTCTCTCCCACTCGCAATCCGGACGGCTCCTTCACTGTCGGCGGCGACTACACTGCCTACCTCAACGGCACGCTCACTGCTCCTGGCGTTGCTGTCAGCATGGCCGGCACGACCGGAGTCACAATTGGCGGCACGACAATGCTGCCCAATGGCACGGCGCTGGACGCGGCTGGAGCGCCCATTGTACCGACGGATAACGGGGATGGGTCGTTCACAGCGGGTGACATCACAGGGTATGAGAACGGCACACTTGTGGGCGCCAACGGTGCCGTGGTCAACACTGGCAAGCAGTTCACCATCGGCCCCGATGGCACCATCACCGTCGGCGCTCCTGGCTCTGCCCCTGCGCCTGGCTCCCTCCCTGGCCCCGTTCCTTCCCCCGCCCCCCCCCCTTCCAGCGGCGGCAGCGTGACGTTCAACCCCGATGGCAGCCTGTCGTTTGGACCCGGCTACACTCGCTTCCCCAACGGCACGGTTGTTGACTCCGCCGGTGCGCTCGTCTCCCCCAGCAAGAACACAGACGGGTCTGTCTCTGTGGGCGGAGACTACACCTTCTATCCCAACAACACCTTCACTGCACCTGGCCTCTCCTTTGCTGAGACCGGTGGGCGGCTCACCATCGGAGCCACGACAATCCTGGCCAATGGCACGGTGCTGGATGCAGCAGGGCAGGCGATTCAGCCAACGGTGAACTCGGATGGATCAGCAGCGACGGCGGGAGATCTGACGGTGTACAGCAACAGCACCATCACAGGGACGAACGGTGCGGCTGTGAGCACCTTCAGAAAGACCACCATCGGCCCCGACGGCACCATCAGCTTTGCTGCTGTTACTCCCAGTCCCAGCACCTCCCCTGCATCTCCCACTCCCTCCTCCGCTACTCCCTCCTCCTCTGCTGCCGCACCGCCACCACCCAAGCCTGCTGGTATGTTGCTTCTTCCACGCCTTTGTTCTGCTTTGGGTTGGTCACAACCACTTCGCTCGTGTCTTTGCAGCTGTAGTTTCACCCTGTTACCCCTCATTGTTTCCCTGATTTCCTCCGCTCCGCCCCCTTCTTTCTTTCCGTGCAATCACATGCCCTTGATTTGCCATTTCTCTCATGTGACTGACTCTCCACTCCACCCTCCCTTCCCCTTGCCAGGTTCTCTCACTTCACCGGTCACTGCCTTGGCCACCGCCATCACTGTTGCGCTCACCTCCCTGCTCTTTGTGTAGAGCAGTGTGTTACACATGAAACAGCAGGAGAGACAAGTCAGTGAAAATGCCAAATCGCAGGAGGAAGACACAAGTGGCAGCACCGCCAGCGTGCTTCAGTACAAGTTGGCTGTTCTATTCTGAAGGGCTGTTGCGATTGTGACTAGGATTTTGCTGGCAGACCTGCCAGGGTTTTGCAGTAGCTAGGTAGGTGGTTCTGATTACTTTAGAATGACTGGCGACTGCTGTTGTGTGCATGTTGCTTGACAGGTCTGTTTTGTACAAGCCATGCTGGTCTAGTCAATCACGTCTAGTCAATACCCTAACGGTTTTTCTCAACCCAATAGTTTTCAAGTGGATGTTGTCATGGTGCAAAGCCTCTCGCTCATTGAAGAGACATAGGAAATAAACCTCAGAGCGTGCAGCCACATTGCAGCAGCTGTCGTTTCGATAGCCGCTAGTGAGGCTGAAGCTGAAGCCTTATGGCTTGGCCCATCCCTGTGACCATCAGTGAGCCCTAACGGAATTGTCAATCAAAGCTTTGCTATCTATTCTGGCCGAGGTTACATACTTGTCCAATGCTTCATCTGTACTCACACTCACACACGCACACACACACACACACACACACGCACACACACGCACGCACGCACGCACGCACACACACCCCCCCACACACACCCACACACACACACACACACACACACACACACACACACACACACACACACACGCACACTAGAATCACTGCCACCTGTGCCTAGACTGACCGTGAGCCTAGTCCTGTGGTGCCGCCAGGAGCAGGCACATTACACGAATAGGATTGTGCCAAGCATCAGAGTGATGAGAGCAGTGAGAGCAGTGACCGGTGTAGCAAGCAAACCTGCCATTGGGAGGGTGGCAACAAGACAATAAGAATGAGGGCAGAACTAACAACGGGCCGCTCCCAGGAAACAAAGGGATGATGAAAAGAGGAACCAGATTGAAGTGTGGAAATGTGAAGGGGGGTTACATGGTGAGGTACCACGAAGATTGCTAAAGAGGGGCAACAGAAAGCGGAAGAACGAATGGCACAGCAATAAGGGGCACAGAAGTAACAAGTTACCTGCAGCCTTGGGTGGGGGAGGAGGAGCCGGAGCAGCAGAAGGAGCACTGCCACTAGTAGTGTTGCTGGCGAAACCAACGGTGCCATCAGGGTTGAGCGTGAGCGGTGCGCCAAGATAGATCGATGCACCAGTGGGGCCAACAATGGTGCCATCATTGTTCCACCCAGACAGGTCCCCTGCAGTGTACGACCCGTCCTCATTAACAGTTGCCACAACTGGCTTTCCCGAGGCGTCCACAATCTTTCCGCTCTTCAGGAACGTCGTCTTTCCCATAGTGAACCCGGCAGTCGGCCCATTTATGGCGATGACAATGCCTGGACCGATGAACGTGCCGTTGTCGTAGACGGCGTACGCTTTATCAATAGCGACGGATCCGTCAGGCCTATTGACGACTTTAAGAGGCGCTCCATGGGAGTCAACGGCGGAGGTGATTCCCGTGGGACCCCACGTCACCGAGTATGCATTGCCGAATAAAATGCTGTTGGTCGCCGGGACGAAGGTGTATTTGTTGCTGGCGAGAATTATGCGGGCAGGAGTATACTCTATAGCAGCAACAGCCGACGAGAAGAAGACGGCGAGGACCAGCATTGCGAGCGGCGGAGGCGTCTGGCGAGCCATGGTGGCTGGAGGAGCCTCCCTATAAGGACGCCGAGGAAGAGTAGCCTACCAGGGAGAAATGCTGCACAGGCGCTGGCTGGAGGGGGGACGCCGATGAAGAGTAGCTTACTGGAGAGAAACTGCACATGCTCTTCACCGCCGCTGGAATTGCTCGTAATAATCAGTCCCTCCTCTCACGATCCTTTGTAACGAGTCGGTTGGCACGAGGGACTGACAGCATGATCATCGCGAAAAAAAAAAACACAAAATCTGGCGGAAGGCGGAAGAACATGCCAGCAAATGGCGAGGCGGGAGCGGCGGGCAGATAGACTCTATCATCGCAAAAATGTGGAACCCGATCGGGACTGATGGACATCGACATGCTCGGCTGCGCGGCCGATTTTTTTCGCATGGTCGGCTGCACTGCCCGATATCTATGCTACGACATGAAGCCATGGCCAGTGGCCATGCCATGTCGATCAATAGACACACATACCTACCTAACCACCATGCGCATGTATGCTTGAAGTTTACTCCATCCCCATAAAGCCTGCTACAACGCTGCAACACGACTTGGCGACAAAGAAAAACGCCAAGGCATCAAGGCAGCAGTGGTAACATGCAACAACCGTTAGCCTGACTAGTAACAACCGCATTTATTTAAAGACTTGTTATGGTGATAGAACACACTTGTTTTCTACTTGTTCAAAGAAGGCTCATGTCAATACCACAGCTTGTATCGGCTGTTTTGGAATAACTGATTAAAAGAGACTGGAACAAATTGGAGTCAGATTTAGAGTTCTTCTATTCGTATTTAGAACCTAAGAATCATAGGGTATGAAGGTTAGTAATCAAACAAGGTTGTTCCCTTTTAATCAAAATGTACGGTAATGTCGTAGTGAGTTATTATGCAACGGATGAGGCAGCATGAGATGAACCGGGTGGTCTGGGTGGACGTGGAAGGGGCATGGTGTACCGAGGGCTTCAAGGTTCAGTAGCAATGTAGGAGGGAAGAACGGGAAGGGCGGTTAGCCAATGAGGCGATTGGTCTGTACATAATGCAACAATCTGATGAGGATGGTTTACAATGAGTGCTGTGCTGCTGCTATGTCAACAACATTGGATTGTAGTAAGTACTGAACAGCACATAAAATAATTACCCAGTCTAAAATGCTGGTGGATGGATTGATACGGTAGGTACACTGGGGGCACCAGCACACACAAGCCTTAATAAAAAATTGACTGGTCTTTGGTTCCAACATGTTGCCAAGGGCAGCACTCAAGGAGAGGGATAGCCTTCGAGTTGTGCTCTCCAGATTGCCTTGCTATGGAGAGGTGAACAGACAGAGTGTAAGCAGGCAAGCAAGGGGGGTAGGTTACAGTCTGTAAACCCCTACCCTTCATAAGGGGTGAGAGAGAAAGGGAAGGGAGAAAGGAGGGGTAAGAAAGAGGGGGGAAGGAGAAGCTTCCCTTCCCTACCCTTCACAAGGGATGAGAAATTTAAGGGAACAAGGACGAGGGGAAGGGTGGGAAAACAGTCGGAACGGGGGTGGGAGGAACGAGGGCGAGCAGGACGGAACAAGCCCAAGCAGGGGGGAGAAGACAGGGTTAGAATTGGTGGAAAATGATGGGAAGCATGTGGAAGCACAGGAAAACAGTAGTGGAACGAGGCAAGGGGGGAAACTGAGGGCAAGCAGGGGAGAAACTGAGAGCAAGGAGGGTGGAAAATGAGGGCAAGGAGAGGGGAAACTGAGGGCAAGGAGGGGGGGAGCTGAGGGCAAGGAGGGTGGAAACTGAGGGCAAGGAGAGGGGAAACTGAGGGCAAGGAGGGAGGAAACTGAGGGCAAGGGGAGGGGAGGGAAACTGAGGGCAAGGAGAGGGGAAACTGAGGGCAAGGGGGGGGGGAGGGAAACTGAGGGCAAGGAGGGGGGAAACTGAGGGCAAGGAGGTGGGAAACTGAGGGCCAGGAGGGGGGGTGGGGAAACTGAGGGCAAGGCGGGGGGAAACTGAGGGTCAAGGAGGGGGGAAACTGAGGGCAAGGAGGGGGGAAACTGAGGGAAAGGAGGGGGGAAACTGAGGGCAAGGAGGGGGGAAACTGAGGGCGAGGGGGAGATTGAAGGCAAGCAAGGGGGGTAAATTGGTGTGGAGGGAAAGGAGAGGGACGGAAATGGAAAGGGAGGGACGGGAATGGAATGGAGGGAAGGGAAGAGGAGGGAAAGGAGGGTAGCGGAATGAAACTGTTGGAAAGGGAAGGGAATATGGGAAGGGAGGGGCAGTAGAAGGGGGGAAAAGTAATGAAACGGAATTAAAAGGATAGGATGCGAAGGGAAGGGACGAAAGAGAACGATACGGAAGAGAATGGAAGAAAAGTGAAGAGAAGAGAGGGTAGGGGGCGGGCTCGAATGGACTTCGGCGGGCCGCCGTGTGTGAGAAGGCGGGCAAGCCGAGTGTGAGAAAGCGGGCAAGCCGAGTGTGAGAAAGTGGGCAAGCCGAGTGTGAGAAAGCGGGCAAGCCGAGTGTGAGAAAGCGGGCAAGCTGAGTGTGAGAAAGCGGGCAAACCGAGTGTGAGAAAGCGGGCAAGCCGAGTGTGAGAAGGCGGGCAAGCCGAGTGTGAGAAAGCGGGCAAGCCGAGTGTGAGAAAGCGGGCAAACCGAGTGTGAGAAAGCGGGCAAGCCGAGCGTGAGAAGGCGGGCAAACCGAGCGTGAGAAAGCGGGCAAACCAAGTGTGAGAAAGTGGACAAACCGAGTGTGAGAAAGCGGGCAAGCCCAGTGTGAGAAAGCGGGCAAACCGAGTGTGAGAAGGCGGGCAAACTGAGTGTGAGAAAGCGGGCAAACCGAGTGCGAGAAAGCGGGAAGCCGAGTGTGAGAAAGCGGGCAAACCGAGTGTGAGAAGGCGGGCAAATCGAGTGTGAGAAAGCGGGCAAGCCGAGTGTGAGAAAGCGGGCAAGCCGAGTTTGAGAAAGAGGGCAAGCCGAGGGTGAGAAAGCGGGCAGACCGAGTGTGAGAAAGCGGGCAAACCGAGTGTGAGAAAGCGGGCAAGCCGAGTATGAGAAAGCGGGCAAGCCGAGTGTGAGAAAGCGGGCAAACCGAGTGTGAAAATACGGGCAAACCGAGTGTGAGAAAGCGGGCAAACCGAGTGTGAGAAAGCGGGCAAGCCGAGTGTGAGAAAGCGGGCAAGCCGAGTGTGAGAAAGCGGGCAAGCCGAGTGTGAGAAAGCGGGCAAACCGAGTGTGAGAAAGCGGGCAAGCGGAGGCAAGCCGAGTGTGAGAAAGCGGGCAAACCGAGTGTGAGAAAGCGGGCAAGCCGGGGGTGAGAAAGTGGGCAAACCGAGAGTGAGAAAGCGGGCAAACCGAGTGTGAGAAAGCGGGCAAGCCCAGTGTGAGAAAGCGGGCAAACCGAGTGTGAGAAGGCGGGCAAGCCGAGTGTGAGAAAGCGGGCAAGCCGAGTGTGAGAAAGCGGGCAAGCCGAGTGTGAGAAAGCGGGCAAACCGAGTGTGAAAAAGCGGGCAAACCGAGTGTGAGAAAGCGGGCAAACCGAGTGTGAGAAAGCGGGCAAGCCGAGGGTGAGAAAGCGGGCAAGCCGAGTGTGAGAAAGCGGGCAAACCGAGTGTGAGAAAGCGGGCAAGCCGAGCGTGAGAAGGCGGGCAAACCGAGCGTGAGAAAGCGGGCAAACCAAGTGTGAGAAAGTGGACAAACCGAGTGTGAGAAAGCGGGCAAGCCCAGTGTGAGAAAGCGGGCAAACCGAGTGTGAGAAGGCGGGCAAACTGAGTGTGAGAAAGCGGGCAAACCGAGTGCGAGAAAGCGGGAAGCCGAGTGTGAGAAAGCGGGCAAACCGAGTGTGAGAAGGCGGGCAAATCGAGTGTGAGAAAGCGGGCAAGCCGAGTGTGAGAAGGCGGGCAAGCCGAGTGTGAGAAAGCGGGCAAGCCGAGTTTGAGAAAGAGGGCAAGCCGAGGGTGAGAAAGCGGGCAGACCGAGTGTGAGAAAGCGGGCAAACCGAGTGTGAGAAAGCGGGCAAGCCGAGTATGAGAAAGCGGGCAAGCCGAGTGTGAGAAAGCGGGCAAACCGAGTGTGAAAATACGGGCAAACCGAGTGTGAGAAAGCGGGCAAACCGAGTGTGAGAAAGCGGGCAAGCCGAGTGTGAGAAAGCGGGCAAGCCGAGTGTGAGAAAGCGGGCAAACCGAGTGTGAGAAAGCGGGCAAGCCGAGGGTGAGAAAGCGGGCAAGCCGAGTGTGAGAAAGCGGGCAAATCGAGTGTGAGAAGGCGGGCAAGCCGAGTGTGAGAAAGCAGGCAAGCCGAGTGTGAGAAAGCGGGCAAGCCGAGTGTGAGAAAGCGGGCAAACCGAGTGTGAGAAAGCGGGCAAGGCGAGGGTGAGAAAGCGGGCAAGCCGAGTGTGAGAAAGCGGGCAATCCGAGTGTGAAAAAACGGGCAAACCGAGTGTGAGAAAGCGGGCAAACCGAATGTGAGAAAGCGGGCAAGACGAGTGTGAGAAAGCGGGCAAGCCGAGTGTGAGAAAGCGGGCAAGCCGAGTGTGAGAAAGCGGGCAAGCCGAGCTGCAGTGGGCGCGAGTGACAACATGTGTGAGGGGAGAGGATGTTGGAGGTTGGTTCGCAGGCTATTGCCAACCGACAGAGGAGTGGTAGTAGTGCGAGTTATCTGCCGGCGATCCTGACGAGCTAACTTTGCTGCAGGTGCTGCGCAGAGCTATGGGAGGCGCGGCGAGAGAACGCGGGCGCGGCGAGAGCGCTGCTCATAATCTAACGCCGAAACCCTCTCACGAATTGCCTACGGCGCCCTTGTGAGTAGCGACGTCGCACGCCTTTCTGTTACAATTTTTTCTAGGAAGTTTCCAAGCTCTAACAAACCGAGGCGTTGACAGGGGCCTTGTGAGCAGCGACGTCGCACGCTTTCGTCGAGGCCACAGTCACCGAATTCCCCCTCGCACCCTAACCAAGGCCCCGGACTACACTAATAAGAAGGAGTGTTAAAAATTCCCCCTTTAGTAGTGCGAGTGCGTCGAATGCGCTCTTCCACGATTGTTGCTGGTTAGGGCGGGTCCAACTTTGCACACGTACGATAATGTTTCAGATCAGTTACCACATGTCGGTATGTAACAGAATTACAAACGTACCATAATCCATTTGACGCGAGACTTTACATGTATGATGCCATTACGGAAACGTGCCCGGGAACGTGCAGAACACGTCCGAAGGTTCACGTCAAGCTCGTTTCGCGTCGAACACGCCAAAAGGATCACACCCGTTTTCGCTACTTTGTGTTCGCGAATGAATCCCCCCTGCGTCAAAGGTGCGAAAAACCTCTCTTTATTGGGTAACCCCTCATTCCAGGTGCTGTACCCTGCAGCGTTACTGTACCTTGTCAAAAGTCCGAATTGTGCACTCGGAACTGGACAGGGAATGTTTGGAGTTCGCCCTGGGGTACAGTCAAGTTTGACTAGTGCATTGACGTAAAAATAACGAAAAAAACGGGAGTGTGCAAAGTTGGACCCGCCCTTAGCCGAATTTAGGGTTCGCCTTCCACGCATCGCAACTCCACTCGTGCCCCTTCAAAGTTCTCAGATCGCAGATCGCCACATTTCGCGAACCCAAATTCTGTCGTTATAGTTTGGAATGCGAAATCCAACAAAAATCCCGAAAATCCAAACCAGCGAGACTCGAACCAAGCCTGAATTGAACTGTATTGGGTCGCTCCGGTTCGGAGTCCTACAAAACAGCGTTCCGAAGCTGTCAGATTTCAACCTCGATTTTCGTCCCAGATTCCAGACCTTGGCTGGTATGGTGGGGCTGTTTTGGAAAAATGTATGTGTGGAAGGAATTCGACTCCATCGCTCAGAATTTTGAGTGCTGGCTGTTCAGTGCTTTGTTCCTCGAGTGGATTTAGCATAACTTCCCTCCACTGCTCTCTATCGTAATCTGTTTTCAGAAATTCCTGCTGTTCCCATGACCATACTGTCTGAGTCTAGCACTGTAGCATGGCACGATGGTGCCACGTGGCAGCACCAAGTTCCCTGGTGGTTAGCCTTCGTTCCGTGGGCTGGGATAGCAGTCGGAACGCTGTACCTCGCGTATCGCCTTGTGTATGTGCCGTACCGCATAATGCGGCTGTGTAAGAAGCAAGGCATTCCCTTCCTGCCGTTCAAGTAAGGCATTTCGTTCCCGCCTCTAAGTAAGGCCCTTTTCTTCCGCCGGTTCAAGAAAAGCATTTCATACTTGCCGTTTCAAGAACGACATTCATTCCGTTCGTTCTGCTCAAGCCGCGTACATCTAAGGCTTATTCGAGCCATTCCGCTGCATCGTAGTAGAAGTTTCCTCCAGAATACTATATCGTTAATTTCTGCTGTTCGATGGACACTTATTCTCGTTATTTATGCCCCTTAAAGAATCCAGACACACTCGCGCCTCGCCTCCCCTTACCCAATCTCGAACCGCTCTTCTCCGTTCCCCTCACCGCACTCCCCATCTCCCGCTTCTGAGGCGACTCACAACTCCCCCACCCCTCCATTCTTCTGAGACAACTTAAAACTCCCCGAACCCCCACCCCCCATGTCTCTCCTCACATCATGCCTTCCTGACATCCCCTCCTCCCATGCACTCCAGGCCTCTCATTGGTCAAGCGCTCGACCTCTACCGTCGCACCCCGCACTCTTCCCCACCGTCCCCCAACCAAACCCCCTCTCCCGCCTCCTCCGCCTCCGCCTCCCCCTCCTCCGCGTCCCCCTCCCCTGAATCTCCCCCCTCCACCCACGGCCCTGCTGTGTTGCTTCCGCGGCTGCACCTGTGGCGCGAGCAGTATGGGGACGTGTTCGGGTTCACTGTAGGGGCCACGGTGCAACTGGTTGTAACGGATCCTGCACTAGTGAGACAGGTACCAGCAACACAATTACTACCAGCAACACAATTACTACCAGCAACACAATTACTACCAGCAACAGCAGCGGCAGCGGGGGCAGGGGCACCAGACCAGTGCAGGTGTACAAGGCGTTGTCGAAGCTGGCCGAGCTGGATTCCAAGAGGGTCACCTCCTGGCGCTCCCTCGTGCCCTTCTATGAGTAAGTCTGCTGCCCCCACCGCGCCTCCACCGTGCCTCCACCATGCCTTGAGATAATCATTCGGAAAGAATTGATTTTTTTCTGTTCCGAGCCTGGGTCCTTGTCCTTGTTTACTGCGGATTCTCCAGGCACTGAGTCCATCCCCGCTCTTATCTCTGCATGTATTGTTCAGCCAGGGGGGGCGAATATATCGCCCAACTCCCTTTCCGCACTCTTGCTATCCCCCCATCGCAGCATCTTGCCAATTCCCGAGAACTTTGCCCTCTGGGCAGCAGGAAGGAGCATCCGCAACCTGACCCTGCACCTGATTGGCAAGAGGCGGGCAGCAGCAGCAGTGCGTGCGGAGGAGGCAGCACATGGAGAGCAGCAGGGGGGGGCAGCAGGGCGGGGTGCACGGGACCTGTTGGCGTTGATGCTGGCAGCACATGACGAGGCAGGCAACGAGCAGATGACGGACCAGCAGCTCATGGACGAGTGCATCACCTTCCTCCTCGCTGGTATGCTCCTTTTGAATCGACTCAAAATGTCTTCTAAGTCAACTTAAAATGACTTCCAAGTCAAATGACTTGTAAGTCAACCGAAAGTCATCACGAGCAGATGACGGATCAGCAGCTCATGGATGCATCGCCTTCCTCCTCGCTGGTATGCGCGTACTGCCCTTGTGCTTTCAGTCGAGTTGACTGAATTAACTTTTAACTCAGCGTAAATCACAGACAGAAGATGACAAACCCGAAGCTATGAATGCCTCTCGTTTCTCGAGACGTCCCCAAAACTGTCTCTTTACAACGAATACCTCGCGTTTTTCCTCGCTGCTACTGGCCCACTCCGCTATACTTTCTTCTCTCCCTTCATATCCATTCCCCGCCCTTCCCAAGCCCACATTCAATCTTACCTTAATTCCTGTTCGTTTTCTTCCCTTCTCCTCTCCACTCAGCCATTTGCTTCCCTGTTACTTTTCTTCCCCCCTCCCCCCTCCCCCCTCCCCCCTCCCCCCTCCCCCCTCCCCCCTCCCCCCTCCCCTCCTACAGCACTCGCATTATCAACCATCTTCTCTGCATTGCCTCCCTTCTGTGCGTCGTGTTGCCTCCCCTTCCCATTTCACCAATGCCCATCTTCCTTCTGCCGCCCCCTCCCTCGTCGCCTCCCATCTTCCTCTGTGCCCCTCTCCCCTTCGCCCCCCAACGCCAGGCCACAGCACCACGGCACACCTGCTGACGTGGACGTTCTATCTTCTGGCGAAGCATCCCGACTGGCAGGAGCGGCTGAGAGCAGAGCTCAAGCAGGCGCTGACTCAGCAGGGGGCAGGAGACACGTCAGCAGTCCCCACAGCCAGCACAGCAGCGGGAGCAGCAGACAAGGCAGGGTCAGAGGCAGGTGGAAGATGGGAGGCGACGAGGGAGGGGGCGGCAGTCCCCTTCCTGGGCCGCACGTGCCAGCAGGTACACATGGGCTGTGGGTTCCGATTGGCACTGGGTTGTTGATTGAATTATTAGTGGCAGGGGGGTTGAGATGGTTAAAGGGGGGCTTATTCTAGTTCTATCTTTCTGAAGCTCTCAGCCTCATCGCCCACCCACTCACACAGCCTGCCTTCCTCCTCAATCTCGTAGCCCCACCCCGTCCTCCACACTCTCTCCTGCTCGCTCTCTCCTCCTTACCCTCTCCCCCCCGCAGGCGTGCAGGCTGTGCCCGTATTGACCTTCCGAGGGGCACGGACGTGCTGATACCAGTCGCCCTGCTGCACTATGACCCACAAGGACTCTGGTGCCTTGGAATGCTCACTCCTCCCTTCTCACCGCACCCCCCCCTTCCAGGCGTGCAGGCTGGGACCATACGACGTGCCGCGGGGCATGGACGTGCTGATACCAGTCGCCATGCTGCACTATGACCCACAAGGACATTGGTGGCCTGGAATGCTCACTCCGTCCTTCTCACCACACCTCCCCTTTCCAGGCGTGCATGCTGGGCCCATATGACGTGCCGCGGGGTGTGAACGCGCTGATACCGGTGGCTCTATTGCACTATGACCCGCGCTACTGGGGCCCTCAAGCCCTCCACTTCAACCCCGACCGCTTCGCCAGTCAGTCCACTTGCCCTCATCTTTGCCCAATTCTTTGCCCTCATCTTTGCCCAATTCTTTGCCCTCATCTTTGCCCAATTCTTTGCCCAGCTCTTTGTCGTTTTCTTTTCCTCCTTTGTCGTCTTGCAATCGCTACTGGGGCCTGCATGTACTCCACTTCAACCCCGACCGCTTTGCCAGCCAGTCTCCTTTTTTGTCGTGCCTCATGTTCCTTGTTCCATTGGTTTTGTTGCCGTTTCTGTTTCTCCCCACTGCTTTCTTCACGATTCTCGTCTGCATGCCTGTGCCGTTTTCCTCCTCTCGTTTCCCCTTCCCCGTTCTTTCCCCTAAGATTCCTCTTCCACAGAACTTCAATTCTTTGTGGTTGTATTCATTACTGGTATATCACGTTCCTCCTTTGACCGTTCTCCCTCATACCCTCCTCAAACCCCACCCATTCCAGAAGGGACAGATGAAGCCTGTTCTCACCCTCAGGCATTCCTACCCTTTGGTTCGGGCCCGCGTATCTGCATCGGGAACAACTTTGCCCTCACGGAAGCAAAGGTGGTGCTAGCGCACATCCTCAGGCAGTTCTCATAGCGCCTCTCCCCCGCCTACAAGCACTCCCCCATCAGTGCTGTCACTCTGCGGGCGAGTTTCGGTATGCACCTACTGGTTGAGCCATTGGCAAACCCTTTCTGAGCTTCATGGCACATACCATAACAGTTTGAAGGGGTTGCTGACAACACATGCTGTCGACACCCAGGGTCCAGGGAGCATCAGGGCACGTACAAGTTACAACGGACCGGCCATTACACGTGAAGTGAATGCACTGCTTGTTGATGCTTAAGGTGCTTTAGCCACTTCAGGACAGGATATACACCCACCTGATGTGTAAAACCTTGATCCCTGGTTGCTAGGCAAGAAAAGCTTAAAGCTCGCGTCTCATATTTCTGCTATCCAACCAAGTGTTAAACGGTTGGAATTTGGTAACAGCAAAGTTTGTCGCAAAGCACACCAAAGCAAGGGGTGGTTTGGGAAAGTTGGCTGTCGCACCAGGCCCTACGTTATCAGGATTTTTTCCCTGAAATTCCTGATTTTCAGGGATTTTTTTGTACCTATCCTGATTTTCCAGTGTTCAGTTTTTTTAGGGGCTGATTTTTCAGCCTTTAGGTGCCAGATGACTCTGATCTTTCAGGTTTTTTTTCGAAAGGACACTGATCACTTTACGTTGTAACGAAACTGACCCTGAATGCGGTTCCTACACGTGCCGAGTGTAGGTGCCCCGAAGTACAGGGAATATCAGATTCCCGCGGTGTTTGGAAAAAAATTCATCTGGTACTAACCGCCAGCACCACCTGGCGGTGAGAACGAGACAAGTTTTACCCGAGTTTTACACCTGGTGGGCTGTTGAATTTGGCGCGCGTGGAACGATCGTTGCCCAGTTTCGCATCATTGCATGGGTTGACCAATCACAGGGTTGCAGCATAGCAATGCTGGCAGTGTGTTCTAGTTATTGAATGCAAGCTAGCTAGTTAGTGTGTTCTAGTTATTGAAGTGTATCAGCGTTTAGAAAATGGGGACACTGATGCATCAGAGGTTTTTAAAAAGGAACACTGAACTTTCAGGGATTTTTTTTTAGAGACACTGATTATCAGGGATTCTACACAAGGGGACCCTGATGCCTTTACGTGCCTAAAAGTGAATTATAGGCCCTGTGTCGCACACTTCCCGTGCAGACCAAGCGTTTACAAATTCCAAAAATATGAGACTCTGAAACTCAACGTTGACAGAAGGGGGGACCGAACCTGTCCCCCTTGGCTCGTTTTCCACCCAAACCAACCCACCCTGGTTTGTTTTGGCCTCGACTGTTTTGGTAGTTCGCTGTGATTTTTTCGCTTACTCGTCAAATATTTCGTTTTCGTTACCCAATCACAGTCGGGCAAACCCAACCAAGTGTTAAACGGTTGGAAATATCCCAGTATGTGTTTTTTTTGCTGAAACACACTACACCCTGCTATTTGGAAACAGTAAGGCATTATACATATATGATCACACAACAGCCCTGAACACCCAACCCAGTGAATATGCCCTGTTTAGCCGTGCCACCCAGCAGTACCGCTTTAAAAATATGAGTTTTGACCTTCCTCGCCCTCATCCCGTGTGTCGCCTCGCCGCTCCCAGATTCGCCAACCCTTCTGTCTTTCTGAAATGTCCTCTGATTACGTACGTCTCGCAATTCGCGTAAATCGACGACGCGACGCGCGGATCACTGCGACCTTCGAAACCACACTCTCACGTTCTGCCCCGGTGCAGTAGAGCCGTCGATAGGGGTCATTCGCGTTTATCGACGGTACCACGCCGCGCGGCGCAGCACAGCAGTTCCCAGTGAGCGTTCGCGACGCTCTGGTTCCCGGGGAGCATTCGCGCCGCTTTAGGTACCCGCGGCGCGTTGATCGGCGTCGCGACGAGCGGCTGCGATGGCAGCGGAGGGCGCAGCGATGGAGCTGGAGGGGCAGTGGCGAGATCTGGACCGTCTGTTGCTTCGACCAGGGATGCTCGTCGGCCCTGGATTCGAACCCTCGCCGGAGGAACTGCCGTACGCGATTTAGACGGTCTCGTCTGAGTGCCGTAAGAAACGCTGCACTTGTGAATGCCAGACTGTCGTACGACCCTAGGCCCTATGCTATTAGCCGTCCAGTCTACCATCTGCCACCCTCCTTCCACCCACGCCATCATGCGGGAGTGCGTCGCGGAGTGGGTTGACTGAGATGACACCCGTCATTCATACGTGGCGTGACGCCTTGGCATCCGTGGTGCGAGCAGGCGCGCGGGAGCGCACGGTGCTCAACGGTCCGCTCTCATGCGTGTCCTTCTCCTCCCCCACCCTCTCCTCCCCCACCCTCTCCTCCCCCACCCTCTCCTCCCCCACCCTCTCCTTCCCCACCTTCTTCCCCACCCTCTCCTCCCCCACCCTCTTCATCTGCCACTTGAGTTGTCCCAACTCAATTTGAGACGTCTCAAAGAGCCTCCTCCCCCGCATCCTCTTCTTCTGCCACTCGCTCGCGCATCCCACCTTTTCTTCCTTCCAGTGCCCCACGCCCACCAATCACATTCGCGGCTTCCTCAAGTGAGACTGCGGTGTGCTGCTGTGGTGCGAGCAGGCTTCAGGCCTGAAGAACCTTTAGTGGCTCATCCTCTCCTCCTCATCCCCTCCCCACTCTCCCCACTCTCCTGCCTTCCCCACTCTCTCCTTCCTCACACCCCACACCACACCATCAGAATCGCGACTATTTCAACCCAAGTGAGACTGCCGTGTGCTGGTGCGGTGTGGGCAGGCTTCTGGCCTTCGCGCGGCGAACGGCCTTCAGCGTTTCAATCTCTCCTCCTGTCCCTCCTTTCCACTCTCCCCCTTTTCTCACTCTCCCCAATTCCTTACTCGTCACACCAGGCAGAGCCGCAACGCCTTCAAGTCGAACTGCCATGCGCTGCTGGTGGCTGGGAGCTTGCTTGCTGGGGCTGGGGTCCTGAAAGCGGCTGGGGGATGTGGAGTTGGGAGCAGGTAGGCAGCCTGGGGTCCTCAAAGACCCGCTGGGATGGGATTCACCTCCTTTTCCTTTCACCCTCCCACCTGCCCCACCCTCCCCCCCTGCCCCCCACCCTCCCACCTGCCCCGCCCCACCCTCCGCCCACCAGCCCAAGCAGGCGCGCTGGTCTGCGAGCTGCTCAAACACGTGCTGTGATTCACCCCCTTCTCCTTTCCACTCCTTTCCACTCCTTTCCACCCCTTCCCCTGCCCCACACCAACCAAATTCGCGACTTCTTAAAGGAGGACTGCCGGGTGCTGGTGGTGGGGACGGACGGGCTGGGCTGCGAGCTGCTCAAGGACCTGGTGCTGTGATTCAACCCCTTCTCCTTTCCACCCTTTTCTACCCCTTCCTCACCCTCCCCCCACCCACACCAACCAGATCCGCGACTTCTTGAAGGATGACTGCCGCGTGCTGGTGGTGGGGGCGGGCGGGCTGGGGTGCGAGCTGCTCAAGGACCTGGTGCTGTGCTCACCCTTTTCTCCGTTCCAACCCGTTCCCACCTCCCACCTGCCCCACCCTCCCACTTGCCCCACCCTCCCACCTGCCCCACTCTCCCGCCTTCCCCACTCCCTCGCCTCCTCCCACCTCCCCAACTAATCAGATCCGCGAGTTCCTAAAGGACGACTGCCGCGTGCTGGTGGTGGGGTCGGGCGGGCTGGGCTGCGAGCTGCTCAAACACTTGGTGGCATGTATCCCCCACCTATTCCTTTCCCCCTTTCCCCACTCTCCCCCCTGCCCCAATCTGTTCCCCACGCCAACCAGATCCGCGAGTTCCTAAGGGACGACTGCCGAGTGCTGGTGGTGGGAGCGGGCGGGCTGGGGTGCGAGCTGCTCAAGGACCTGGTGCTGTCGGGGTGTGGCAGCATCGACGTGATTGACATGGATACCATTGACGTCTCCAACCTCAACCGCCAGTTCCTTTTTCGGTACGCCTCAGATGCTATAGTGCACAAACAAACAGTGCACGGGCTCGGTGGGGTGTGGCAGCATCGACGTGATTGACATGGATACCATTGACGTCTCCAACCTCAACCGCCAGTTCCTTTTTCGGTACGCCTCAGATGCTATAGTGCACAAACAAACAGTGCACAGGCTCGGTGGGGTGTGGCAGCATCGACGTGATTGACATGGATACCATTGACGTCTCTAACCTCAACCGCCAGTTCCTTTTTCGGTACGCCTCAGATGCTATAGTGCACAAACAAACAGTGCACGGGCTCGGTGGGGTGTGGCAGCATCGACGTGATTGACATGGATACCATTGACGTCTCCAACCTCAACCGCCAGTTCCTTTTTCGGTACGCCTCAGATGCTATAGTGCACAAACAAACAGTGCACGGGCTCGGTGGGGTGTGGCAGCATCGACGTGATTGACATGGATACCATTGACGTCTCCAACCTCAACCGCCAGTTCCTTTTTCGGTACGCCTCAGATGCTATAGTGCACAAACAAACAGTGCACGGGCTCGGTGGGGTGTGGCAGCATCGACATCGTTGACATGGATACCATTGACGAATCCAATCTCAACCGCCAGTTCCTCTTCCGGTGGGTTACAGTGCGGGCACGGGCATGAACATTGCTGCTACAGTGCATGGAGTCGGTGGGTGTGGCAGCATAGACGTGATCGACATGGATACCATTGACGTCTCAAACCTCGACATGCAGTTCCTCGTCCAGTATACCTCAGAGCACAAACAATGCTGCTAGTGAGTGTACTCGTTGGGGTGTGACAGTGACACCATCGATGTCTCCAACCTCAACAGACAGTTTCTCTTCCGGTGCCGCTACAGTAACGCTACAGTGATGCTACAGTGATGCTACAGTGCATGAACAGTGCTGCTACTACTACAACGCATGGACACTGGAATTGAAAGTACCCAAACGGGGTGGAAAGCAACAGTACGTGAAGAGTGCAGCTACAGCAGATGAGCAGTGCAGTGCAATGCAGTGCAGTGCAGTGCAGTGCAGTGCAGTGCAGTGCAGTGCAGTGCAGTGCAGTGCAGTGCAGTGCAGTGCAGTGCAGTGCAGTGCATGGACCTCACAGCCCTGTCCCCAATGTGCCACTCATTCTCCCCATCCCTCCCTATATGCTCCCGCCTGCACTCCCGCACACATGGGCAAGCCCACGGCAGCGGTGTCAGCAGAGTATGTGAGGGTGTCAGCAGAGTATGTGAGGGTGTCAGCAGAGTATGTGAGGGTGTCAGCAGAGTATGTGAGGGTGTCAGCAGAGTATGTGAGGGAGGGTGTCAGCACACCCCTTACCCCCTCTCTCGTCGGCCCCATTTCCCCCGCGTGCTGCCCCATTTCCCCCTCGTGCTGCCCCATTTCCCCCTCGTGCTGCCCCATTTCCCCCTCGTGCTGCCCCATTTCCCCCTCGTGCTGCCCCATTTCCCCCTCGTGCTGCCCCATGCCCCTGCGTGCAGCCCGGCAGACGTGGGCAAGCCCAAGGCCGTGGAGGCAGCAGAGAGAGTCATGAGGCGCGTGGGCGGGGTGAAGGTGAGTCACGGCGAGGGGAGTGGGTAAGGAGGGTCAAAGGGAGGGGAGGGGGGGGGAGAGGAGGGTTGGGCGAGAGCTCCAGTCTGCTTGGGCTTGGAGGGGGGGGTTGATGAGGGAGGGAGGGAGGGATGTGTGGGATACAGGTGCGCACGAATGCAAATGCAGAAAGTGGTATTTGTTTATCACCGTTTCTCCGTGTCGTATGTGGTCGGCCAGTCAGACATGCTGTGGCATGCCCAGGCGTGGTTCCTTTCTTAGTCTCGGCAACTTTTTGTTAGTGGGTGACTTGCCATTGCCAGTTCTCCACCCTTTGTGCTTTGCGCTATAGTCCCCAATCTCGTATATTTCCTGCTTGTCTCAATCTCTAGTCCACCCCGCCTCTGCTATCTCCTCCCCCGACACCCCTCCCCCCATGCTCCTCACCACTGCTGCTCCCCGTCTTTCATCCCACCCCACCCCCACCAGGTGACCCCCCACTTCTGTCGCATAGAGGACAAGCCCGCCTCCTTCTTCACCACCGCCCCCCCCCCCCCCTCCACCCACCTCCCCCTTCCCGTCCCCACCAACCACCAGGTGACACCGCACTTCTGTCGCACAGAGGACAAGCCCGCCTCCTTCTTGAGCAACCCCCCCCTCCCCCGCCTCCTTCTTCAGCGACTTCAACATCATAGTGTTGGGGCTCGACTCGCTCGAAGCCCGCTCCTACATCAACAACCTCGTCTGTGGCTTTCTAGGTGCGCCCTGTCTGTGGCTTTCTAGGTGCGCCCTGTCTGTGGCTTTCTAGGTGCGCCCTGTCTGTGGCTTTCTAGGTGAGTCCTTGGTTTGGATGGATAACACAGGTCTGTCTGTGGCTTGCATGGTGAGCGATTTGCATGATGACTGCCTGCACAGTGCCACCCATGATGACTGCCTGCACAGTGCCACCCATGATGACTGCCTGCACAGTGCCACCCACGTGCAGCAGCCTGCAATCATCTCGCGCCTTGAGATGCAGTCGTTTGGTTGGATGACTGCCACCCACATGGAGATGCAGTCTGCAGGTAAGTGCACGTTGCACTGTCATGCCTTAATGTCGTGAGGGCTGCAGCGAAGTGCATGGGAAAGGAACTCTCTATAGTGCAAACGAATTTTGAGCTTATTGTCAGATTGTCATTGCCATGTGCACTCTCTGTCCGTGGGCATGGCATGGGGCATTCAGTTGCTCCAATTCCTCACCATGCTAGCTCCTATCAGACCAGAGTATACATTGACATGACACTCCTTCAGCTTTTCACATTTCACAAATGTCACTGGTCGCGCCTCCCACCCCGTCCCGTCAATGCCCTTGGTCAAGGGTCTTCAGTGTTTTCATGTCGGTGCCTTGAACCTTCCTTCCTGCTCTCCATCTCCACCCCTCCCCACCCACCACCACCAGAATACTCGTGTTATGGCGAGTTAGGCCGGACACCGATCCGGAGGGTGGACGGGGGCACGGAGGGCTTTAAGGGGCATGCGAGGGTGATCATCATTCTCCCTACCCAACACCCCCCCTTTTCCCCACTCCCTCACCACCAGAGTACTCCCCTGAGGGCGAGCTGGGCTTAACCTCTATCCGCCCCATGGTGGACGGCGGAATGGAGGCCTTCAAGGGGCATGCCGGAGTGATCATTCTTCCTACCCAGTGTCCCCCCCTCCTCCTTCTCTCCTCTCCTCGTCTCCTCCCTCATCACCAGAGTACTCGCCTGATGGTGAGCTAGACCTCTCATCAATCCGCCCCATGGTGGACGGGGGCACGGAGGGCTTTAAGGGGCACGCGAGAGTGATCATCCCGGGGGTGTCGCCGTGCTTCCACTGCACGCTCTGGCTCTTCCCCCCCCAGACCAAGTTCCCGCTGTGCACGCTCGCTGAGACCCCGCGGTCCCCCGCGCACTGCATTGAATACGCACACCTCATTCAGTGGAACGGTGAGACGCGCACCTCATTCAGTGGGACGGTGAGACATACAGTGGATCTACCAAAAGGTACCACTGTAGTGCTTTCTGAGCGACTCTCTTTCGTTTCTCTTTTAACCATTTTTATTCATTCATGCGACGGCCACCTGTCTTTTACCTTTCCCCTCCTCTCCCGTCCTTTCCTCTCCTTTCCCCTCCTTACCCGTCCTCCCCTCCTCCCCTTCCCTCTCCTCCTTCCCCCATCTCTCCCCCCGCCTTACTCTGCTTCCCACAGGCTCTCATTCGCGCGCAGCAGCACAGCATCACAGGGGTCACGCTCTCCCTCACACAGGTGTGCCCAAGCACTCTCCACATGCGTGATGCATGCGTGTGTGCCTTGCGAGTCCACTCACCACTAGCACAGCATCACAGGGGTCAATCTCTCCCTCACACAGGTCAGTCAATCTCTGCTCCCCTTGCCTCATTTCTTTGCTCCCCTTGCCTCATTTCTCTGCTCCCCTTGCCCCTCATTTCTCTGCTCCCCTTGCCTCATTTCTTTGCTCCCCTTGCCTCATTTCTCTGCTCCCCTTGCCTCATTTCTCTGCTCCCCTTGCCTCATTTCTTTGCTCCCCTTGACTCATTTCTCTGCTCCCCTTGCCTCTCATTTCTCTGCTCCCCTTGCCTCTCATTTCTCTGCTCCCCTTGCCTCTCATTTCTCTGCTCCCCTTGCCTCTCATTTCTCTGCTCCCCTTGCCTCTCATTTCTCTGCTCCCCTTGCCTCTCATTTCTCTGCTCCCCTTGCCTCTCATTTCTCTGCTCCCCTTGCCTCATTTCTTTGCTCCCCTTGCCTCATTTCTCTGCTCCCCTTGCCTCATTTCTCTGCTCCCCTTGCCTCTCATTTCTCTGCTCCCCTTGCCTCTCATTTCTCTGCTCCCCTTGCCTCTCATTTCTCTGCTCCCCTTGCCTCTCATTTCTCTGCTCCCCTTGCCTCATTTCTTTGCTCCCCTTGCCTCATTTCTCTGCTCACCTTGCCTCTCATTCCGCTTCTCCCCTTGGCTCGCAATTCTCTGCCCCCCTACCCCGTTTCTCTCCTGAAATACACCATGGCGATGCATAATGACAACTCTATTCTGTTCCTTTCCCCCTCCCCTTTCCCCCACCCCCCCCAAACCCTACCTGCTCTCCAGCATGCGGGCGCACAACAGTGATGATCCGGTCGCAGTACCTGGGGCCGTACGACCTGAACTCCCTCCTGCCCCCTCCCTCCCCTTATCTCCCTCCCCCCCTCCTCTGCACTTTCCAGCATGCGGGCGCACAACAGTGACGATCCGCTCGCAGTACCTGGGGCCGTACGACCTGCACAACGACATCTACAACATGACCTTCTACAACGGCTGCGCCTACAACGTCACCAGCCCGCTGCGCGTGTGGCAGTGCTTCAACTTCTACAACATATGGGAGGGCGTCCTCGCCAACCCCGCGCCCAACCCCACGCAGTACCAGACAGGCGACATTTTCGTGCAGACCACGCCGGGGTACTGTGAGATGCGCATGAACCGCGGTGCTAGCGGCAAACTGCAGATGCTCCCCGGGGAGACGGTGAACATTGTGTATGCGCATTTGTGGGACTTCCGGCCCTGCGTGCAGGAGCTGCGCTTCGGCAACGGCAACAGCTATTCCATGACCAACGCCACCGAGTGCCAGCTCGCCTTGCCGGCCCACCTAATACCACAGCATGGCAGGGGTCACTCTCGCCCCTCACGCACATTTCACTTCTCACGTATCCCTCCCTTCCAACACGCTGCTGTGCGATGTGCGTGAGGGCGAGACCGTCCTCCCAACACTGTTGCACAGCAGCGTGTTGCCATCTGCCTCCCAACACTGTTGCACAGCAGCGTGTTGCCATCTGCCTCCCAACACTGTTGCACAGCAGCGTGTTGCCATCCGCCTCCCAACACTGTTGCGAGCCGCTGTACTGCTGTGCTCCGTGTCCTTGTGCTGCTGCTTCTATGCTGCATGCCAACCAATGCACTATTTCTCACAATCTCCGCCACTGACGTTGACAGTTACTATTATCCCCGCTATAGCATCAACCAATGCCATCATATCAGCGGTGTGCGCGCTGGAGACGCTCAAGATCGCTACAATGTGCTCCCCGGGGATGAACAACTACGTGATGTAAGTGAATGTGCTTATACGCATGAATCCCTCAGTGAAATCATTGAGAGTGCTTCAATGTCTGAACAAGTGATGTGATTGAATGTTCTCATGTGCACTCTTGTGCAAATATGCCACACGTCCCTCTCCCCTGTCCGTATTCCAATCCCCACGTGTGTGGCCCCCACTCCACAGGTACGTGGGCACACAGCGAGTCTACTCACACACTGTCGCCTATGACAAGGATTCCGAGTGCCTTGAGCAGATATGCCACACTTCCCTCTCCCTTGTTCTTTTCCCGAACCCCACATGTGGGCCCCACCCCACCCCACAGGAACGTGGGCACGCAGGGGGTCTACTCACACACCCTGGCCTATGACAGGGACCTTGAGTGCCTCGTGTGCAGCGCTGGCGTGCCTGTGACCGTGCCTTCCACAGCCACTCTGCAGCAGGTATGTGTGCATGGCATGTGCTGGCACGGCTGATTGCACTCTGCAGCAAGTAGGTATCTGGGGTGCTAGCACGGTAGCAAATCCTCATTTCAATTGCACTTAGAGGCAGCTTTTGTTTTCTGCAGCAGGCGTTGCCATCCCCAGCAACTAGGGCACGTTTATTACTTTCCTTTCTTGCCGACTGGAGGTGTTTTGAATGTGAATGGTAAGAAGCTAGCAGGTGTGCATAGAGTGAGGGTCTTTTTCAAAGATGAACTGTGATCGGAGAAAATCATTAGCGCAAGCTTTGAACTTTTATGGTTGTACATTGTTCAAAAGTAAACAAGGTCTTGGTTTATGATACTTAAGCTAGCAGTATTCATGGTCTGTAACGTAATGTTACAAGCTTAAATCATGTGCAATAACAAAGACTGCAATGCCAGCTCCAACGATTATTGTTCAGTTTCTCTTACTACTACTGGCACCTCGCGCGCAGCTCTCTCTCCTCCGTATACAACCTATTTTACGCGGGATTCTGCGGCTGCTCTTTGTTAAAATTTATCAGCCGTGCCCTTGTCTGAAGAATTCCCGCAGAAACTGCAAGCGTGTGGAGTTCTTTATTCTTAGCCTCACCATCCAATCACGTGTCTCACCTCACCATCCGCCAACTTACAATCCAACTTAGCTTCCATCCTCAGCCATTCAATCGTTTCCAACATTACCAATTTAGCCCTGTTGGCAGTTAACCTCGTGACGGCCTTTTCAGACAAAGCGGCAGCCGGCACTCTCAGCCTGCTCGTTCAAAGAAAGTAAGCAACGATTCTGCAAAGCTCGACTCGGACGACAAATTCCTTCTCTCCTTCTCTCCAACAGCTCGTTCGCCCGTAGTCAAACAACTCTGCAGTCAACTAGCTGTCTTGACTCCATCTCCCGTGGGTGTCCCGCTTGAACTCCGTTGCTTCATGAAAGCTCTCTTCTGATACCATCTCACCTCTTCCTCCCTCTCCCTTTCACCACAGTGCCACAAAATACAACCTTCGCTACACTCTTGTGCTTACTGGGCCAGCCACCGCACCCAAACGAATTGCTTTATATCAGAGACAAGCAGCAGCCCGTCATCACAATCTCCCTTCCCCCCCTCGCCTGCGCACAGCCCGCGCCGTCCGGTGATAACATTGCCGGTGGTAACACTTTTGGTGGTAACACCGCGGGTAGAAACACTCCAAGTGGCATCACTGTGAGCGGTACCAGTGGCATCGGATTCTCTGCTGCGGTGGTGGGCGCTGGGAGCAGCAGCATTGGCGCGTTATCTCAAGCCAAGGCGTTCTACGCAGGTCAGCTGGTGTGCAGAGTGGTGGTAGCGTGTGGTGAGGGGTGGAGAGTGGTGGTAACCGGTGGCGAGGTGGAGAGAGTGTGGAGGTAAGGTGTGGTGGGTTCGAGTAGGGAGGGCATAAGGATGGAAAATCAACTAATGCACTGAAGGAAAAGCAGGTCCTTCCATGCCGCACATCGTCCTGCACCCTGTTACAACTCTCTGCACCCCTCAGCACTCCTGCATATCTCCCCTCAATCGCTGCATTCATTCCCTTGCTCCGCCCCACCGTGGCAGCATCTCTGGGGAAGCTTGAACTGAGCTTGCTGCGATTTTCATCGCCTCATCCTCCTGCCTGTCCCTCTCCCCACGCTCTCTAACCGGACACCCCTCATCACGCCGCTGCTCACCACGCCACCCCTCACCACACCACCCCTCACTGCGCCACACCTCAGCATTCCACCCCTCAGCACGCCACCCCTCAGCACGCGACCCTGTGCTCATCTGTCTGCCCTCTTTTCTCTCCCCTCCAGAACCCCCCTCTCCGCGTCTGCCTCCTGGCATCCTCCTCCACGATGGCTTTCGCACTTACAGGCCAAGAGGCACACCGGTGTCCACTTGTGAGCACACGCAGAACCGCCTGTGAATAAATGAAGCAGGTGTTTTACAAACTCTTATCAGAAAGCTCTTGTTGCCACGTGGTTGGTGAGAACACACAAGAATGCCGCCATTCAACAAGTGACAGGCCAGGCCACACAGCGTGGGTCTCAACTCAAATCTCGATCTTTCCCACTGGAACCAGGCAGTTTGCTTGAGCTGGAGTCAAGCAGAGCTGGAGTCAAGCAGAGCCGTTTGATTTGAGATGGAATGGTTTCCAGACGATGGATCTCAGCTGATTCATAAGATCGAAGAGAGCTGATTGGCTACTTGATCGGTGCAAAGGAAGTGAGGTGACTGGCAGGCCGAGCGAGTCTGGCGTGTGCTGAGGGAATCAAAGAGTCAGTTGGGTGAAATCACCCTGAAAACCAGGGTAAGGTAATCAGGTTGTTTTGCCCTGATTTCATGGGCCCTGCATACAAGTCACTGCCCTCTACGTTTGCGTTCACACCCCCCACCCCTCAGCACCCAAACTTGCACAAGATACGTACGGTAATCTTGCGCAATCTGGGTCTCAAGCTTTACCAAAATCTTCCCTGTAAAGTCAGGATTTTTCCATGAAAACAGAGAGGTTGCCCTGAGGCCTCAGGGTGTCCAATTTAGTTTGAAGGTTTAAACCAGAGTTCAATACCAGTTGGGTCCTTTATTTACCGTACAGCTCAACAACTCCACCTGTATGGTGATTTTTACATTATGCATATTGCAAGACATCCTTATTTTCTGAGATGCACGCATGGTCCATCCTATCTCGTCAAATTTGAACCCCAATCGCCACATAGAAGAATAAAAAACCAAGACATGACAACGTGAGATGAGATAACCACAGGGAAATTCAAATGGAATGTTTCAATCCAATTATGATACGGTATGCTACTGCATTGCATATTACCATACCCAGCCACAAAGTGGATTGCTAGGGATACGCAATTGCTAGGCAATGGGGACATGCAAGGCACTAGTCCTCACTAGAATGTTTGCACTGCACACTATACTAACTGCTATTTGTGCCTAGACGGCATGGGAGTCTAAACCTGCGGTGCCACCCGGAGCAGGCACGTTACACGAATAGAATTGAACCAAGCATCAGAGTGATGACAGCGGTGAGAGCAGTGGCTGGTGTAGCAAGCAAACCTGCCATTGCGAGGGTGGCAACAAGACAATAAGAATGAGGGCAGAACTAACAACCCGCTCCTAGGAAACAAGGGGATGATGAAAAGAGGGAATCAGATTGAGGAGGTGTGGAAATGTGAAGGGGGGTTACATGGTGAGGTACCACGAAGATTGCTAAAGAGGGGCAACAGAAAGCGGAAGAACGGATGGCACAGCAGTAAGGGGTGCAGAAGTAACAAGTTACCTGCAGCCTTGGGTGGGGGAGGAGTAGCCGGAGCAGCAGAAGGAGAAGGAGAAGCAGGAGGAGAAGGAGCAGCAGAAGGAGAAGGAGCAGCAGGTGGAGAAGGAGCAGCAGAAGGAGAAGGAGCAGCAGAAGAAGGAGCAGCAGAAGGAGAAGGAGCAGCAGAAGAAGGAGCAGCAGAAAGAGAAGGAGCAGCAGAAGGAGCACTGCCACTGCCGCCACCGTTGCTGGCGAAAGTAACGGAGCCATCAGGGTTGAGGGTGAGCGGTGCGCCGAGATAGATCGATGCACCAGTGGGGCCAACAATGGTGCCGTTGCTCCACCCAGTCAGGTCCCCTGCAGTGTACGACCCGTCCGCATTGGCAGTCGGCACAACTGGAGTTCCCGAGGCGTCCACAATCTTGCCGCTCTTCCGGAACGTCGTCTTTCCCATGGTGAACCCGGCAGTGGGTCCGCTAATGACGACCACGATGCCCGGACCAGTGAGCGTGCCGTTGCCATAGGCGGTGTACGCGCCATCAATAGTGTAGCCATCGGGTTTGTTGGTGCCTTTGAGAGTCGCGCCCGTGGAGTCGACAACGGAGGTTAGTTTTCCTGTCTCGCTCCACGTCACCGTGTAATTTTTGCCGAACGTCAGGCTGTTGGCGGTCGGGTTGTAGGAGTAGTTGCTGCTGGGAGCAACGAAAGCAACGGTGCGATCAGGGTTGAGCGCGAGCGGTGCGCCGAGATAGATCGATGCGCCAGTGGGGCCAACAATGGTGCCGTTGCTCCACCCAGTCAGATCCCCTGCAGTGTATGACCCGTCCGCGTTAGCAGCCGGCACAACTTTCATTCCCGAGGCGTCCAGAATCGTTCCATTCTTCAGAAATGTGGTCTTTCCCATAGTGAACCCCACAGTGGGCCCATTGGTGACAACAACAATGCCGGGACCGGTGAGCGTGCCGTTGGGGTAGGCGGTGTACACTTTATCAACAGTGACGGATCCGTCAGCGTTGGTGGTGAATTTGAGAGGCGCGCCACGGGAGTCGACAGCGGAGGTGATCCCCTTGGAACCCCACGTCACCGAGTATGCATTGCCGAACAAAAGGCTGTTTGTCGCCGGGACGAAGGCGTATTTGTTGCTAGCGGCGGCGGCGGTTGTGGGAGGGCCAGAGTAAGCGGCAGCAGCAGCCGACGAGACGAAGATCATGGCGGAAACCAGCATGGTGAGCGACGGAGGGGTCTGGCGAGCCATGGCTGGAGGGGGGAACGCCCGAGGAAGAGTAGACTACTAGAGAGAAAAGCTGCACAGGCGCTGGCTGCTCTAAACCGAAGTTGGAAGTGCTCGTAATACTGATCAGTCCCTCCTCTCACGATCCTTTGTAAGGAGTGAGCTGGCGCGAGGGACTGATAGGGAGCATAATTATGGGAAGCGCGGAAGAACATGCTAGCAGATGGCGCGGCGGGAGGCGCGGGCAGATAAACTCTATCGTGGGATGCAATAGAGAAATTCTTCATGGCGCAAGAACATGCCAGCAGATGGCGAGGCGGGAGGAGCGGGCGGATAAACTCTGTCTGGGATGCAATAGAAGAATTTCCTCCTGGCACACCGGACCAATCGATCGCAGCCACGTACGCCTGGTGGGAGAAGCTCCGTTGTGGCGGTCAGAATTTTCTTCCATTCTAAAAGACGGCTGACCCACTGACCATTATTGCTGTGTGAAGCCGAGCTAAAGAAGTCAGGCCATTATTGTCAGCTCAGGACAGGCGAAGGAGGAGGGCTTCTGGTCTGGATGTGGCTGCTAGTTGCGGAAACTCGAGCTGGTAACCACGTTCGCGGAATCCTCATTTGCCTGCAGCGACGATCGCCGGAAACGCAAATGCGCTCATTGGTGTGCTGTCTACACATATCACCCCACACCACCCAGGTTCGACTACACAATCGGGAACAAGCGTGAAAGGCGTGCCCGATTGGGCCTACGGTGAATGGCTAGCTCTCGCATACGTCACTTTCCACGTGTAATCCGAAGACAGGCTTGCGTGGCCCCAATTTCTGCATCAATAGTTGAGCCCGCTGACATCAGCATGTCGGGCTGCTCATATCAGCAAGTTAAAGCCCGAACCCGAATTACAAAGGCCGAAGCAAACTGGTGACAGGGTGCCTCGCACATACTGGTTACCACACTTCGTCCCGTGCGAGTTTCGACAAGTCTTGAAGCACATTACTCAGAAAATATGAGCAGACACGCCGAGAGAAGCATTGCCTGTGCTTATAGTACGGGTTTCCGAATCACACTCAAGTTTCTTCCCTTGCTCCCCCATTGTTCCCGATGTGTCTCTTCACCAATCTGAAGAAAACGCGCAATCTATGGAAAAAATTCCGCGCCGGCACGCATTCCGTACAACGAAGGCTATCGCCTTCTTTCCCAACCACCGCGTCCTCGAATCACCCATTAAATGACATCGTTATCTCCTTTGGCAGACACCCTCCGTCACCCACGCTTCACATCCTCGCCGTCCTTTCTCATCGACATCGATGCTCCCTCCTCCCTCCTCCCGACTCATCGCGGATCCCCTTAATCTTCGTCGCCCACGCACCCAATTGAGATGACGTCGTTCACGTTTCCCCTCGCAATCCCAGTCGCACACCCTTCCGCCGCCCCCTCGTTGTCGTTCGTTTGCATCACGATGTAGGGTCGCTGAACCAACGCTCTCGCCTCGACACCCCCACGAGTCTGAGATTAGGTCGCGTTCGTCCTCCACTTTCGCGACCTCTCTTTCCTTTGATTCTCCTCCTTGTTGACATCCCCTCCCATCCCCTCCCATAGCATGCAGCCCCCCTTCCTTCCGATGACGTCTTCACCTCCTTATCACCCTCGCGACTTCACCCCGCCACCCGCTCGTTTCCTTCTCTCACATTCCTGGTCGTCGCCTCATCCCATGCACGTCAGCGTGGTTGCTTCACCTGGTCGCTCTTGCCGACCCCCCATCCGATGGGCGAGTCGCCAGCAACAGTACACGTCCCGCGCACCCTGCCCCTGTACATCCCTCGAGCCGCCACATGCCATCATTCCTCCTCCCCTCCGCGCACCCCTCCCCCCTCCCCTCCGCCCTCCCCTCCGCCCTCCCCTCCGCCCTCCCCTCCGCGCACCCCTCCGCCCTCCCCTCCGCCCTCCCCTCCCCCCTCTCTCGGAATGGTGCGCAAGGATGCCTGCCTAGTCGTCTCTCCGACCCCCTCCGTGCAAGTGAGGGTACGGGGGTGAGGAGGGTGCAGAGCAGACCTGGCAACGCATTGAATTTCTGTGATGCCCCCACGACCCACCCATTTTGGAATCCCCCGATAAGAGAGAGGAAACAGTATGGTGGGGGGAGGGTGGGGGGATGTATGGCTTCTTTGGAACATGCACCTTGCTCCGCCTCACTGCACCATTTCCTGCCTATTCCCCCTCTGCCCTCCCCTCTTCCCCTCAATGCTTCGTCATCCCTCCTGCAGCTCCCTCTGCTTTGTCCTCTCCAACAATCCACCCGGGGAACCATACCCCTGCCGCCCCTCGCCCACTCCTCCGCGTATTAACCCCTGCCCCTCAGATCTCAGGGTAAATTCGGGCTTGACACGTCACAAAAATACACGTCACAATCGGCTGCACCGAATTACACCCAAGTATATAAAATTATCGAAACTTTTCGACGGTACAGAGCGGTCTAAAATATTTATTGACGTGAATTTCTGTGGCGTGTCAAGGTTCCAATGTACCCTCAGCAGCATCTCTTCCTGCCCATATTTAGTTGCCTGGAGCTGCAGTATGTTCAGTTGCCAGGTTGTGCATTGTCTGCTAGATGGTGGGCAATCCAGAATATTGAAGGTGCTAAAAGGTGATGTTATAGGAAGTGCTTGTTGGCAGCAGTCCTAGCAGCTCACAACAATCCAGAGCCAGGTCGCAGCGAACCATTGCCTCACCGCACGTGCCCTGCCACTCGCACCAACGCCCCCTGTGCCGCTTGGGTTGCAGTGACCCCTCCTCCCACGCTCACTCCAACCACACATGCACTCCTCGCCCCTGCCGGCAGTGCTGGCAGCGCTGCCAGCGCCTTGGCTGCTGGGGAGACCTGAGCCGCCATGGCTGTTCCTCGGCACACCCACACCGAGGGGAGTGGGGCGACCCACGTGCAGGCGAGGGAGAGAGGGGAGGTGGAGGAGGTGGAGGAGGTGGGGGGGGAGGTGGACGTGGGGGAGGAAGAGGAGGAGGAGGAGGTGGCGGAGGGTATGGTCGGGGAGGCGGAGGAGGGAGGAGAGAGGGAGACCTTGACCAATCGGAGGGGTTGAGTGGAGCTAATGACAATGACGAGGTAGTTGATCTTGGCGAGAATATTTCTGCATGGGGTGGACGTGGGGAGGAATTCAGATGGGTTGGGAGGGGTTGACGACCAATGCAGTGGTACCTGATGCCGGTAAGGGTACTGGTGCTGACGGGGGGAAAGGAGGCAACAACAAAGAAGGATGCGAGGGAATGGGAGCGAGGGATGGCAAGGGGTTTGCTGAGCGATGGCAAGAGGTTTGCTGCGTGATGGCAAGGGGCTGTTGTTGGTGCAGGTGTTGCTGCTAGGGGGAGACATTGGGAGACTGCGGAGGGTTGATAAGTCGAGATAGGAAGGCACTCACGTGGAGGACACAGAGAGGGTGGCGCCTCCCTTGGCTGCTCCGCCCAGCTGGGCGGCCGCAGTGGGGTAGAGCACCGGCGAGAGAGCGGAGGGGACTGCAGGGGTGCACGGGAGGGCAAAGAGAAGGCGATTCTGAGTGTCCTCGCAGGCGGGCTCCAGTGTGCCTTATGGCCTCTGAATGCAAAAACCGTCTTGGAGGAGACAGAGAGGGCAGACGCGGAGATGGGGGGGGGTCTGAAGGGGATATGAGAGGGCAGATGAGCACAGGGTGGTGTGCTGAGGGGTGGCGGTTAGGAGGGTGAGGGGGGAGGGACAGGCAGGAGGATGGGGCGATGAAAGGTTAGCGAGCTCAGCTCAAGCTTCCCCAGCGATGCTGCCACGGTGGGGCGGAGCAAGGGAATGACTGCAGCGATTGAGGGTTGGTATGCAGGAGTGTTGAGGGGTGCAGAGGGTTGTAATGTGGTGGAGGACGAGTACGGCGTGAAAGGGCATGATCTTCCTTCAATGCATTAGTTGATTTTTCATCCTTACTTCCCTCCCTACTCAAACTCACCACACCCTACCTCCAGAATCTCTCCATCTCACCACCGGTTACCACCACTCTCCACCCCTCACCACACAATACCCGCACCCCCACACCAGCTCACCAGCGTAAAACGCCTTGGCTTGAGATAACGCGCCAATGCTGCTGCTCCCCGCGGCCACCACCGCAGCAGAGAATCCGATGCCACTGGTACCACTCGGAGTGTTACCACTTGCAGTGTTACTGCCCGCAGTGCCACCGGCAGTGTTACCACGAGCAGCGCCAGCAGAAGCAGCAGCAAGGAGGGCGGCAAGGGGAGCAGAGGGGAGGGGAGGCGAGGCGGGCGCGCCTGAGCAGTGCCACACGGAAGGTGCGGGCTGTGCGCAGGCGAGGGGGGGAAGGGGGATCGTGATGACGGGCTGCTGCTGTTGTCTCTGATATAAGGCGATTCGCTTGGGTGCGGTGGCTGGTCCGGTGAGCACGAGAGTGTAGCGAAGGTTGTAATTTGTGGCACTGTGGAAAAGGGCAGAGGGAGGAATGGGGTGAGATGGTATCAAAACAGATTTGAAGGAAGAGTCAAGCAAAGAAATATAAGTAGAAGATCTATGGCGGACAGAGTCAACACAGATATTCCTCTGCAGAGTTGCTTGACTGTGGGCAAACGAGCTGTTGGAGAGAAGGAAGGAAACGAGCAGTGCCGGATTCGTGCTGCTTACTTTCTTTGAACGAGCAGGCTGAGAGTGCCGGCCGCTGCTTTGTCTGAAAAGCTCGTCACGAGGCTAACTGCCAATAGAAGTGGTAACGTTGGAAACCAATAAGCACGCGATGGGATGGTGATGCACGCAATGGGATGGTGATGCACGCGATGGTATACATAACAATAAAGCAGTGCATCACGTTCTTGGGGATTTATATGTTTAGAGGGAAGACGAGAGAAGTGAGGGAACATTGGGAGATGGAGCGGAAGGGAAAAGAAAAGGGGCGATGCGTTTTCTTGTTCTGTGCGGTAAGCTCTCCCTGTAGTGCTTTTTTGCAAGGTCCAACGTTTGAGCTCGCAATTTGCGAGTCCTCTATGAGTTAAACGTATCAACCTTCTCGTCCTCGTCCTCTCCACTTGTCGTCCTCTCATCCATTCGTTCTCTCTTCCTCTCCTCCCCTCATCCGCTCGCCCTCTCGTCTTTCGCCCCGTCTTCCCCTCGTCCCTTCGTCCCCTCTTCCTCTTCCCCAACCCGAACACCGAGAATCGAGCGGAGTGGCTCTGTCGCATTGAGCCTTCCTCACCTTGTTGAGTCCGGGCGTGAGCGTCACTCGAAAAACCCGCCAGCATCGCGAAACCTGGTAACATGAATTGGAGTGTAACACATGCAAAATGTGTGTGTGTTGACACGATCAAGAATTATGTAGGGGCGCGATGCCTCTACGCGGAAGAAAATGATAATATAAAAGGAAACTAGTTACTTGGTGCACACGCAAACGCGCGGCTCTCGGAGCGTTGTAGTAGTCCCACCCTTCCCCAATAGTATACGTACAGAAGAGACGGGTAAACGCTGAGAAGAACGAATGCTGAAATCGTTGTCTTGCCTTGACAAGGGTAAATCGTGCTACTAGCTCCGTTTGCGCTGCCATCGTACTAGTACTACCGTATGTGTAATTCTGCTCGCAAAAGGTGACGAAGGAACGCAGCTGCGAGAAGCAGAGATCGAGACGGCTTCGCGCATCAAACGAAGATTTTATCTACGCTTTAGTAGTTGGGTCACAACCATAAAAGCGCGAGATAGTGCTGTCAGTGACACGGAGTGACTATTTGCGGACGCCAATTGCCGTGGGCTATATTGTCGGCTTAACTTGCGAATTCAATCACGTATGTCGGTTGTTCAGCTCGAGACTAACTCGACGGACCTGCAGTTTCTGCGGATAACTTTCTGAAATGGAATGAGCAACGAGCAGCCGCAGATGACAGGCTTTCAGGTTGTGAAAGGAGGAGAGAGCATGTTGTGCTTCAGCGCATCTTGCGGTGCTCCCTGTCACAATTATTGCCCGAATTCGAAATGTGCGGTGCGGCTAAATCCAGCGGACAGACATCCTAGTTGAGTTGATTGAATCGAAACTGCTATGCGGACCGTTGATGAAGGGCTTGGACGAGCTGCGGGTAGCAGTGAACAATAATCGTGGGAATTGGCATTGAGGCTTCGTCATTGCACATACTTGTACACTATAACAGCTATGTTCTGAGCAATCAATATTGCTAGCTTCAGTATTTTACCAAGACCTAATTTGCATTCCAACAATGTACACCCAAAACGAGTTCACAGCTTACGTTCATAAAAGTATCCAATCACAGTTC